>OZ034975.1:2774700-2942200 GCA_964030785.1 Siderastrea siderea | reverse complement strand
TTCCATGTGATCCATCTTCTAGGTCGAGCGACATTTTAGCGCCGGTGAAGTTTTTAAGCCAAGTACTTACAATGTCGTGTGTTGAACCGGGCCTATTAAAGGGGCATTGGTGTAAACTAACACAGGTTGACCACTGGGGATTCTTTCGCTGAAAATTTATGTCGAAAAAAATCTTAGGGAAAAGAATCTTATTACCCGAATTCCCGAGCTGCTGTTGGCTCTTTGAAAATTCTAAATAATGTGTTGTCTCTCCGAATAGAAAAGGACGTTTGAGGTGACATTTCGCCATAGAAAAGTGTAGTATTTCATCGCAATTACTCTTGAATTTGTGAGGCTGGTAATGCTCTCCTAGCAGATGTTCCACCGCGGAGACGAACTGTTGGGCTCCCTGAACTTTCAAGGAAAGATATGTAGATCATAAAGCATACAATGAAAGGATAACCACTTTGGAAGTTTGAAGCTAGCTAGCTAGCTATCTTACTAAACTGAGGTGGACATAAATAATGTATCGGGTGAATCGTATGAATTGCATGAGGTAGAAAAAATGAAGAGATTAGTTAAAATCCGTTACCATGCTCACAACGGCACTTTTAAATTATAGGGAGTAGAAATTTCAGCGGCTCGAAAGCTAAAACGCGTTGTTTAACATCTTCTCTACCATAATTCTAAAATGCAATTTGGCGAACATATGAAGGATTCTTTCCTTATTTGTTCCTGAAAAGTTACAGATTTGGCAAAAAAGTAGTTTTTTTTTCATTTTTTTGGCCAAAGCAATGAAATCTTTCGCATAAAAGTACCATTTTAAGATTATATATTGGCAAACATGACATATTTTCAGTTTGTCACAAATAGGTGAAATTTTAGGTAGTTTTACCAAATGGAAAGGAACATGGAAATTTGCCTGTTCCTTTTTTCAACACAATGGAAAGGAACACGGAAATTTCCATGTTCCTTGGGCGTCAGACTGAACATTTTTAAAAATAACTTAGTAACGTAACTTATTCTTTCCCCATCTACACTAACTTGGAAAAATTGAACAAAGTTAGACCATTTTTTAGGTGAAGTAAAAATTTGGCAAACTAATTCAAATTTCGCTGTATTTTGTTAGACTGAAATCCCTTTAGGAGGAAAATGGCAAAATCTGACTGAAAGAGCCACATTTTACCGGACAATCGTTGTTTTAGAACACACATGATGGTTTCAGAACGTGTTCTAAGCGAAAGGGCTCACAACGTGACACCGAGTCAGAAAATTTTTAATCTCAGAAGATCGAGGGTTTTCTCGTCAATTCGCCGGCGAACGCGTATTATTCAGTCTTATAAGAAACACCATGCTATAAGAAAGTTGAAATCGTGCAGAGATGCTTTTTTCTTTGTTTGGCTAAGAAAAATGTGCCATAAGTAGAAAAAATAAAACATTTTTAAAAGAATTTCTTTAACTTGTCTGTTAAGGTTGGCTTAATAAATTGTGAATTGCGAAACATCGCCTGCTTATAGTGCTTAACGGTTCTTAACCCGTTTTGAATGCAAAATTAAAATGACAAAAGTGCTCAGAAACTGTTAGATTACGGTAAAATAATAAATAAATAATAAAGTTTTAGAAGGATAAAACTCAAAAGATAGAAGACTGTTTTTCTTCTCTTTTATTGAAGGAAGACACTTCATCACACAAAAATTGAATATTGAATTGAATATTATGCCAAGCTCGCCCGCCAATAAATTAGAAAACTAACCTCGATGAACAGACTCACCGAGCAAATTGTTTGGTCTCAAGATAAAATGACACAATAGCTTTTATAAGCATTTTCAGCCCAACCTAATGTTAACTCCCTTCATCAGTTAAAGAGCTGTGACATGAACTTCCCCTATTGCGGGCCGGGCTAGAAAGGCTTAGAAAGAAATTTAAACATGCAGGTACCTAACTCAGTTTAATTCGTCCTCCCTTGACAATTTCGATCAGCGTTTCATAATGAAATGAGTTTAAAGACGAAGAAGGGAAAAAAAGAAAGAATGAATGAAATTGAGTCAGTTACGGTAAAAACGTTAGCAAAGCCTACCTCTGCATTATTTCTATTAAAATAAATAATACTCGACAAGTTAACTCTAAGCTAAATTTACTGGCATGCAAGTGAAACCAGTGATAATAATATGGCCGTGATGATTGACAGCAGATGACAACGTTGCGCAATTGGTTAATTACAAACAAACTTTTTGTAGAAAACGTTATCCCTGCGAGAATTAAAAAAAAGTTATTGACAATGCGAGGAAGAAATAAAGCTAAATTAATAGCTAAATTAAAGTGAAATAGGCGAATTTGTAGGATGAAAGTTTGGAGTGAGGATATTACTTCAAGCAGGTTGTTAAACTATTAAATATATTAGAAAAACCAACAATTATATTATCTTTAGTTTGGCTGAAAACGTCCTTTGGGCAAGTAAATTAGTAACACAATGACAAAAATGTTATAAAGGTAAATTAGCTAGCTTAATCGCATGGAAATAAATATTCATGGTTGTCTGGCGCTCATGGCGCTGCTGTAGGGTCAGTGTACCGCAAATCTTCAAATTTAACTGAAATTTCAAAAAAGCGCGAACTTGACGAATCTGGGGTACAAAGATTTCAGCGTGAGTTTTTCAAGCGTTTTTTTATGTTATGCATGATATAAAACCATAAATAAAACATGAATAAAACAGAATACCCGCTATTTGGAGCGCCCAAGGAGGATAAAAGATTGTTCTCCGACCGAGTCGAGACAACGGAAGTCTTAAAGACGGGAGGAAAAGTTATTGGAGGAGAGAGGACCCCGGGAACGAGGTTGTCGCCTGTTCAGTCGAGTTTAATTTGTGTTCGTTTGTTTACATTTATATATATATGAATGCAGGCAAACAAGTCCTTATATCAATGCATTTTTAGTTTTGTGAAAGTCAGTTGTCCCATTTTCTACGTTTAATCATTAAAGGAATTTCGTAAATAAGCCATCTGATGTAAGGTTATAAAATTGCAGTTCAGTGCGTAGTCTTTTTAGATTTTTTCGTTAAAGTTCGTTTTTTTGAGCAATTTTCATTTCGCAACTGGTTTACATTTTATTCGAAAATTAGATAGTGTGACTATTTTAGACTGGGTCGGTGTTGTTTTCTCAATCCTGTTTAGTATTCGTCACCGCACATTGGGTTGTTTTGACTGATTGCTAATTTAATTATCCAACAAACTGAAGTGTCGCTCTGTCGTCAAGTTTATAGTCTTAGTGTAAAGCTCCATATGTTTTTTCAGTTGTGGAATATTTTATCAGGTCCCTGTATTGTTATATTTTTCAGCTTCCTCACTTGAAGTGAATGCCATTTCTGTCCTAATTACATACATACATACATACATACATACATACATACATACATACATACATACATACATACATACATACATACATACATACATACATACATACATACATACATACATGCATACATGCATGCATGCATACATACATACATACATACATACATACATTCACTTTATTGAGCATCCCTGAAAAGGGCTTTTCAGCATCAATATTAAAATACAAGAACATAAATCAAATATAACTAGAAAAGCTATGTACAATATTGTTCGTCCTAATTTACATCACAAATTAATTCATTAATTAAACGTTTCTAAAAAACTGTATTGTCTGTTATTTGCTTCAAATCCTCATTTAGGCTGTTCCATATCTTTACACCACGATAATAAAAGTCGCGCTGGCCGGCAGCAATTCTACAAGACGAACAATTCTACATTACGGACTAAAATAAAATTACGGACTAAAATAAATTAGAATCGCTGATTCAGTGAGTGAGTTTAGTGTAGCATGGTTTTGGCGTTTGTTTTGTTTTTAACCTCTAAGCCCTTTCATGATCAGCGTGTCTCGAGTTAGAGATCGAAATGAAAGAGTTATTCAAGTAACTATAAGTGAAACAGTTCTCGGACTAAAGCTATTTTGTCCAAAAAGAGACTCTAAAAGCTTCCGAAAAATAGTTTAGGGCGAAGAAGTTGTGCCATTTTCCCTCCATAATTGTGCTTGGGAGCTTCAGAAAATCTTTTTCGGGTGACTTTTCCCAGTAAACGGCCTGTTGCCTGGGCGATATTATTTATTTTAGGAAAGTTGTTTAATGAATGACAGAACTAAACAGCCAGTGGGCATGCGAATCAGTGAAAAATGCGTACCAGTGCGTATTTATATTGCAAAGTCTGTCGAGTCGCTGCCGGGAGCAACTGAAGTGAGTTCATTTATTTTTTGCGTAATAGAGCAACTGTAGGTTCACAAGTACTCTTCTTGACCTTAATTAGCTTTTCAAAGAACGCTGCAAAAAGAACTGCCGGTGAATGTCTTGCTGAAGTCTTATTTTTGAAGGAAAATAAGTCGACTTTACAGTTTCCTCAGCGGTCCACATTGTGTTTTTGCGTTTATGTTTTTCCCTGTTGTTTTTCATCTTTATATATGAGCAAGCAACCTGCTGAGAAAAATGGACGAGAAAAATCACTTTCCAACGAGTTTAAATTAAGCAGAAATTCCAACAGCGTCACTGAGACACAAATCAAAATTGTTGCGGGGTACCATTCCGTCCCCAACCTCTAAACTGAGAACAACTGCGTTTTGTGCCTTGCCGTTAACAAACTAAGATGATGAATTCTGACGTTCCTCACTACAGTAATCCTGTTTCTGAGCTGCATAGAAATAACCTGTTCAAGTTCAAATTCTGTCTTCAGTTCGAGCACATGATGTTGTGCGAACGGATTACAGTCTTGCTCGGCTTGAACTCCCGCAGCTAATGTGGTGAAATCGTACAGCTTCAGTCCACTTTGAATGATGATTATAACAACGTTTCAAGAAAAATCAAACAAGTACCACATTTCAGAGCCAAAAATTAGTAGATTTTTTCCCGAAACCTGTGCTACTTCGTTCACTTCGGTTCGGAGCAGTTTCATTTTGATTCATTCAGCTTTGGAAGGAAACGCTACACACTTAGCAAGCTTTTGGCGCCTTTTTCGTTCATGTGACCGATTCTTGTCCCTTTTTTTATCTCTTGCTCATTTTTTCTTTCTGTCTTGATTTTATAACAGTTACAGTGGTTGAGTTTTAAATAAAACAACTATTCTACTCGGAAATGCACATGCTGGATATCGAATAATTATAACCAACTCGCCGCTATGCACCTCGTTGGTTATCTATCATAGCAAAAACCTAACTCTGGACGTAACAGCTAACGACAGACGTTAAAATAGTGACTTTGACTGGAGTGAACGTCTGGCGATATAAGTTTCGCCGGACGCCAAGTTTTTTGCAACTCGCCCCCGTTGCTTTCGTGCCCTCTAGCTCAAGTTGGGAACTAGACAATTAGCAAATGACATCATGTAATTCATATCAGAATTTACCCAATGTTATGATGACGGATGAGGACGTGGGAAATCTCGGTTTTCCCTGCCGCTAGCACTGCGGGCGCAAGCTCCGTATGGCAGGTGATGGAACCCCCTTGGGTTTTCGTTCTGTTACAATATTTAGAAAAGTTTTCACCTTTAGTAGAAAGCCTGTGATGTGCTCTACAAGATGAGGTACATATTATGGGTTGCCATGATGCTGGGGGGGCCTGCGACGTCATTCAAGATGGCCGCCATATTGGGCGTCATCTTGGATTTTACCATATATGGGTAAGAATTTCACTTGACTTATTTTAAATCTTCTAATCCCACCCATTCCTCCTAAGAGGGGATGTTCTTCCCCGTATAAATATGTTTGAAAGTATTAGAGAGTTTTCTGCTCTCTTTTGTGAATTACTCAGTCAAAGGCTAATTTACACTCTTTTTTCTAAAGAAACACCGAGGTCGCATAAGATCGCATAATAATCCCTTGGCATGGGGGATTAGTTGCATTCACCCCCCCCCCCCCCCCTTACCCCACACTTAAGTTTTGTGTTTTATGAAACCGGGTCCTCTGCGATCTCTTCAGTGGTGTTTTATTTTTCCTGGACAAATGTAACTTCATGTCGTCAGCTCCTATCCTGGCCTGTTTCTCAGGCAGAGGAGCAAGTGAGAGGTCTTTGTGCATCTGAAAATCTAGGGGTATAAATGGCTACCAGCAAACTGTAAAGGAAAAGGCTGGGGGTGATCTTTGATGGACTAGCATCGCATCCACCTTTGCGAGTGAGGAAAAAGAGGAGTTTTTATTTATTTATTTATTTATTTATTTATTTACTCAACTCAATTACACAGATGATCAACTAAGAAAACACTTAATTCTAATCTGTTATAGTAATCCTAGTTGATGCATGCAACAGAAACCAGGTTAAGGTCTGACAGCCTGGGTGTCCTGTGACCTGAGTCACTCTATGCATTTTTTCTCTTTCTTGTTATTACTTTCTGCATGTACTGAGGGCTGCACACGTTCTGTACCTGACTGATTCTCGATTCTTTGTTGTTTTCTGGCAGGAATGTTGTATCACAGATGGGGAAAACACGATCAAGCCGGCAAATGTTATAAAAAAGGCATTGAAGTTGGACCCACAAAATCAAAATATTTTAGAAAACTTAAAAAAACTCAAAAGAACCACACGGCAGCTGTCCAGTGGAAGACTCAAAGGCAAATGACAATAAGAAAATATGTTTTCTAATGTTTTGCAGTTTGAAGAATTTTAGCCATTCAGTATCAGGACTGTCCATTTTTAAACCCTACGAAAAGAAGATCTTTTTATAAAATCTAAAGATACAAACGTGAAAGGACACCACAGGAAAGTACTCCTCAGTAGCTTTTATTTGAATTATAACACTTTAGAATTTCATTCTCAGCAGACTCAGACTTGTAAAGCATAATTAACAGCACCATACTGGAAAGTACTGCTTAATAGCTTTCATTTGAATTGTCACACTTTAGGATTTCATCCGCAGACACAAAAGCTAGAACCACCTTTTTCAGCATAATAAACAGCACCATACTGGAAAGTACTGCTTAGTAGTTTTGATTTGAATGGTCACAATTTAGAATTTCATCCACAGACTCAGAAGTTAGAACCATGTTATACAGCATAATAAACAGCATCACAGCAAAGTACTGCTTAGTAGTTTTCATTTGAATGGTCACACTTTAGACTTTCATCCACAGACTCAGAAGTTAGAACCACCTTATACAGCATAATAAACAGCGTCACAGCAAAGTACTGCTCAGTAGCTTTCATTTGCATGGTCACACTTTAGACTTTCATCCACAGACTCAGAAGTTAGAACCACCTTATACAGCATAATAAACAGCGTCACAGCTAAGTACTGCTCAGTAGCTTTCATTTGAATGGTCACACTTTAGAATTTCATCCACACACTCAGAAGTTAGAACCACCTTATACAGCATAATGAACAGCGTCACAGCTAAGTACTGCTCAGTTGGTTTGAAAAGTTACAAGCACATTTTCTAACGTAAATTTGTCTCTAGAGAACAAAACTAATTAAGTACAGCATTTATTCTTCTTCAGTGAGTTGCTCGTTATTTTAATATTTACAGCATGTAATGCTGTTTTATTTAAATGTTTCTTGCGATAAAATAAGCTAAGCAATATACCTCAACATTTGGTAGAGGGCTTTCACCTGTATTTCTAAGGTTATGGGTTGTCATTTTTTCCAAAAGAATTGTCTGAGTGTGTCTTCCTTTAGAACCTCTTCTTTTAAAATTGTGAAGTGACTACATCTCGTCAATTGCTTGGTTTACTTGAAGCAGCCCGACCTTGGCTAAGACTAAACGTCAAGTGAGCAGAGATACGCGAAAGTACACGCAAAAGTCGACTACCACGCGTGGACGCTCGACACGCGTTCTTCTTCCCTCTCTGAACCTAATTATGGCAGGCAAAACCGCCTGCTGACGGATTCTTACTTTTGTACGGCGGCCCATCGTTAAGAGGTCTAATGGCCTTAAGTTTTAGGCTTAAAGTAAAGAATTTCTTATTTCCCTTATTTCCCTGAATTTTGTATTGCAAAATCATCGCGTCACATGTGTCAAGGCACACTCCATAATGTCAGCAACATCTTGTTCGGTTATTCGCATACCGGAGTTTTCGGCCAACGGTAAAAAACGACAGCATGTCCATTCACAGTTTAAGAAGGATCAACTCCGCCTCCAACACCCGGAAGTTTTCATAGACAACAAAGGGAAGGACATATGGAGGGAGTCAAAGAGGACATCCAGCTGGATAAATCACAACCTGAAAAATCAGCCTACAAATGAAACTGCGGGACCCGTGATAAATTGGATCCAGATTCTCATCACGTGGTAGAAAGATGAAGGTCAGTTGTCCGGGGAACTAAGACCCCCAGAAATGAGCTATTTCTTGGAATATTGGTTTGGTGCCTATAGATCTTTCCCCTTCTCTTAGAACACTGTAGAAATCCGTCGTTGTGAATGAATTTTTGGATCACTTTTCTTCGTGTAAATAAAATAAGCACATGGTAACCAGAAAAACGGATATGAAAATTTTGTTCACTTGCCCAGTCCACCAGTAATTTGTTACCCTATGAGAGAGTCTGGAAGAATTAATCTCCGTTATAAAGGTCTCCGACCGACCAAGCCGTGTATTTGGGTTATTATTTGTAAATTTCGACTGTCCTTTATTTACCCCATCTCACTCGTAATAAACGCGGAGAGTTTTTTCTGTCATTGAAGACATTTGTCGTCCACCTGTGTTATCAGAAGACGGTGTTTGCAACATGGACCTTGGTACTTGCGTTGGTGCTTGTTAAATTCCTCTCTGCTGTTCTTTTACGGACCACGAAAACAAAATAGCTGGTTGATAAGTTTAACAACTTTATTTCAGTCAATCTAGCATTGTCAATTAGCAGTATTATATGTAAAGCTACAGTTCTCGAATAGCTCATTTATCTGATTCATCAAAGTCTAACAGGAGTGTGAACTACTTCTCAAACTTCTGCACCAGCTAATGACGATTTTAAGCCTTGGTATTCGATTGGTTAATTAACTAACATTCTACATGCAGAATTATGTGTTATGTGAATGTCTCCTCATATATGTGTACTACTTCTAAGATTCCTTCACCTGCTTGTTGGGGTTCTGAACCTCGATCTATGATAATTACTGTTAACTAGGCTTTTACATGTAGCTACGAAAAAAATAATGTAAAATAATGTCTTAAGGCTTCTTAAACTGCTCATGTATGGGACTACTTGTGAACCAATCTGTGATCACTGCAAATTTTAAAGAAGCAATATTAGTGAAACTGTAGCAATGAAAAGATCTGAACTTGGCTGAGAAGGACGCATAAGCTTCCCGCTTCCTGCGTCCTTCAGGCCGGTCGTTTTTTTCTCCGTCAGGGCGGAAAACGCCTGTTTGTTGTTTTCCTATTGCAAAATACTATGCATGAAATATTGCAAAATTTCTCATGGTTCTCACCCTCTTGCAAATGCCATCTCATCCCGGCTTCTGTCCCATACTTCTCCGATTTCCGCCCCCTTTTTATCCCTGACACTCCCGCTTCCCGGTCCCCCTCCACTAACCTCTTACCGACAAAGTTTTTGCTGTTCTCGCTAGGCTTGTGTTTATGATATACACTGATAAATAACACTCAAGCAACAATGTTTGTTAAGTGAAAAACGAAAGATCTGAATCTTTCTGAAAACGTTTAGTTGTTCAGTGTTGATGTAATGTTTCTTTACGTTTCAAAATTTTTATACGTTAGTTCGCCCGAAAAAAAGTAAGGACGAATAGGGCGTAAGAGTTTCATTGATATACCGTGATGGTCCGCCTATTTTTCTGGAATGAACTGTATTTGTTTTGGTTGACAGGCAGAGACAGGCTAATATCTAATACCTGAGAAGATTCGTTCGTAAAACAGAACAAAAAACTGAAGAACTTCGATAAAAATTCTAACAACAAATGTTTGACCGTAGCATTAATTTGAGTTGCAGGTTATTTTACCAAGACAAATGTAATTTTTATACGAATACCCGCGTAAAGATGGATTTCCTCTTAATGTACACAGGAACGAAAAATTAACTGGCTTTGTTTTTTTAGCTTTTTATTTGCGATTTACGCACGTAAAGCCAGTTATATTCACGCCTGTAGTGCGTAAAATTTTGCCGATAGAGGAAAACCACTGTAAACTCATAGTATGTAAAACTGGACAGATGGTAACTTGTTTTTGAAGGAGTGCGAGAAACACTTCCTACCTGAACTCTAATTCTGCAAAGACACGTCAATCTGGGTAAGAATTTCACTTGACTTATTTTGAATCTTCTAATCCCACCCACCCCTCCCATGAGGGGATGTTCTCCCCTGTATAATTATCTTTGAAAGTATTACAGAGTTTTTTGCCCTCTTTTGTGAATTACTCGGTCAAAGACTAATTAACACTTTTTTCTAAGGGCAGTTTCTTGGTGCTGTGGATGTTATGATCACTAAATGACGAAAACAAAGGATTCAGAAGACAATAAACAATGCCCAGACCGACCAAGAGACAATAGCTAACCAACAATAGTTTCCGTAACACCAAAAAAAAACCCACTCCAAGAGACACTTAAAGGTCGCAAACGGGAATCCTTTGGCATGAGGGATTGGTTGCACGACCACACTCACCCTGCTTAAGTTATGTGTTTTATGCAACCCGGGTCCTCAGCGATCCCTCTGTGGTGTTTTCTTTTTCCTGGACAAATGTAACTCCATGTCGTCAGTCCCTATCCTGGCCTGTTTCTCAGGCAGAGGAGCAAGTGAGAGGTATTTGTGAGCTCACACCATCTGAAAATCTAGGAGTATAAATGGCTACCAGCAGAAACCTATCAAAAGGGTGGAGGTGAACTTTGATGGACCAGCATCCCATCCACCTTTGGGGGTGGGGAAGGGGGGGGCAGTTTTTATTTATTTATTTATTTATTTCGTTTATTTGTTTATTTATTTATTTACTCAATTCAATTACACAGATGATCAATAAAGAAAACACTTAAATCTAATCTGTTATAGTAATCCTAGTTGATGCATGCAACAGAGACCAGTTTAAGCACTGACCGCATGGGTGTCCTGTGACTCGAGTCACTCTATGCATTTTCTTCGTCTCTTTCTTGTTCCTACTTTCAGCATGTACTGATTACTGCACACGTTCTGTACCTGAATGATTCTTTGTTGTTTTCTGGCAGGAGTGTTGCATTACAGATGGGGAAAACACTAGCCTGTTCCAGGCGTTCAGATAGTGGAGCGCGAGCGAAAAATAAAGCGAGCGAAAGAGCGGGAGGGAAGGCTGGGGGAGAGGACGAGGGAACGCCTGTGAAATTAATTTTAAAAAGCTCATGTCGGTATACCAGAATCTGGTATACCCTCTGATTGGCCAAATTTGACACCTCCTGTCAACACCAGAGGGTTGTTGACGCAGACAAGAAATGCGATATGGCGTGCCCGTGCGAAGGTCATCCTCCATCGAGTCACGCACGGTTGAATAACTGCACAGCAAGCGCTTGACGATTTCGCAAATGTGGATACTTTACAAATGGAATAAAAAGATTGTCTTCAAAACGTGTTTCTGGGAAGAGGTCTCGTTGCCACTCTTCCAACAGGATTTGGAAATAGCTTGATCTTTCAACTTTTTCCAAGGTTAATCAACGCATTGCAAAGAAGCGCTGTTTCTAAGATAATTATGGTCACTCCGCTTGTCGCAATCATGAAAGACCAAGTAGAACAGCTTCAAAGCATCGGAATTAGAGCGCTGGCTATCGGAGTAGACGAAGAAGAAGAAGACGAAGAAGGAGCGGGAAAAATGGATCGGCTAGATTGTTTATGAAAGACCTGAAAGCCTGCTGTCTAAGGAATGGAGAAAAGAACAACAACAAACATATCGTACCCATTGCACTCGATGAAGACGACAAAGTTCATTCCGTCACAGAGTGAAAAGCTTTCCATTCATCAATTTGATAAACCGGTGTGTATATAAAGTCGTCTGGGATTCTCGTTACCTTTATTGGTCCAGTAGCGGAGATGACATTTGCGTGTCCGTATCGCAGAAAATTTTGCAATGTTCATTCCCAACGCTTCCAGTTCAAACTCGGGTGAAACCTATTTCGGTGAGTATAATTACATAACTTTCTTGTTTACTTTGACCTGACCCTGGGTTCATGTTTCTCTGCCGCTGTCGACGGTCTAAAGTGGGCGGCATGGGCTTTTTAAAATTAATTTCACAGGCGTTCCCTCGTCCTCTTCCCCAGTCTCCCCTCGTTTTTTCCCGCTCTTTCGCTCGCTATATTTTTCGCTCGCGCTCCACTATCTGAACGCCTGGAACAGGCTAGGAAAACACCGGTCAGTTTAAAACAGGGACTGCGGACTGTAGACTGCGGACTACGGACTGGGTATAAAACGTGGACTGAGTATAAAATGCGGACTGAGCTTAAAGATTGTTGAACTGACCAATAAATCTCAAAATATATGCTACTTTTTTCAGTTTTCTCCAGAGCTTTTAAGTTGGGTGTCTTTTATTTACAGTATTTCGCTTTGAAAATTCTCCAAATTACCTACGAATAAGACAACAACAAGGAACTTTAAATTTAAAAGAGGGAGATTAGGTTTAAACGTAGTTTTTGTACACAGAGGTTGAGAGTGGGATGGTTACACGGCTTAGGTAAGATAAATTACACATTTAAGCTTGGGAGTTGCACGTTGGAATCAGCTAGAGTACTTTTGAAGCCGACAGCGACTTGCTTACCTGATGTCACACAGAAACATTTGTGGAAACCCGACGAATTAAATTTGTCAACGACTTACCTAATCCCTTTTCAAGAAGAACAAAAATCTGCTAAACAAAGCTGTAGACTTGTTAAATCTGCTAAAGACAGTTTGTCGAAGACCAAATCTTGCTTCCCCGACCGTTTAAGCAGGTTTATGAGTCGAACACTATTAAAACAAATGGACTGGCGGACTACGGACTGAGTATAAAATGCGGACTGAATTTAAATCAATAAGTGCAAAACAGGCTCTTGGACTGTAAAATGAATAGAATCAAGAAACTAAATGTTCATATATATATATATATATATATATATATATATATATATATATATATATATATATATAAAGAATGTATATTAGTGACGGTCAAGTAGCCAACTCCAGTTAAGACTTTTCAGCTTTATTTGCTCAACGCCAGACCACCCCTCTCACTGATCGTATGGATCATTTGCCACGACAATCACTAGCGATTCTACCCATGAATCTATCCAACTAAAACAATATACCAACTGTCACACTCAGAATGTCGATCATCTATCTAATCACATGCGACAAATGTCAAGAACAATATGTTGGCGAGACTGGAAACAGCATCCATACCAGAGCTAATCAACACCGCTCTGATATAACAGTGGGCAACAAGAACATTCCCACAGTGAGGCATTTTAAAAGATGTGGCCGTGAAAATATGAAACTGACAGTTATCGAGAAATTACGGTCAACAGACCAGTACACCAGGAGGGCAAGAGAAGAATACTGGATCAATAAATTGAAGCCGGCAATAAACAGTTAATTTATTCAATTTGTTATGGTTTCTTTTTTTTTTTTTTTTTTATAATGTCAATTTCCCGAGTATTTCTCTGTTTTGTTTCTATTTTCGAATTTTACTGTATGTTATATATATAATTCACCATTGTACTACATCGCCACGTGCACTTAACTGCGTCGCACGTGAGCTTATGTAACCAATCACTATTGTAATTCCACATTTTAAATAATTCCGTTGACACTCACAGTTAGACAGTCATTACGCTCCTGAAGAAGGCCGAGACGGCCGAAACGTTGAGCAAATAAAGCTGAAAAGTCTTAACTGGAGTTGGCTACTTGACCGTCACTAATATACATTCTGTTTCAATTATTCAAGTTTCCACGATCGCTTCTAGTGATCCTCCGTTATAGACTCCGTGGACAGCATTGTTTGTGGGACCGTTTACAAGAAATTCATATATATATATATATATATATATATATATATATATATATATATATATATATATATATATATATACTCGTTGAAGGAAGCGAGGACGGACAACTTCTGACGACTAAACAGTTAAAAAATTTAATAAAAAATAAAAACGTTTCGGTCTTAGACCTTCATCAGTTACATGAAAAATTGAACTTATCAAATCTACCTTAAGTAAGATCACAGTACAAAACAAGACACAAAATACAATTCAACGCTATGAGTTACGTAACCGGCGTGATTATAACAATACTAAAATGAGGAAAAGTGACGCTAATCAAAAACATTCAAAAATAAAAACAATATAGTACAACGATTATACAACGTAATTACAAGGTGTAGATACAGGTACAACACTAAATAAATGAACGATACAAGGCAAAAATTTAACAAAAGACCGGAAATATGCTACTATAAAAATAATTAACAAAAGATGACAAATAAGACTAAAAACTAAAAACTACTAATTCAAAAAAGATGACATTTGCAATGCGGCAAAAGAAAGAGCAGTCAAAAGGAAAGCAACCTACGTTTACGCAAACATGGATCATAACAAAATCCCAAATCGAGGCCTTTGGAGCCCCAAAGGGCCGATAGACAACAAAATCCCTGGGGGGGCCCTTAAACAATAATGACCGTAATAAGTTCCCTGGACAGGGCCCTTGAGTATACCCAACACCTAAGAGGCTGACAAAATCCAAGAAAAGGGCCTTTGAACGGCCATATATCGCGAACGAAGAATCGCAAAAAAGAAAATTAATTATAACAGATTCTATTCCTAGAATGAAATTCTTTTCTTTTATTTAAACCATGGGTGTCATAATGTGTTAAATTCTTTCGCTGCATGTTTTTATGTAATTTATTCAGGCTCGAGATAATTAGTTATTCGAAATGAAGTGTTATATGACACTTGAAAAGATGTACGAACACAGTTAGGATCTCTACGAATTAAAGGTTCCTCTTTTGCCGTTTACCACGAATCTTGTGCTGTTATTACATGGTGGCAGCCGAAGTTTAACTCTGTTCATCGTTTGACAACGTAAACCGTCTACGATGCCAGGAGGTGAAGGAGATTCCGGTTCAAGCCTCGGTGCAACGGCTCAGCCGCAAACATCGCAATCAACAATGTTTCACCAGATCTTGCCGCCCCAGCATCTTCATCTGAAGACAACTGGAGAGATCGCCGAAAACTGGAAGTTATGGAAAGAGAAATACAACAATTATTTCGTCATTTCTCGATTGGAAAGAGAAAGTGCAGAGTATCAGCTCGCTATGTTCAAGCACGCAATCGGCGATGATGGTCTCAAGGTGATCAAAACCTTCAGTTATTCCGAAACGGAGAATGCGAACGACTGGCGTGTGGTTATGGGCAAGATGGAAAAGCATTGCATCGGCGAAGTAAACGAGATTTATGAGAGATAATGTTTCAACAAGAGGGACAAGCTCCGCCAGCTCTGCTCAGCTTGATCACCTTAGAAGCACATCGTCCGTGTATGTAATCAAGAAGCTCAAAGCTCATTTTGCAAGGCACGGTATACCAGAACAGCTGGTCACCGACAACGGACCACAGTTTACGTCTCGCGATTTCCTGAAATTCTCAAAAGAATGGGATTTTGATCATCGTACTAGCAGTCCTCGTCACAGTCAGTCCAACGGCAAAGCAGAAAGTGCCGTGAAGGAGGCAAAGAAGATCCTCGTGAAATGTAAGAAGGCTGGTTCTGATGCGTTTCTTGCTCTACTTGACCACAGGAATACACCGCCTACGGGAATTCAGATCAGCCCGGCTCAGCGCCTTCTAAATAGAAGGACAAGAAGTCTTCTACCCATGTCTGCTGGTCTACTAAAGCCGTCTGTAGCTGATGAAGATACAACCCGTACCAAGCTTCGCCTGCGCCAACAACAGCAAGCTCGTTATTACGGGTGACCCGAAAACACTGACCCCCGGTCCATGGACCAGTCCAACGGACCGGGTCCACGGACCACCTCACGGACCGGTCCATGGACCACCTATACGGACCACCCCTACTGACCCCCTCAAAATTCAATAGAAAAATAAAGAAATAAAATAAATATATAAATGAAAATATAAATTCTTACCCATAGTCGATCCTTAAATCGTGGTGTGCGCGGTGAGATCGCGAACTGCCACGAGTCCACTCTATATTGTACATTGTCAGTATTGCACCAATTTAGCAGGCTTAAGCAAATCCAAACTGTCAGTTCATCTGTAGTACGAAATGCGAACAGGAAGAAAATAAAGGCAAATGGAGAAGCTTTGCTGTTTTGCAACTGTTTCTTGCCTCCGCCATTTTGTTCGGCCCATTCTCCCACGGGTCCAAGATCCACATAAGCCCCAGGCTTCAGAAAGGAAAATCCCATTGTGAAAATTGTCATTGCACTTTTTTTCTTTTTGAAAAATTACTGCAGGGTTGTATGGTTGGCCAACAGTTTTGTTTTCCACCATATTCCCTTACTGTCGCCCTTGGCTACAGGCCATTCATGTACCGGCAGGAGCCCATTGCTCCTGGTACCAGTCAAACTGAAGCTTCAACATCCCCCCCCGGGCAAACCCCGGGCATTTGACTGTGCATCGTGCCCGGGAAGGGGGGAATTTGAACGTTGCCTTGGAAGGGTTGGGAATTTGAACCAGATTTATCTCTAGTTCTAGCGTAATGTGCCCGTGAGTTTTTCGGTTTTTGCAGGGTTTGACGGATTTCCAAGGTAGAATTTCGCCTTTGTTAGTGAATAACGCGCTCAAAACGGTCTTTAAATGAAGTTTGAAGGTGTTATTACGGCATATCTCTCTCTGACAATCGTGAACAGTGTTTGATTGAAGACGAAATTTGTCTTTGAGGAGAGGTATTTCAGTAACAATGGGTGGGGCATTTGAACGGCTTTTTTGCCCCGAGGAGAGGGAATTTGAACAAGTCAATCTTCAAAAGTTCAAATGCCCAGGGGGGATGTTGAAGCTTCAATTTGACTGGTACATCATATTTTAACAACAGACGTCCTGTCTGAGATGAGTAGGGCAAAGGTTGGTGGTAGAATTAGGCAAGGTAAATCCCAAGGTAAACAGTAATAAAAACCGAATCAACTCGACAAGCGTGTGAAGTTCATGGACTGGGGCTAATGTGGATCTTGGACCGGTGGGAGAATGGGCCGAACAAAATGGCGGTGGCAAGAAACACCGACAAAACAACAAAACTTCTCCATTTGTCTTTATTTTCCTCCTGTTCGCATTTCGTACAACAGATGAACGACAGTTTGGATTTGCTTAAGCCTGCTAAATTGGAGCAATACCGACAATGTGCAATTATATAGAGTGGACTTGTGGCAGTTCGCGATCTCACCGCGCGAAACGCGATTGAGGGTCGACTATGGGTAAGAATTTATATTTTCATTTTTATTTATTTTTTATTCATTGTTTTTTTCTATTGAATTTTTTGAGGGGTCAGTAGGGGTGGTCCGTATAGGTGGTCCATGGACCGGTCCGTGAGGTGGTCCGTGGACCCGGTCCGTTGGACTGGTCCACGGACCGGGGGTCAGTGTTTTCGGGTCACCCCGTTATTACGACAGAGGCGCCCGCGACCTAGATCCTTTGGAGAAAGGTGATCCTGTAAGAGTTAAGCCTTGGCACGTTGGAAAGAAGGAATGGCAGAAAGGCGTTGTTAAGAAGCGTTTGGACGAAAGGTCGTACGAAGTGGAGCTTCCCCAAGGAGTTCTTCGGAGAAACAGAGTTCATCTTAGGAGGACCAACGAATCTGCTCCTACAGCACCGGACACCCAAGATGAGCAGTGTAACGAGCCACAGCCTCAAGATCCTGTGTCTGGAACCCGCGGGTTGCCGTACCAAACTGCAACTGAAGCTCCGTCTCAAGGTGCTACTGTAGTTCAGCCACCCGCTACTCTTGTGGAAGCACCAGAGCTAAGAAGATCTCAGCGAGTCCGCCGAGCCCCAAAACACCTTGAGGACTATGTTTTGGCCTAAGTGCCTAAGCAGTGAACTGTCTGAACTGTTGCAGCTTTAAGGACTCTCTTTTGTTGTTGTTGTTTTTATTTGACGTGTTTATTTTCTTTTTCTGTTATAAAAGAGAGGGTGTCATAATGTGTTAAATTCTTTCGCTGCATGCTTTTATGTAATTTATTCAGGCTCGAGATAATTAGTTATTCGAAATGAAGTGTTATATGACACTTGAAAAGATGTACGAACACAGTTAGGATCTCTGCGAATTAAAGGTTCTTCTTTTGCCGTTTACCACGAATCTTGTGCTGTTATTACAATGGGGTGCCAAAGAGAACAGCTGAGCACTCCAATAAGCCTCCTTTGTAATTAAAAGCCTGTCGAACTCATCCGAGTTGTTTGGGGCCTGCACCTGATCAATACATTGAAACGAAAAATCATCTAAAATGTGTGAAGTTTTGTTGAAATGCACTGCTACTTCACAAGTTGTTTTGTTTGTGAGCATAGCAGACTTGTGATTACGAAACCTAATTCGAAAATCAGTGGTTGTAGATCCTATGTATTGCAAACGACATTTCTTGCAAGAAACCAAATAAATCACATTTTTAGAATCACAAGAAAGTCTTGAATGAATGGTGTATTTTTTGCCCGTCTGCAAGCTAAGAAATGATTTGGATTCAACAAAGAAATTTCGACAAAGATCGCATCTATTCCTATCGCATTTGAAACAGCCATTGCTTTGTTGAATTGTTTGTCCCTCTTCGGCGGTTTTAAAACGAGATGGTGCCAATAATTCTTTAAGATTTTTGACCTACGAAAAGATGGTATGATAGAGCCTAGAGGGAAAAGTTCTTTTAATTTGGGGTTGGATTGTAAAATCAACAAATGCTTTCTAATTATGTTACCCACGTTCGGTAAATTTGGATTAAATGTCAATACGAATGGAAATATACACCTAATTGAAAAAACGTTGTCGGGTGAAAAGCATAAACCATTGACGATGAGACCCAACGGATTTTTGGGTAGATGTACATTATCATTTGCATATTCAAAATTCAAGCCTGTTCTCTTGTGACTGATGTTGATTGCAGCGAGTTGCACGTGGCAATGGAAACCGTGCAAGCTTACCTGAAAGTGGCCAAATTGGCCAAGAAGGGCCAATTTGAGAGCTACACAGTGCGAAATTTGCCAAAGTTTGCATCCGTACCTGAGTTGAAGCAATTTTTGCGGGAAAACTATTCGGTAGAACTAAGTCCTGCCACCAACCATTCGTTCACTGTCGGGTACATCACGCACAAAGTGCGATATCAACACAGACAAACAATGCAAGTGAACGGCTTTCAAAATGCAAATCAGTAAATAGTTCAGATGTTTCCCGGCAAACCACTAGGTCGTATCGTTTATGGTTTGTGGTCATCTCCCGACAACGTTTTTTCAATCAGGTATATATATATATATATATATATATATATATATATATATATATATATATATATATATATATATATAACGCGTTCCAAACAAAAATGCGTTTTTCCAAACTTACGATTTTCTTACTATTTTCCGTTGAGAATGGGGATATTCCTCGACGCCTCTACCGTATTCATTGTAAATCGTATATTCTCAACAACAACCAAACTGGCTCGGTAAAGAATGCTTATAATTGAACAACACAATTTTCCATTCAGTATAAAGTGTGCCTTACAGTTCTGCTCTTACAAATGGGATGCAGAAATTCTGCATCTTGTTCAGTGGCTAGATAATACACTGCACTGAGTTGAGATGCAGAAATTCTGCATTTGATAAAATGAATAAAAATAAGTAAAAACGACACTTAATAAGTAGTGAATACCAATAGGATGCAGAAATTCTGCATCTTGCTCAGTGGCTAAACAAAATACTCAAATCCACTGCACTGAGCTGAGATGCAGAAATTCTGCATTTGGTAAAATGAATCACAATCAGAAACTATACTTATTAAGCACTGAATACCAATGGCTGCAGAAATTCTGCAAACTATACAAATTCACTGCACTGAGCTAAGATGCAGAAATTCTGCACCTGCTAAAATGAACAAAAATCAGCAAAAACTATACAAATTCACTGCACTGAACTAAGATGCAGAAATACTGCGCTTGACAAAATGAATACAACTCAGCAAAAACTATACTTATTAAGTGGTGAATACCAACAGGATGCAGAAATTCTGCATTTTGTTCAGTGGCTTAATACACTCAAATTCACTGCACTGAGCTATGACGCAGAAATTCTGCGCCTGCTAAAATGAACAAAAATCAGCAAAAAACTATACAAATTCACTGCACTGAACTAAGATGCAGAAATACTGCGCTTGATAAAATGAATACAACTCAGCAATAACTATACTTATTAAGCAGTGAATACCAAAGGATGCAGAAATTTGGCATCTTGTTCAGTGGCTTAATACACTCAAATTCACTGCACTGAGCTAAGATGCAGAAATTCTGCACCTGCTAAAATGAACAAAAATCAGCAAAAAAATACGATTTCACTACACTGAGCTAAGATGCAGAAATTCTGCATTTGGTTATACGAGTAAAATTCAGCAAAAAGTTATTAAGCAGTGAATACAGGATGCAAAATTCTGCAATTTGTTAAATGGCTTAAAATACTTAGATTCACTGAACTCAGATACATGTAAGTTGCAAAAAACTGTGCCCCTGGCCCAACCTTGTTCCCAGGGTGGAGAAGAGAGACCTTGGGAATGAGGTTGATCTGTGCCCGTGAATAAAATGAATAAAAGGGATAGTGTTCAAAACGTCACTTACAGTATAATTTATATTTAATTATCAAATGACATGCAGTTGATAAAACCAATTTTTTGTCTTTGATTGAAACTATTCTACATAACATGTAAAAGGGGGCAAAATCCATGGAGTTTGGAAACAATAGAACATGCAAACAAGATTGTACCTGCTTACATGGATATAAAACAGTCTAACTTAGCAACAACATGTTATGCAGGTTGAAAAGAGATGCGAAAAAATTATGCACCCTGCCTTTTGCAATAATAATAAAGATAATAATAAAGATAAAGAAAATCAATGTAAACCGCTCTAAGGAAAATATCAAACTGTGGTTATAACAATATTTTTGATGGTAGCCCAAACCATAAGAGAAATTCAAATGTGGCCAAAATCTGTGCAACTAGCCCCATGAAACAAGGTGAAACTGGAATAGCATTAATCTTACTGACAAGATTTACATGTATGAAACATGTACTACTCTCTGAATATCCATTTAAGTTCAAAGTCCAAGATACATGTACAGTGTAACATACAGGGGCCAGTTGCATAAAACTTAAGGTCAGCACACACGACGGGACTAGTCACAGGGACTTGTTGCAGCAACTAGTCTCCTGTAATGTTTACACGATGGGACTAGTTGCGGGGACAAGTCCCTTGAAGGGTTTACATGTGGGGACCTGTTAACAGCAAAAGGGTAAAATTCAGGGCGCTCTTACTGAAATTCGCCAAAATGTGAAGACGAAAAATGGAGCGGTCCTCAACAGTAAAACCAAATTTAGTAAATTAACCGCAAAACATCAAAGTAATTCGGCTCAATAAAACTGCACACTGTTCATCTATAAGTCTATGTGTGATTGTCATTTGTAATTTCAATAAAGTTTTTTCTCTAGTATCCTATATTGCTGATACAGAAGTAAAAAGGCGACTGTTTGATCAAGACTCCCAATACAGAGGAAAAATTATTCTCCAGGCCAACTGGAAAAAACAAAATTAAAAGATCCAACTAAATATTTTCATTCAGTCGCAGGGACTTTTCCCATGAAGAGTTCACACAAAGAGACCAAGCATACCGTAGTTTGTGGGACTAGTCCCATGAATTCAAACCAGTTTGAATTCGTGGGACTAGTCGCAGGGACCAAATTTTGGTCCCCCGGACTACTCGCAGGGACTAGTCCCCTCGTGTGTGCTGACTTTTAAACTCAAACTCTCTATTTTAATGCCAGACATTAGGTTTTATGCAACTGGCCCCCGATCAGCATAATACACTGTGAGTTTTGTACATGTAACTAAATAAAAGTGCTGAGGGTTTTTAAATATATTATTTATACTTATACTATGTACTATGTACTGGTATATGCTGGCCTCGTAAAATCTGTTGTCACATCAGAGGTGCAGAGAGACTGGTATACATTGTAATCTTGCATGCTTCTCTAGCCTGTTTTAGGTTAACAATATAAGAGAGACATTATTAATTCATTTTCTAAGTTATATTCAGTACTTGAAATTTAAATATCTCAATAATTTATTGTATCTTGATCTGAAGTTAAAACAGAAAAACATAACTACAGATTGTTTCATTTCATCCACGATAAAATAAAGAAGACAAAAATCTTACATGCACACCACACCTCCAAGGTAATTTGATAGCCAGTGCATCTTTACCATTATTGGGGAGTTTACACAACCACAACAGCAGCAGCACTGGAGACGTTACCAGTTATAAAGAGTTTGTGTGATCTTTTAAACATTATTGCAGTGATTCTAACTTGCTACACTTGTCAAATGTAGGTGTATTTTCCTGGAGTGGAATTGTAGGGGTGGCATTTAAATTGCTTGTGAATTCAAGTCCTCCATAAAGGGTCACATTAGGTAATTTCGTGTTTTTTGTACATGTAGTTATGCAGAGGATAGGAAGGAAATGTACCTTAAAGTGTGATGCACATGCAGAGTTGTTTTTTTGCTCATTAAAGCTCGTATTTTTTGATGCTGTCATTGTGCAAGCTTCCTATTTTCACTGCTATGTCCAATACAAAATTCACTTGGAATAGAATTCTGTCAAACAAACCATTGAAACAGTACTGGCTGTATGTGTCAGCCCAGTCAAACTCTTATAGAGTTGTAGGCAGGCTGTGACTGGAGTAGCAGTCAACACAGGGTTGTTTTTCTGTGATTTTAATGTTGTTAAGGTTTAGTTTTGAGTAGGCAGTAAATATTCCAAGTGAATCAAATATTCAAAAAAAAGTTTATTTTCTCTCTTCCCTTCAGTGTCTTGTGTCTCCTCGCAGGCGGCGATTTTCAGGGACTACTTGTAGCGTATGGCTAATCAATCAACCCAGCTACATAAGCTCAAGCTTATGTTCATGCATATTTACGCTGGGATCTTTGGGAACATTTCATTTAACCGATTCTAACAGAGAAGACGCAAACACCGCCGCTGAACTGTTTGTAATATGTCGCTGTTGTATAAATACTGCAGTAAGAATCAAACACTTAAACACCTACCATTTAGAACACTCCATTAGGCCAGTTCTTCTCACGAGTTCTGCTGGTTTGAAGAATTCAAATCATGGCATCCATGAAGAAGCGTCCCTCAGATTAACGCAGTGACCTTCATGGTAAATCTAATCGCGCTCGTGTACGTCGAGAGAAAAGAAAAACGATGTAAAACACCATGTTCTTGACAAATTAAACGAGAGGACAAAATGTGAGCGAATCGAGGAACCAACATTGAACGAGGCAACAGAAAATCGAATGGCGCGTCTTCTCAAACGGAAATTAATGTGTCATCCATAAAATACTTGAACCAATCAAATCATCTTCTGATATTCAAAACGTCCAATCACCTTTCCTGTAAACCTGAGAGCAACCTGGGAACGAGGCTGCCCTTGAGGTTGGGAGGAAATTCGTTAGGAATCTTTCTATTTCGGCGGCCTGAGTGGAAATCGCGAACGGAAATTCTTCCAAATTCGTATTTTCAACGGTAGCAATCCTGAGGAGGAGGATTTCGACGAAGACACTGCTCGTATCAATTAGATATGAAGCGAATATTCAACTTTGGCTTGTCTTATTCAAGGACAAACTTATGATGAGTTCGTTCCACAAACGTTGTCTACATGAATTGCAGACATCGACTTCGTTGTCAGCGTCCAGTTGAGTTTTTGTAGCTCAGGCACAGGAGTGTGGCCTGTTCAAATGCTAATATGGTAAATGAAAGGTAAGAGTCTGCTTTCAATCTATTTAAATGAAGATTTAATTTACTCTGTTTAATATTAATAATTATGCGCCGATCAATGGACGTCCTGTATTTTGTAGCTGGAATGTTTGTTTGTTTGTTTGTTTGTTTGTTTGTTTGTTTTTTCCAATGTACATGTAGGTCATGTGATATTACTCAAGAACTGTTTCTTTCTAATTTCGTCTTCTTCATAGGTATATGTATACATGGTTTATGGAAAGACAAAGAGCAATTGCCCTAGTCTGTAGATTGCTAGATTGAGAAAGTTAATATCACATGACCTTCAGTGTACAGAGGTCTCTTGGAATACCATCCCCCCTCCCTCCCTTTCCCTGTGCCCATATCAAGTACATGGGTGGTGAGTGCCAAATTTACACCCAGCAAAAAAAAAAAAAAAAACACAGTGCATATTAAAACATTGAAGGGGTGTGTGGAGTAAGGCCCTAAGTGACCTCTAATCTAATGTCAAATTCTCCCTTTGATTAATTTTACAAACAGATGCAAGGAAAGGGTTGAAAGGAGAATTTATCAGTTAATCAGAAGTCACTTGGGACTTTATTCCAGGCACCCCTTCAGTTATTAGATTTAGTTATTGTGATACTCGGTTTTGGCCTTGGCTGAAAACACTTACAGAGACCTTGATTATTCCACTGTATGATCACAAAAACCTCATTCAATAATTTTTATTCATTGCTTTTATATATTTATTTACTGATTAGCATGCTACAGTTTATAGTGGTGGTCAGGTTTGAAAGGCCTTGTCACATAAAGAGTGAAGAAACACGCCACCAAACCATGCCTTACTCCTTTTGTTTTGGGAGATACAACTCTGATTCACTCTCTGATGTCTAGAACATTCAGAACAGGCGAGCAACATTTTCACTCGCAGACCCTGGGAATAATATGAATAATTCCCACTGAAAAAAAATTAATAGTTCTTTGGGAGGGGCATTTGAGCACTTTTTTGGCAAAGGGGGAGGAGGGGGCAGGAATTTTATGCAAGCCCTGAGCATCAAAAGTTCAAATAAATGCTTAAGAGTCAGGAGGGATGGATGTTAAAGTTCTGAATTGTTCAGCACATTACACTAGCCCTTTTCCGCTGTGGCATCCTTGAGGAAATACTTTGGGTTGGGTTTACTTTGGGTTTTGATTCACTTCCCGGTTGCAGTTACTCACTGATACATTGCAAATTACCCAAGGGTAAAATTCCTAGTGAACAGTGCAACTGCATCACATATAGTTGTCATACAAGGGCACCGTGTTACAGAATGGGATATGTTCATTGCTTATGATATTTATATTGACAATATTAAAAAATAAAAGCAGCTTGAGCATCAGTTTCAAAGCCGGGAAAAAAATAATAACAATAAATAAAAAACAAACAGACAAAAACAAAACAAAAATACACTGGCAAACAATCCCCTACGTAGGGGTGTAATGCTTTGACTCAGGATAAAGTTAACAGTGAGGAAAATTTAGCTACAATGCATTCCCTGGTCATCTTGTGCTTTGATGACAAGTTAAATGGCTTTAAGGGGTTACGAATCCACAACACATGAAATAGCTAACTACTATAAGCAAAAATGGCTTACAGCCTGTAAGTATCATAATGGCCAAGGTTGGCCCTCTCCTCCACCTCCTCATTATAATACATTAATTGTCTGTCTCTTTTCTTTCTTCTGTCACAGCGTATACTATCGGGCTCCTGAAACTGTACATTTTGGGCCAAAAATGTTACTGAGGCTTAACGCAGTGCTTCCTGGTGTGTGGGCACAGTCTCGTTTGGTTTGATCAGTGGCGAGGTAGATATGAACTATGTCAGTGTATTCTAAGAAATACAAATAAATCAGCGAAAGGATTTGCTTTTACTTCATGATTTGTGCCAGACCATGGTGAAACAGTTAGATCTGATAAGGGAATTTGTGTGACACAGACATGAAATGTATGCAGTAAGGCCTACTTCCATACAGGGTGTAAGTCACCTATTTGCTGAACTTAGCAGATTTCTTCCATTTTATTTCAAAAATCATTACTGCTGTATGAATATACACCTAGCTGATCAGGGCTCAAATAGATACATACACCCTGTATCAGCAATAATTAAGCAGCAAATAGTATTTTTTTTCCTTAGGGACCGTTCATTTTTTATGAGGTAGGGGGGGCTGGTGGGATTTGAGGGGGGGCCACGTAAAAAAATATGGCTTCATAGGGGGGGCCAGCCAAAAAAATATGGTGTGTAAAGGGGGGGGTCACCAAAAAATTGCCTGTAAGTTTAGTAGTGACAACTTCTGTAATAATGCAAACATTAGTGCCAGAAGACCAAAAATAGCGTTTCTAAGGTTCTGAAAATTCAAATTTTCCCGGGGGAGAATACCCCCGGACCCCCCTACTCCGTTATACACCCAACAGCTACTCTACCCCACGAACTGTTTCATTATAAAATACAGCCAGGGGAATGTCAGCTCTTTTTTGCCCTCTGCTAATCCGATTCTTAAACAACTGAACAACTGATAACAATGTCCAAAATAATGCTTCAAACCGATATGAATTGTCTGTTTATGTACTTCAGAATGCAGCAAATTGCATTAGGGCATCTCTAAATTTTCAACATTTTCCAGGGGAAGAAACCTCTGGAACCCCTGCCAGAAAATTACCTTTAGTGCTTGTCTGAATAAAGACATTTACTCCTGCAGGACTTGAGTGTTAAAATTGACAGTTAAATTTATTTTCAGCTTGATAAGTTTTAGATTTACTTGATCCCTTTTTCTTTCCTTTTTTTTTGGGGGGGGGGTCATCTCAAATATTTAGGACTACAAGGGGGGGCCAGGTAAAAACTTTCTAATGTATAGGGGGGTCATTATATTTTACAGGTACTACCCATCAAATCCCACCAGCCCTCCTTACCCCATAAAAAATGAACGGTCCCTTATAATAATTTTATTGTTGGATTTTATGAAGTAAAGGGTGTAAAATTTTTCCAGAAATTACTTCAAAATTAATAATCTATACATGTAAATTTTCATTGTTTTGACTTCTTTCTCTAGCTCGAATCATGTTTCTATGTGTATGAAAGGCAGCACTTTTGCATTTTTCTGCCCAAGTAACTTGTCTACCTACAGTGTAGGTGCCAAAATATTTTGCATCCATTTTTTCAAGCCACTAGGTTAAGTTGCAGAATTTCTGTTTCACTGATTTGTTGTGGATACATGTACAATAGTGAATTAAGCGGGAGATAAGATTGTGTAGAATTTTTTGGATCAAAATTTTGCAAGCCATGTACAGTTATGAGTATATTAGTTGAGATGCAGAATTTCTGCATCATTCATTTGTTGTCGGGACAGTACTAAATTACAGCTGTAAGCGGAAAAAAGGTTGTACAGATTTTCTGCATCCAAATTTTTGAAGCCACTGATTTGAGATGCAGAATTTCTGTATTATTCATTTGTTGCAGAAATCGTAGTGAATTAAGTGGGATAAAGGTCATGCAGAATTTCTGCATCCACAGTTTTCAAGCCACTGATACGGATTTGAGATGCAGAATTTCTGCATCATTCATTTGTTGTAGATAAGGTAGTAAATTAAGCGGAAAATAAGGTCATGCAGAATTTCTGCATCCACATTTTTCAAGCCGCTGATTTGAGATGCAGAATTTCTGCATCATTCATTTGTTGTAGATAAGGTAGTGAATTAAGCGAAAAAAGGTTATGCAGAATTTCTGCATCCACAGTTTTCAAGCCACCGATACGGATTTGAGATGCAGAATTTCTGCATCATTCATTTGTTGTAGATGAGGTAGTGAATTAAGCGGAAAATAAGGTCATGCAGAATTTCTGCATCCACAGTTGGCAAGCCACCGATTTGAGATGCAGAATTTCTGCATCATTCATTTGTTGTTAATAAAGTAGTGAATTAAATGGAAAAAGGGTCTTGCAGAATTTCTGCATCCACAGTTTTCAAGCCACCGATTTGAGATGCAGAATTTCTGCATCATTCATTTGTTGTAGAATTAAGCGCCAAAAAAGGTCATGCAGAATTTCTGCATCCACAGTTTTCAAGCCACCGAATTGAGATGCAGAATTTCTGCATCATCCATTTGTTGTCGGTACAGTAATGAATAACGCGAAAAATAAGGTTGTGCAGAATTTCTGCATCCAACGTCTTCAAGCCACCCGGCGAAGATGCAGAATTTCTGCATCATTCATTTGCTTTAGAGTTACTCTTCTAGAGTTTATTTGCAGCTGTAAGGCCTTTGGATGAGAATACCTTTGCTATGCTGTAATTTTACAGGTCATTTTTTGTCTCCATCCATTTCGCTCAATTTTAACTGTGGAATTTTACTGTAAAATTGTGTTCAGAATAAACGTGGTTAACTACAACAACAGTTAAAAAATGTCATTTCGTCGTGTTAGCAGGGTATTACTCGAACTAACGGTTTGTTTGCAGTCGAGTATCGTACATTTCTGGCGGAAATCGCGTTTTATTCCGTGCGAAATTGGGCTTTATGACGGAATTTTGAAGTTTGGAAAAATGCATTTTAGTTTGGAACGCGTTATATATATATATATATAAACGAATAAACAAGAAATAAAATTGCTTCACTTATCCTAGGAGTGCTCAATGCAGAAATATGCAGAGCAAAATACGACTAGTAACAATTTCTTTCTTTATTTGTATATATATATATTTAAACGGCGTTCTTAATTTTGAAATTCAGATTAATTAGGAAAACGAAATACGTGACTCGAAAGTCATCTCCAAAGTAGAAGTTCTAAATGTTAGCGATTTGTATTGCACAGTTTAAATTATGTACGTACTTTGCAATGTTTACGTTTGTTAGCGTTCCACTCAAACCTGTTTAAAAAGCTTAAACGGCTGGGGAAGCAAGCTTTGGTCTTCGACAACTCAAAAGCGCTGAAGAAAACTAAAAAGTAGCATTATTTCAGATTTATGGGTCAGTACAGCAATTTTTAAACTCAGTCCGCGTTTTATACCCCGTCTGTGTTTTATGCCCAGTCCGGTCCGCAGTCCGCAGTCCGCTAAAAAGGCATTGAAGTTGGGCCCACAAAATGAAAATGTTTTAGAAAACTTACAGAAACTCAAAAGAACCACACGGCAACTGTCCAGTGGAAGACTCAAAGGCAAATGACAACAAGAAAATGTTTTCTAATGTTTTGCAGTTTGAAAAATTTTAGCCATTCATTATCAGGATTGTCCATATTTAAACCTTAGAAAAAGAAGATTTTTTTTACAAAACCTAAAGATACAAATGCGAAATGACACCACAGGAAAGTACTGCTCAATAGCTTTCATTTGAATTATGACACTTTAGAATTTCATTCCCAGCAGAATCAGACTTGTAATTATAATTAACAGCACCATACTGAAAAGTACTGCTTAATAGCTTTCATTTGAATCGTCACATTTGAGGATTTTATCCACAGACTCAAAATTAGGACCACTTTGTACAGCAAAATAAACAGTATCACAGGAGTGTACTGCTCAATAGCTTTCATTTGAATAGTCACACTTTAGGATTTCATCCACGGACTCAAAAGTTAGAACCACTTTGTACAGCATAATAAACAGTATCACAGGAAAATACTGCTTAGTAGCTTTCATTTGAATGGTCACACTTTAGGATTTCATCCACAGACTCAAAAGTTAGAACCATTTTGTATAGCATAATAAACAGTATCACAGCAAAAAAACTGCTCAATAGCTTTCATTTGAATAGTGACACTTTAGGATTTCATCCACAGACCTCAAAAGTAAGAACCACTTTGTACAGCAGAATAAACAGTATCACAGGAAAGTACTGCTCAGTAGTTTTCATTTGAATGGTCACACTTTAGGATTTCATCCACAGACTCAAAAGGTGGAACCACCTTGCACAGCATAATAAACAGCACCACAGGGAAGTACTGTTCAGTAGCTTTCATTTGAATGGTCATACTTTAGGATTTCATAGGAAGTCTTAACAAAAAGATTAGAAGCACATTTCCTGACTTAAGATTTTACTTTAGATAACAATTTGCTCGTTATTTCAATATTCGCAGCATTTCATTCTGTTTTATTTTACTTTTTTTGAGGTAAAAGAAATTGAGAAATATACCTTATCATTATTCAACAAATGTCACTATGCCCATATATGCTAAGGAAGCCCTCAATATCTGTCATCCTACATGACAGATATCCTGCTTTATTATTCAACAAATTGTCACTATGCCCATATATGGTAAGGAAGCCCTCAATATCTGTCATCTGTACATGACAGATATCCTGCGATATACGTAAATGACCATATTTGGAAGTGCACTGCAGGTTTCTTTCATTGCTTGTTTGGCGGACATTTTGAAAAGCGAGGCAGTTTTAGCAGTGTTCTCCGGAAATTTTAACTCCCTGGAAGAACCTTTCCACGATTAAATGCTCTCAAAAAGTCAACAAGTATTTGCTTCAGCTCGCAAAGATATCCAGAGGTTGACTTGGAATTTTCGTAGTGAGAACTCAACCAAGAAAATGGTATTACGAACGAAGCAGCACACTTGCTCACTGAAAGTTGTAAAGTTGAAAAGACTTTAATTCACAGGAAGAGGACTTATTCTCGGTAAGGTAGCAGTATTTTTTACTCTGTCTTCTCATTTCCAAACATGAGTTTGTAAATAAGTCTTTTTTTAAGTGAACGGTAGTAAACTTCGTATTCTTGAAGTTCTGTTTTGATTTTTATTACGTGTTGCTAGCTTTTAGCGTTTTCATCATAGAACCATAGTTTTCCTCGTTATGAAAATGGTAGTTGATGAGAATTTGTTGAATAATAAAACAATTATCCTGCTCAATCTTGCGGAATATCCCCTGATTTAGCCAACTCGGCCTACGGCCTCGTCGGCTAAGTATCAGGTGATATTCCGCGCGATTTCGCAGGATAATTGTTAAATATACGTAAATGACCATATTTGGAAGTGCACCGCAGATTTTCTTTCGTTGCTTGTTTGGCGGCCATGTTGAAAAGCGAGGCAGTTTTAGCAGTGTTCTCCGTAAATTTTAACTCTCTGGAAGAAACTTTCCACGATTAAATGCTCTCAAAATGTCAACAAGTATTTGCTTCAGCTCACAAAGATATCCAGAGGTTGACTTGGAATTTTCATAGTGAGAACTCAACCAAGAAAATGCTACTGCGAACGAAGCATCACACTTGCTCACGGAAAGTTGTAAAGACTAAGGTTGAAAAGATTTTAATTCACAGGAAGAGGACTTATTCTCGGTAAGGTAGCAATATTTTTTTTCCTTTGTCTTGTCATTTCCAAACATGAGTCTGTAAATAAGTCTTTTTAAGTGAACGGTAGTAAACTTCGATTTCTTGAAGTTCTGTTTTGATTTTTATTAAGCATTATGTGTTGCTAGCTTTTAGCGTTTTTATCATAGAGCCGTAGTTTTTCTCGTTCTGAAAATGGTAGTCGATGGGAATTTGTTGAATAATAGAATAATTATCCTGCTCAATCTTGCGGAATATCCCCTGATTTAGCCAACTCAGCCTACGGCCTCGTCGGCTAAGTATCAGGTGATATTCCGCGCGATTTCGCAGGATAATTGTTAAACATTTGTTAGAGCGCTTGCATGCACCCGTATTACAAAGATCATGGGTTGCAATTTTCACCAAGAGAATTGTCTGAGTGTGCCTTCCTCTAGAATCTCTTCTTTTAAAACTGTGAATTGACTAAATCTTCTAGAGTCTTAAAGAGTCAAGTGAGCAGTGAAACACGCGAGTACACGCGAAAGTCGACTGCCGCACGAGGACACTCGACACGAGCTCTTCTTCCCTCTCTGAACCGAACCATGGCAGGCAAAACCGTTTGCTGACATATTCTCACTTTTATACGGATACCCATCGTAAAAAGCTCTAATGGCCTAAAGTTTTAGGCGTAAAATGAAAGATTCCTTATTTCCCTGAGTACAGCATTGCAAAATTATGGCGGACTTAAGGCGTCACATGTGTCATGGCACACCTATAATGTCAACAACATCTTGTTCCGTTGTTCCCATACCACTGAGTTTTTGGCCAAAGGCAAAAACGACAGCATGTCCATGGCCACGCGCAGTTCAAGAAGGATCAACTGCGCCTCCAACACCCGGAATCTTTCACAGACAGCAAATAAAAAGGACATGACGAGGGAGTCAAAGAGGAACGTGAAATCACTTCCTGAAAAATCAGCTTACAAATGAAACTGCAGGACCCATGATAAATTGGATCCAGATTCTCGTCACTCGGTAGGAAGGTGAAGATCAGTTGCCCGGGGAACTTTCACTTTTTTAAAAAAATGTTAGGTGTACAAAAAATTGTGGTGCCTGTAGATCGTTCCCCTTCTCTTAGAACTCTGTCGTTCTGAATGTTATTTTTTTGTGGATCACTTTTCTCCATGTAAATAAAATGAGCATAAGGTAACCAGAAAAGCGGATGTGAAAATTTTGTTCACTTGACCAATCCACCAGTTTATTATCCTTTGAGAGAGACTGGAAGAATTGATCGCCTTCACAAAGGTTCCCGCCCGACCTGGCCGTATCTTCAGGTTATTTGTAAATTTTGACTGTCCTTTATTTACCCCAACTCACTCGTAATAAACGCAAGAGTTTTTTTCTGTTATTGAAAAAATTTGTTTTTCATGTGAGTTATCAAAGCTATTTGCAAGATGGACCTTGTACTTGGGATGATGCTTGTTAAGGTGGTTCTGGACCCTAATTTAGTGATTTTTAGGACATTTTCACGGGGACTAAAATGTGACTTATATTAGTCCAAAAACTATGTAATTACCACAGCTTATGCAAAATTTTATCAGGATTCTGAAAACAAAAAAAGCTTTTTCATTTAATTTAAGGAATTTGTGGAATTTGAAGAATTTAAGAGTACTATTGAGACTGCCATTTTAACATAAATCGTACATCACTGAAAGGGGGTTTAAACATTTGTAGCAAGAATTTGATCAAAGACATAAAACACTATGACAAAATTTTTCACCGGAGTGCGTCACAGGAAGTTAAAAAGTAACGATTTTAGGAACAAAAAATGAAATTTTGACTTGTAGTGAATACATTACCTTGTCACGCAAACAGCATCGAACATCTCACGGACGCACTCCGGGCAACACTTTCGTGAAGCCTGCCAAGTTTGGTAACAAATAAATAAATCGTACAGGAGATCTTCTGTCTACAACGAGTGCATATTTATGCCACAAGCTCCCAAATTGCTCAAAACACGCAATGATTTTTCGTAATTCCTTCCCCGATCGATTCTAGCGTGATCTTCGCCTTACCACTATGTTTTTCAAGCCAGCAATACGTATTTCCAGCGGTAAATTCTTTGCTCTATATAAGGTCTTTCTGCCCTTATAAAGAGAGCCTATTTTCCCGCGAAACCAACCAGAAGCGCCAGCATAAACAATAACACCCTTCCTTGGCAACTGATATCGTGGAGTGCAGCGCTGATAATCTCGTTCCCAGATCTCGCGGGTGGGCGAAGCCGATTTGTATCACGTGATTGCCTGTCAGGAATGCGGCAGGCAAGTCAATAGCGCATGCCCGAGACAATTGTAAGAAAATGGCAATCAAATGAATAACCAACGCTTAACCAAATGAATAACGAATGCTTAACCAATGTCGTCTTTCCTGGAATGATATCTAGAAAAGTATTTTACTAAAGAATAAAGCAGAAGGCAATCATCAAAGCTCAGTTCGGGTTAATAACATTTTATTTGATTAAGTGTTCATTCGGCGGCTACATGCAATGACTAGACATGTCTAGGTCTTATGCAAATTTGATCGGGTCACGTAAATATTCTTACAGTGGATTCTTAAGGCGGAACATCGTTATTCGTTAGAAATAGCTTTATAATGCTATGAAGAACTGAGAAGAAATCTTCTTGACTTTTGAGGCCGACTGTAAACAACGAAATGTCCCAAGAATGCATATATTATGATTGCGTGCACAATGTCTAATTTGCATAAAAACAGACATTGAATTCCCTAGAGGCCCTGAGAAGTCTCGCAACGCACGTTCAAATTTTAGCGCTGTGACAGCCATGTTTTGAAACAGCCAATCAAAAAAATCGAATTTTCTTACTTGACCAGATCTCGCCTTCGGCTTCGCCCACCCGCGAGATCTGGGAACGAGATTACAGCGCTGACAGATTTATTTGACTGGTGTTGTAAACTTTAGAGTTATTCTACGAAATAGAAAAGAACCGTGGCTTTTTATGATGAAATGAAGCCTCCATAGATATTTGTGAACACTAGTTGTATTCTGCAAAGGACACGATTGCGATTTCGACGACCAGTAAGAAGAAGTTGTGTTCGATAACTCCAGACAGTGTCGACAATGGCTAGTATTTCAATGTCACGTAACGAAACTTGCATTACTCCGTCTTCGTACAAAAAGAGACGTTTCAGTTTGTCGGTACCGGCGAAATACTATGGTATCTAATAAGGGAAAGGTAACTTGTGATATTCCATTTAAACTAGCATGAATAAGGCACACTAAGCAGAGTATGTGACTTGTATGGAATGTTTTCGTAAACCGCAATTACAATTTGAGCCGTTTGTTGTGGTAATTTTCCCGCGAAATTTGCCTTGGAGACGAAACTTCAGTTGCTTATATCTCGCCAAATACAAATTCCCTTGAACTGAAAATTTGTAAACAAACATATTTCTCTCTGCTGTTCTTTTACGGACAATGAAAATAAAGTAGCCAGTTGATAAGTTTAACAACTTTATTTCAGTCAATCTAGCATTGTTAAGCAGCATTATGTGTGTAGCTACGACTTATTTCACTTCTTATAGGTGTTACAGTTTTCAAAAAAGCCAATGTGGGACTCTTCAAAGTCTGACAGCACTTTGAACTACTGCTCAGCGTTCTGCACCAGCTAATAACGATTTTAAACCTTGATATTCGATTAATTTGAAAATTAGCTAGCATTCCACATGCAGCTACGAAAAAAAAGGAACACTTTACTGACCAAAAGATATAACGGATCTTGAACAGCTAAAAACGTGTACTATTTTTAAAATACCTGCACCTTTTAATAGCGGATCTGAGCTTTGATCTGTGATATGTGTATTGTTAACTAGCATTTTATACGCAGCTACGTAAAGAAATTAGCTACAAATGATGTTGTGAGGTTCTCAAACAACTCACATATGTGACTACTTCTAAACCTAATCTGTGATTACTTCAAGTTAAGGAATAATCTAATAATCTACAACATCGTGCCTTGGCATGACAGAATCGCCTAAGATAGTGTTACCTAACTAGCTTTACTTTTTCATGCAGTTTACGATATAATTAAAACCACTGTTCATACCACATGTACACTGTTCAAAGTGAGAGTGTTTCACTCATAATGTGAGCTTTTACTTGTTAAAAACGTTCGACGTGTATTCTAAATAGTCAGTCCTCGAAAAGTTTTGTCATCAGATCTGTTTCCACACCTAGCAAAAAAAAATACTTGAGCTTTTTTAAAACTTTGCCATTGTGTTCTTTGTGATTTCGTCAATAAATTCTATTTGCTAGTTTTAAATTCTATTTGCCAACTTAGATCCATTTATACAGTGCGCTGCTGGCGTTGTATACCCAGCCATTGCTGACGAGATTTGCAATTGCCAGGTAAGTGTGACCATTATACTCAAATGATGTCATATCACTTGCTCCCTGAGTTGATATCTCTTGGTACTGAATGAACTGCTGTCCAGAGTACCGGTAAATGACAGACTTTGTGTTGAATCCTTGACTGTCATCCATTTGATTAGCCACACCCAGGAACGTTTGACCGCACATCACAAATGGATACCAGGCGGTGGCTCGACGAGTGGGAATAGACTGAAAGAGAACAAACTTGCTACCATCCCACTTGTAAATAAACGAGTCGATGTTGTATTGATGAGAGCGCTCGTTGGCAAAGGCGAGGAATGTATCACCGTTGATACTGAAGGACTGTACATGCATTGCTCCATACGTCTGAAGGGACTGCAGTTTGACAAAGCTGTTTCCTGACCACTTGAATACAATGGAGTGGGCAGCATACCCCTGCTGGGAGTTATCATAGTTGGCAAAAGCAATGAAAGTTTCATTGTTTATTTTAAATGCCGTGCTTGCATGTACGCTTCCCTCTGTTCCTATCTCCTGAAACTTTTCAAACAGGTCGTCCTTCCATTTGTAGATGACTGCTGAGTTTGCCAACGCATTCGTAACGGCAAGAAACATTTCCTGCAGTATTTCAAAAAAATTTAAACTTGTTGCTGAATTTGTTGGAATGTTTTGAAAAGTGACAAACTCGTGTCCATTCCACCGGTAAATAACAGTGTTCAGTTGATGTGTAGCTCCATTTAAGCGATTAGCAACGGCAAGGTAATGTTTATCAGTGATCGTAATATATTCGATGTCAACTGCTCCGGTAGTGTCTATGGTCTGGTAGTGGGAGAACTTTACAGTTGAATCGTTCAGCTTGTAGATGAAGGAGTCTGTGTTGTAGCCCTCAGCATTACTATACTGGCTGGCGAAGGCAAGAAACAGACTTCCGTTGATGCTGAACTGTTCAACAGCGCGAGCTCCTCTGGTTGGTAAATCTTGATACATTTGGAAGTGGTGAAAACTACTGGAACAAACTTTAATAGAAAAACAATCATGTCACATTTGTTATAAATGCCACGCTGTAAGAAAACCAGATCACTGCAACTGAAAAAGATAAGCATATGATGATGACATTGAAAAGCATAATTGTGACATCTCAACATGGAATAAATCTTTTAAGTCCAGCGCATTCATAGCCTGCGTAGCAAGCGTTTCCTTAGGTTTTTCCTCCCGTTTGAGGCATTTTTTGCTTTTTGGCGGCGCGAAAATTGGGGCAAGCGCAACACTGATGGAAGGAGCGGGAAGGGGGAGGGAAGGCGAGAAAAGGAAACTCTTGCCCGCAAACCCCATGATTTTGAAAAACGCCCCTTTGACACCTTCGCAAAAATCACCGCGTGACAGCTTGTGAATAAAGTACTTTACCAATAACAGATCACCAGATGATACAAATTTACTTCCATCAAAATCAAAACAAACTCCAAGGGATCGCTTCAGGATTTGTCGTAATTTCACTGAGAGTTAAATTTGGAACTTTTTAACCTGGAAAATGGGGTTTAGTTCGTTCAAAAAACCTTTTCCAAACGTCGCAAAGGAAGGATTGTTATGGAACAATTCTCGCTGATCTTTGCAGAGCGGTTGGAGTGAAAGTTGTTCAAAACTTAGAGCTATTTTCGGACCGTGTGCCTGTGCAATTCTTGTGCTCAAAAACTTTGGAATTTCGGCCATTTTTCGAAGTTATTCGGAATGCGATAGGTAGCAAGACTGCTGTTTACCAAACTCCGCCAAAGCAGTCTATCAACTTGTGTAAACGGCTGCTCCAAGGAAAGTAACCAGTTCATTGTGTTCATGCGGGTGACGCTCAAATGAACATACCTGATTTGATTGACGGATTTATCACTTGGCAATCAACACTGCCATGCCGCGCCAATCAGGAAACTTCGTTCGGCGCTCCTCTCGCGTCGCGTCTCCTCGAAATTTCGCGCGCGTGCGTGTGTGTATTTCGCCCGCCCCACAATCGCGATCGCCAAAATTAGAGACTACTCGCAGTCTACTTCGTTCGTGGAGGAACGGTTTTTTCAAAATCGTGGGTTTGCGGGCAAGCGTTTCCTTTCCTCCCTTCCCCTCCCCCCCTCCGCACATTTTTGCGCTTGCCCCAGTTTCGTGCGTTCTAAAAGCGAAAATACTTCATACCTGCGGAAAGCCCTACGGAAACGCTTGCTATGTAGGCTAGCACATTCAAAGCGTTTGTTTCATTACCATATGTACATAGTGTAAGGTACGTTGAGGAGCAAATCGAACGAACCACTCGAACCAATCCCGCGCACATGGGAAAACGCGAACAGCCCAAATTTCCAGTTGAATACTTTTAATTGCACCAGCTCATTCAGCACTCGATTCACAAGCGGAATACAGCATAATCTTTATCTCCTGTGCTATCGTAACAGAATACGTCACATAACGACCCTCGCACGACGCGGGGGCCAAAACAATGGAAATAAATTATAATAATTAGAAAAACGCGGGAAAAAACACGACAGTACGTGCAAACTTTTTTTTTAACTGAAATTCCTGCCATGAATGCAAAGATCGTGTCTACTCAAAAAATAACTATTCGCTGCTTTAAAAAGATTTGCCAATCATTTTAGAAATATGAACTAGTAATAGTTGACTTTACAACTGCCCCAGCTGTTAAGAGGTTTTGTGAACGTATTTATTGATTTTGAAGGTTTCGTTTTTTTCTTGATTTACCTGGAAACTCTTGCGTGTGGTATATGTTTTTCTGTAGTATTATTTAAGTTTTAAATTTGTTTTTTCTGTAGAAGCAGGCCAAGTTGAGATTAGCACTCACTCCAGTGCTAAGAGGTTTCATGACATTACGGAATTGCGCCTATTGAAACACGTCGATCGCTAATGCAAATGAGCTCTATTTTTTCTACCATCGATGGAACTTCTTTAGGTGCAATTTAGTGGAACGTATCAATTGAATGAAGGACAATAGAAGAACAATAAGCAGCAAGAAAATAAACATGAAGCTAATTGCGCGGGTCGAGTGCTTTAAAATATAAACAGTAATGCGTGGAATAAAACGATTTGTTCGTCCTATATTGCTGAAATAAAACCTTCATTCTCTCGATAATCTTAGTTCTTTACTAGAACAAACATTGTAGTGGAAAGTTCATGGGGAAATTGCACTAAACTGCGAGAGAGCAACTTCCTGCGACACGGAAATAATTTGCATATAGGCAATGTAAAGTAACACGAACGTAACTTTTGATACAAAGTGCGCTTACATTACGCACATTACATTACATTACAAGCGAGATTTTTCACAGAGACAACCAGCTGCATGAATTGAATTCGAAATCAATCAAGTAAAATCGCAAAAGCGCCTTAATGTACTGAAATTTTATAGTCGCCCAAAATATCTCAAAATGCATTATCTGAAAAGTTATAAATAATGAGGTCGCGGCTCGACTCGCAAGCATACGAAAACTGAAAAACTAGACCTAGAAATTTCGCAAGATATTCACTGTTTCCATCAGCTATTTCTGAGAGGAAGTCACGCGACCAAATGCAATGTTTTTTTCGCGAGTTAAAAGCATAACTGATGTCTGTAGGGTTTACTGGTTTTGAGATTCTGTCGTTCTCAAAGCAATGCTTGGGTGTTTGTGGACCGAGTCTTTTAGTCGCTGAAAGTGATTTGTGACACTTTTATTTTCCAATCAGTGATTTGTGCATGCCTGACAATAGTCTCACGCAGCGTTTCTTGATCCAAAATTTCTTAGGTTGAACTGGAACTTTTACTTTCGTGGTCAGAGAATTTACGTTGGCTTTCTACGGGAATAAAATGAGACAAACGAAAATAAAAACTATAGTTCCTCTCCGGCCTTCAAAACAGCTGCTCTGCGGGATTTATATACTGAACACACGTGCGGTAACGAAGCGCTCGCAGTATGACTGACGGTAAAACAACCCATGCGTTTTCTATGAATACCGTGAACCCCCTAGATAGAGATTTTTGATTTATTGACGCCGTCACATTACCCATACATTCCCTTCGGGCATTTACTGATGCCACGTCATCATTACCCATTTATTCCGTTCGGGCGTTTACTGATGAAACATCATCATCACCCACCAATTCCTTGCGCGCCCTGTTCTGGCAAATCGAGATTTGATTTATATATATGCCTACTGCATATTTTGACTGTAAGTACTTCACTTTATATACTCACGACCTACAAGGACGCCTCCTCAGGATTTTGCCTCTGGGCAAAATCCCTGTGGGGGAAATGATGAGTTGAAGAAGTGTTCTCCTTTTAAACAGTGTATTCCTCATATGCTTAGCACAAAAACTATATGCTACAATTTGTGCTCAGTTTATCCCATTTGCCTGGATTATGAGCTGGCAACATACGGTTATTATCTAGTGTTTTTTGACCGTCTGTTAGGTTTAGTCTGAGAAGGGGGTTAGTTTCTAAAGAAACTGTGGTGCTGCGTCGGTGGGGACGTGAAACACAAAATTTTTTATTTATCAACTGAGTTGATACGGTAAATTGGCCACCGTAAAGAGATTGAAAGCTGACGTTTCGAGCGTTAGCCCTTCGTCAGAGCGAATCAAGGAATTGTGAGTTGCACTTTGTTTATATAGAGAGTGGTGGAGCTACGCTATTGATAGGAACATGGCAACGTGTAATGCAAGAATAAATTAGTTGAATGAAAAGCGTTCGTTGATGCCGTAGGGATTAAGTGTACCGATTTAAAAAATGAAGTTGTGTTCTAGATTTTTACGGCTTTCCGTGTTACCCCGGTGTAGGGAAAGGCCACAGATCGTCATGTGTTGGCTAGAATGATTAGGGAGATTGAAATGTCGGGCGACTGGTTTGGATGCGTCCTTGTCATTTCTTTCAACGTCTCGTACGTGTTCGCGGAAACGGTCGCCTAGACTCCTCCCTGTTTCACCAATGTATATCTTTTTGAATAAAATGCATGTTATGCAATAGATAACATTTGTTGAGGTGCATATAAAGCGATCAGTGATTTTAATTGATCCCTTGGGTCCTGTTATTTTGTCCGCATTGTGAATGAAAGGACAAGCATTGCATCGTTTGCGCGTGCATTTAAAAGTACCTGGTTGATCATCAGATTTAAGTACACTTCTAACTAGAAAGTTCCCTATGTTTTTGTCGCGTTTGAATGAGATCAATGGGAGCTGTGAAAATATTCTTCCTGTTTCGTTGTCATTTTCGTTGTCACAGAAGGAAAAGAACGAGAAATTTCCATTTACACCCACTTACGATCCACACAGCCTCGCAGCCAAAAACATCATTTTAAAGAAGTTTAAATTACTCCAAAATGACAACGAAACAGGAAGGATTTTTCTAACGGTTTGGTACCGTACAGGGTGTTTATAAAACTAAACCAACCACAACACAATTCAACTGGCAGGGGTAAAAATAAATTCAAGCCACGCCCACAAACTAGTTTCTGGTACCTTTAGAGTTTCTTTTATTTTTGTTGCTTTAGTGATTGGGGAAATACGTCGTGATAATACATGAAGCAAGTCCAACAAGTGGAAAAGTTCTGCAAACGTTCTGACATCGATCTATGCGTCGCAAGAACGTACTTCACATTACACGGTTAGAATTTCGTCGTGTACTAAGGTTTGCAAAGAACGTTAGTTACTTGAAATCGAAACTTAAAACAATTTGTTTTTCGCTCCACACGATTTTTTATTAGATTTTCTGGCACTCTTACCACGCCTTTTCCTCTCTTTTTCCTTTTTTTTTTTTGTTGTTAATCTGATTCGGATCTTCAGACAAGCATAACACTGTTAGGAAGAGGTTTTTGTAACTATTTCCCTATGAAACATTTTCAGATCTTAAGACCCAGTTCATGATCAACGACTAGATTTTCTCAAAGTCCGTATTTCACATGGTCCTGTCAGCAGACTACATCGCTTGTCACGATTCCGCAAAGATGTGAACTGGGGCAAGTCTCAGGACAAAGCGACAAACGATCGCGTTTTGGACTCTCAAACTGTTTCTCATGAAATAAACTTACCCCAATAATACAACATCAATGAAACATTTAGGCTCGATTCCCAGTCTCTTTTGGGTGGTGTGCGTGTATTTAACAGTATTTAGAACAGCGAAAAGGTCAAATGATCTTTTACAAGTGGTATCACGCTGATACCCACTTTATAACGACAATGTACTTCGTTAGTTTCAATTATATTTTGTCCTTTTATTATTGTCGCCTTTTTCTGTTTGTTGGGCTGACATAGGCTAGCCTGCTCAAACAAGCTCCCCAAGAAGACGGCCAAATTTGTATGGCTGGACGGTCCACGTATTCACTTAATTTTTACTGTACCTAAATTTACTTTTATAAAGTGCTACACCTTTTTTGGTACATTTTTCATGTCTGATCACGGTAGGTAGTTGAGTCGTCCACACCTACAGTATGTCTCAAATGTTGGTGCCCTTTATTTTAAGACACGTGATCTTAATAAGTTTTGTCTAGATTTAAATTATTTGTTTCCAGATAATTCAGAAAAATTTTAAAAACATGTATTTAGTTATTAAAATAACTAAATAGCTCAAAGCACAATCTTCAGATCATCTGGAGTTTCTGTCCGAGAAACAGCAAAATTATTGGACCATGGCCAGCGAATAAGCTACATATTAGGTATAGTCAGCAGTTAAGAGACATGAATTAAGGACCTTAATCATCATTATCATATGGTCTGGTAGCAGGAGAACTTTCCAGTTGAATCGTTCAGTTTCTAGATGAAGGAGTCTGTGTTTTCGCTCTCAGTGTCACATCGATAGTTGGCAAAATTGTCTTTTGTACGAAATTCCTGCCATGAATGCGAACCTCATGTCTGCTCACAAAATAATAATTTCTTAATGCGTAAAGAAGGATTGCCTTGTTTTGCTGATAATTTTGAAAATATAAATGATGAGTCAAGGAAATATTGTCAAGTTGAACAGTGTTAGAAGTCTTTTAGCATTTCTCATATGCTGAGTACAAGAACAACTTGTATTCAGTTTATCTTGGTTGTCTGGATTATGCGTTGGCGACTTATAGTTATTATCGAGTGTTTTTTTCTTTATCTTAAAGTCTGAGAGTCAAAGAACCCTAATAGGTCCCTTAAATGATGTTAAACTGAACTGAAATAACAATCGTTAGGATTCAGTTAGTTGGTACCTTCTAGTCAAGATGACGGAAGTTCTTAGGGGTAAAAATATATTCGAGGCACACCCACAAACTAGATTCTGGTACCTTAATGGTTTTTCTATTTTTATTGTTTTACTATTTCGGTCAATGAGTCGTGTTCATACCTGAAAGTCAAACTAGTCGAGACGTTCTGGAACATTCCCACATTCGCATTCGATATATGCGTAACAAAAAGAACTTAACTTTTCCACGGTTTAGATTTTCATTGCGTAAGCCTTGCAAAGACGTTATTCTCTTTAAATCGAAACTTAAGCAATTTCTCTTTTACTCCATTAGATTTTGTACTTTTATTCACTTCTTAATTAGATATACCGACTACCCATTGGTCATGCTTCAAGCATCTGCAGTAAATCTGACCCAGTTTTCCTCGGCCCGTGGTTCCCGACCGGTCTTGTCTTGCAAATATTCACGTCAGACCGACGCAAGAAGACATAAATGAGCCAGGCCTTAATTTTGACAAAAGATAAGGTAAAGATATGGAAAAAACTTCATGACAGTTTAAAGCTACCAAGGAACATGGTACTTAAATCACTTCACGTTTGCTTAAAGGCAATTTGTGCTTCACTTCATGGGATTTCGAACTTTTATTCACTTTTTGTTAAATTTCTCGGCCATCTCACCTTTCCTTTGCTTTTTCTTTTCTTTTTTGGGTGGCATTTTCAGTTACTCCCTTTTTAGCATTTAACACAACTTTCATTGTAATTTTACGGTCCTTAGAAGTACCGTATCGAAAAGCCTCACTTTTAAAGTGGCACTGGGGCGAAAATTCATAGGTTTATTTCGGCCAAACTCTGTCGCAGAATATCGCGTTTTGTTTAAATTTCCCAAGAAAACTGAACAACAAACTTTCCATCCTAAGATTATTTAGCTCCAAAGTCGCGTAAAGAGCGTCCGCATTACTGAAAACGTGTTCCTTGGTGATTGCGCAATTTAATAGCTCGTGACGTCAGAGAGTCACGTCAGTCGCGTTTCCCTGTGTTTTGACTCAAGATGTTTAAGGCCCAGTTCAGACGCCGTACCTCTCATGTGTCGTACCAAGTAGTACGTAGTTATTTGGCAGTTATACGGTGTCCAAATCAGTTTTTTCGATAGACGTCAATTAGGCAAGCCAAAATCTCAGGGTACAGCAAAGCTTGCCGCTTGACCTTGGAGCAAAAATGTATTTGGTAGGGCATATGAGAGGTACGGTGTCTGAACTGGGCGTAAGGTCGACTGCCAAACCTCCGAAGAGTATTCCTCCAATTCGGAACAGTCTTAGCTTCCGAAGGATCTGAGGATTCGTTTCATTCGGCAAATGAAGTTTTTTTTCCTTGCCGTGCGATTTAAGAACTGATGTGCGATTTCAACTGATAATCTTGTTTTTTTTTCTCGCCATATTATTAGAGTTATTTGGCGGGAGTTCAATACATAAGCCAAATATGCTTATACAATGATTTTAGTTCAGGCCTCAGTTGCTCAAAGAGTGATAAATCCTTTCCAACGGATAAGTCGCTGTCTGGGGATGAAATTTATCGCTTGCTTCATCTCGGTTGTTCAAAGCTTGATATCGCTATCCAGCCAGCTGTTCAGCCGCTATCCAGCGGATAAAGTTATCCATTCCAAGGTAGGTTGTGTAACTTTTATCCACTGTATAAAACTGTAGCAAAATTGACAAGGCTATTCGGAGAATTGATCTTTTAAGCTGTGGAAATTTAGACAAAACACCTATAAAAGACTTTAATGCTCGCGAATTCTCAATATAGGTCGATCGATTTTATTGTCAGCGTGCATGGAGAAAATAATTAAAAGAAGCTATACTTTGTCTGCCGTTGTTTATGTTCATTATATATTATAAAAAAAAGCATTGAGATTTTTGGCCATACTTGGAATAGTCTGGAAATCTTTCTTGAAAAACCGATATGTTGTAGTCAGCTGGCAGGCAGGTTATCCGGCGTGTCCATCAAAGTGCAGTGGCGCTTAACAAATTGAAACACAAGTGCTTGGCGTTGCTAAATATTTTAAACAGTTTTTATAGAATTATTAACTTGAGCCGAAAGAAGTGAAATAAATCAAGACCTTTTTTCAAGAACTGGAGGCCTTGTGTGACCGGAATCTAAATACTTGTAGTCAAAATTAAAAGTCACAAGGAAAATGTTCCGCTGCTCAACATTGTAACAACATGCGGGCCGCCGAGGAAACGAAGCTTTCGCTTGCCTTATTCGCTGCATGAAAGTGATAACTTGATATTAAATCATTTTTCTTGGTAGTTCATTTACCAAGATTGCTATAACAGTTAAAAGAAATAACATTGTTTAACCGTTAGGCAAATAGTGGCGTGTGATATTTTATCCCAACTTCAATTTCCACTCACCGACGATCCGAGCTATTGAAGCCTTTATATATCTCGAACAATGATGTCAATCGACTCTTCACCGACAGGGAATAAGGAGAGAACAGTTTCTCCTCATTCAGGATGGTATGTTATAAAATAAATGTCTACGCTTCTAAGCGATTACTGCTCTGAAATCAACCCAAGCGGAATTGAAAGAAAAGATAAGCAGTACAAACTATATCGGCTTAATCACGGCGGTCCTGCATTCGCCCAGGCTACATTGTTTTGAGGAGTACACCGAGGATTTTCGCGCTAGCAGACGGCAGTACTGAAAGGGCTTTCTACGACGATGACAAACTATGTTAAAACAAAATACGTTAAAAGAAAATCAGTTTTATGCAATGGTGGATGCGTTGAAAAAGAAACAAATTATCACTTCAACTGCGTTATAAGATTAGGTACCTTTCTTCTTGTTCACGTAGATGATGTTTTTTTTTTCGGTTCTTTTTTCCATATGGTTGGAATAATAATAATAATAATAATAATAATAATAATAATAATAATAATAATAACAATAATAATAATAATAATGATGATGATGATGTCTTTATTTATCCCGAAAAAAACCCGATCAGCTGAACACAGAGGAACAGCTGGTATAAACCGGTGATCAGCAGTATAAATAATCAAAATAAATATAAAAATAACACAACTATAAAACATGTAAAAGTTGATCATATATATATATACATTGATATTAACTTTAAAATCGTGGTAACCTAATGCAATATATAACTACCGTATTTACTCGAATAAGCGCCGCTCTCGAATAAGCTCCTCAATTGGGACAAAAAAGTTAATAAGCGCCGCCCCCGAATAAGGGCCACGGTCCCGATGAGGCGCTTATTCGAGGAATTCCGTATAGCTAGAAAACCGCTACAAAGCAACTCTAAAACAGCATTCCAAATTTCTTTTCATCAAAAGCGATGTTCTTCAGTTCAAAGTGATTATATTTCACCGCTCGCCCATTAAGTTCTCTATCCAAAATTCTTGCAATACTTAGTTACTATAAAATGCAATACTTAGTTACTATAAAATTTTCGTACAGATAGGAAATATACCGTTAAATTTAAAGAAAAGATGTCCTTGTCGCGTCCAATTTTTAAACAAGCGCCGCCCTTCAATAAGCGCCGCATTTGAGTCGCAAAAAATTTAATAAGCGCCGCGGCGCTTATTCGAGTAAATACGGTATTTAACAGTACAAACATAGAATGGACAATGGCATGATCGACCATCCGTGAAATGATCAAAACATACGACAAAAATGCCTCTTGGGTTGAAATTCGCATTGTGTGTGAGTACGGACATTGTCGTTTTTTCCATTGCAGGTCCGCTCGCAGGGCTTCCATGAAGCGAAATACCAGCTCGGTGGTTGGATTTATTGTTGTAGCATTGTACAACACAAGTACTACCCGTCATAACTGCTGCAGCAAGGAAGATTTCAAAGTCGTGCAACGAACAGTTGGCAAGAAATCTTTCCTCGAGGGCAATTAAATTTCCCACGGCAAGTAACCATGTAAAGGCACTTAAGGTTTGAGGTGAGCCTCTGACGTCCCTTCCGCTAATTCGCAAGCCAGCTTCCGGAACAAGGGCCAGTAATGGCGGCCGCAAACTCTCGACAAAAACGAGAAAAGCGACTTCCAGTCGTTATGAGTTGAAATTTGGCATGGTGACTAAGAACCACAAACTGTATCTTCGAAAATGTAAAAATATGGAATACCAAAATTCTCGTCCCAGTGCCACTTTAATCCCTCGTACTGATTATAGTGCAAACTGAGCTCTATTTAGAGCTGCTTACCTACCTTCTGGGCATTTTTCAATTTCTTCAACTATTCCAGCAAGTAGGTTCATAACTTCTTCTTGATGTCTGTTAACTTCGTTCTTTTGCTTGTTAATCGCATCAGCGATCATCTGTTCATCAGTGGAAGCTGCAAGCAAATATTTTAACAACATTGTGCGAAAGACTAAGAGTATTCTTCTTGCTTCTTCTTCTTCTTCTCCCTCTTCTTGACATTATTATTATTAGTATTATTATTATTATTATTATTACTATTATTATATCTGCAGTGTACAACGTATAAATGCATAGAAAATAGCTACATAGGGCGCAAAGCGTAACCTATGTTGCTCTACAGGAATTCAGCACTGAAAAAAAATTGACAATATCCTAAACCTTAACTAACTCAAAGTCTCTTAAATACTAAAATGCCTTAAAGTGCTACTACGATGAAAATTTCTTGTTTTGTTCTAACTTTTTTAGACTTCAAACTGTTCAGTAGATGCCATATTATATGAATTGCGGTAAATTAGATCGATATGTGCTTGCAAGGCCCAGGAATATATGTCCGAAAACTGCGTTAAACGCGTCGGCCATTACTCAGTTCGCAAAAGAGAAGCCCGCGAATTTCATGGAAGCGGTCTTACCTCTAACCACGTGAATTTTGCTCGTGACGTAGAAGTCTCAACCATGGCCACGAAGAGTATAATGAAGAGTCGAAAATAGAGAGCCAAACATTGCATTATATGGATGTTTTTTCCGTCGAATTTGTCGTCCAGTTCTTTTGAGAGCGATTTAGAACAAAGTTTTTTTTTGGCGAAGTCGGCGAAACTCGCAGAAGTCGCGCCATACGATGACAGTTTCGAGCCTCTCGCTACCGAAGAGGAAGCCGTCTCAAACAATGCAAGAATGGATCAAGAAGCCGAACAAATATCCCAATTATCCCAAATCACAAACGCTGAAATCCCTCCGATAATACAACAAATTTAACTGTTTCGCATGTCTGTCGTGTTGGGGTGCTGTTTCTTACTCTTGCTTTTTTTCTTGCCGACACGGGTTGAGTTTGTTGCAGTATCCTAAATAATAAATCCTATAATAATAAGCTCTCCCTCCGAAAAGAAAAGCCCACATAACGCTAAATGAAAGATTTTTAAATAAATATAGAGAGCCCCGAGGCTAACATACATTCAGAATTTTATAGATGAGACAAAAGGTCGAGGAAAATAAATTCACGTAAACGAAGTGATGTAGCGAATCGCCCGGCATGTAATTGTGCGAACACGGTAATTTTACTACCTAGTAAACAAACAAATGCGAATTAAACTCTGATTTACCATCAGAAGTCTAGAATTCGCCGTCACATCGAAAGCGTTACTGAGAGAAGTGGCTACCCCGAACGCGGTGAAATGCTCAAGAAATCAGTTATAGCCGACTTTGGGAGCTCGCTACGCCGTACGCCAAGAGAAATTAATTGAAGTATAAAAGAGTTATATTATTAGGAGCTGGCTACGCGGTACGCGGAGAGAGATAAATTGAAATGTAAGAGGGCTGTTGGGAGCTGGCTACACAGTAAAAAGAACAAGCAATACACAGTACAGGTTTGTTATGGTCGATTAAGCTCGGTTGTTTCTATTTTCACGTTATATGTGGCCGAGTAATTCAAAGAAATTTGAATTCGAGTGATATTCTCGTTTATAGAACGAGGAATACACGGTGATGTTCTCTTATCCACTAGTTTTAATATAGGAACTTCAAATACTATTCTTTTAGCGGAAATTTAAGTGGGGAACGTTTATAGTACGCGGAATACACGGTAATGTTTTCCTATTTTGTGCTTACCGCGTACAACGTACCAAGTTGAATAAAAATAATTTCTGCGTATTACGGAGCCCGCTGGCGGCGACACAGAAAATAGTTCAGGTGAAGGGGCATATATTACGCAGTTAAGCCGAAATCTGTTGGGAATTATACATGTATATGCACAAGACACCCGTCTTGGGTGTGTGAGGAAATGTGTATCTTACTGTACATGTGATGTTAGCTTAGACGGCATAGAAATATTCGCTCACCATTCGACGATCCCGCTCAGATATGATTGCTGGTGTTTTTCTTCCTGATGGCTGGAACTGATCCTGGTTTTAAATGTTTCCTTGTACCTTTCTTATAAAATGCTTGAGTAAAACATTCAACCGTAAAAATGCACAGAGCAAGCAGTGTCCAACAGGATTGAAGTCCTTCCGGTCAGCCACGCAAACGAAGCCGTTCCGCTTAAAATAAACGTACCCACTCGTCAGTGAACTGTGAATGGAAATTTCCTATTCATCGATGCTCTCTTTGCCGTAATCTTCAACAACAGAGCGCCAACCACGCATACTGCAGCTCAAAATCGAAGAAATAAAATGAATCTTGCTAATCCTCACACTTCTCCGAATGCATAAGAAAGTAGCCACGTTTGCTTTGTTGCGTTGAGACTTCTACGTCACTTCCTCTCTGGGCCTACTCGGCCCAAGTCGTCCCGGTCATTTTTGAATTGAGTAATGGCGGCAAGCCGAATTCGAAAATTACAGTTAAAATAATCGGACTTCCCGTACGAATTTCGACTTAAAACTTTGCACGGTGAGTAATGTGTACTTATATTTTCGAAATATGGAGAGAACAAAAAATTCATATTTTTGATCATAGTAGCACTTTAAATAAATATAAGCCAAGAAACTTAAAATAATAATAATAATAATAATAATAACAATAATAATAATAATAATAATTATTATTATTATTATTATGTTTACTACCACTCCATGTGCATATGTTGAACTATTGTTCGTCAGAATTAATGAATATTTAATTTGCTTGAACAGTGCGGCCATTTCCTGGGCACAATGTTCCTCAACGAACTGTTGTTGAAGATGTTTAGGATGTTACTCTAATTCTACAGGATTATTCACAGGATACCCAACTTTGGTAGACACTCTTCACAGGCAGTGAGCCTGTGAGAAGCTCTCATAGTAAAAAAGCCAAAACCTGGAATCTTTATGGTGGTGAATGATGGTGCCATCGGTGAAGACTTGGCAAGATTTGCAAACATATTTCCTCTGTTAGGTTAAACTCGGTAAGGGACGGACCATAAGTTTTTTGGAGGGGGATTAAAAATCTTGAAAAAAATTGTTTGCAAAAGCAAAAAAGCCCACATAAATTGTTTGCAGACTAACCCCTTTATTTTAAGTTAAGTTAGGTTATTGTATAAATCAGAATTCTTCTAAGTGCAATGAAACTGTAACTGAAAAGAAAAGGTTAACTTTCTTGGGTTGCATGTATTCACTACTAGTCACACTGGCTTTTCAACAACAGGGTCCTAGGCTGGCTTGATGATGGCATTTAATAGATCAAGTAAGCGTCATCATCACTTAAACAGTGAGCAGTCTCCTTTTTTACACTTGCAAGAAGAAGGCAAATTGGATCTGGATTTGTATAAACTGCAATATAGAGTGCAAGTGTAGGAAAGAGCTGTTTCATTTGGTCCCTCAATCCTCACTAGGATCAGGAGAAAAAGAGCTGCTGGTACAGCTTTATATTATTACTTGCAATTACATTCACATTTTCATATTTCGGGTTTGAAAATCTCACAACAAGTTATTGTTGTGAGGTTCTCATTTTTCTAAGAAACGAACCAGTCATATGCTATTGTTCTATAAAGTACAAGATACTGGTAATGTCCAATAGGTAAAATCCCAGAACACGCTTTGTTGATCATTTATGTTAAAGATATTCTACATGTAAGTCATCCTCAGTATCAAGTGGGTCAGAGGAAATGACAGACGACTCGAAGTTTGACTCACTATGGTCAAATATGTCCCACTTCTCTTCAAAATTGTGGGGACCAGGGACACTTTCTTGTTCATCGGTTTCTTCATTTCCTGAGGCAGCACAGAACTCTTTTTCTTGGTCTTTTGAGGAAAGCCGAGAGTCTGTTTGGGCTTTCTCATTAGCACTAGCACTATGTTCAAAATGGTGAGGATTAGGGACACATTCAAGCACATCAGTGTCCTCATTTTCTGAGGCAGCACAGACCACTTTCTCTTGTTCTTTTGAAGAAAGCTTGGAGTCTGCGTCAGCAGCACTGGTACTGTCTGGTTTGACAAATGATGTCATCAGTTTTTGCTTACTGTTGGAGCCGTTTGCATTGTAGATATTTACAGATGATGATTCACTTCGCTTCTCCTTTTTTTTTTTGCTCTTTTGTTGATTGTTTTCCCGTTTTTTCTTGGCGGTCGCTGTATTTGTTTGGTGAATTTGGTACTTTTCAGTGGCGACTTCTTTCAGTGTAGAAATTCTGCACATGTCCCCCTTAACGTTTTCCTGTAATTCGTTAATTTTTACAATGATGCTATTGTACCACTGATGTGCTTCTTTTGAAGGATTCATTTCTGTTAGTAGTTTCAGACAAACCCTCTTCTGCCTTGCTCAATGTACTGTTCAGCTCTTCTTCCAATTCTTTTAGACCTTCATAATACAAAAGTAGGGTTTATGCAGTTGATCCAGAGATGCTAACTGTGTCTGTATCAAGGGTGGCCGCCACGGGATACTTTGTTTCCAGTTTATCCCACATCCATGGTACTGATTTTTGTTTGATGGAAGTTGATTCCTTTACCAAATCAACGTTGGAGTGATGAATAGATATTAGTATAGAAATTCTTCTTTCCCTTTCCTTTTTTGACCTGTCCTCAAGTGCACGAAGGTTTAGAAAGTCGCGCTCTCTCTCATTACACATTGCAAGAATAAAACTGTTGTTCAAATTCTGTTTAAGTGAATTAGGATTCGGGTACCAAAGCTTAGCGTATCGTCTTTCCAACGGTTCTTTTGATACTTGAATAATCGCTCCTCCGATCGAGTTGAAAAAGTTCAAAGGCACATGAACATTGATTTTGCCTTCAACTTCTTTTGCCTTGGGGGCAACAGATTGCTCTCTAGACTTCGGTCTGCTTTCCAGTTGCCATGATTGGAACAGCCTCCGCAATCGATTTATTTGTGTTTTAGTCATTCCAAATACAGTTTAAGTATCGTTTGAAATATCCATAATGTCGCACACTCTTTCCACCCCTTCGCTGGAGGTCACTCCAGAAACGGTGTATTTTTTTTGAAATCGCCTTTAAAAAGATAACATTAAGTTGAGTTACTGACCGTGGTTTTAGCTTCTAAAGTGCATCCGATCCCACTGAAATTCCTTTCCAAAGAGGGCCAAATTAAAATTCAACACTGTCGCCGACATTTTGAATTGTCCGTGACGTCAAATTGTGCCACGAGTCCGGCGCCAGTAAGTTGAGTCCGAACTCCGAACAAGCACGTTTATTAAACAACGCTAGGCAGACAACTAAAACTGACAGAGAAAGAACAAGGGACGCGAAGGACAAGGTAACCTAGGTAACGGGTTAATTATGCGTGTAGCGAATAACATGGCAATACAACTATGCGAGCTATGGCGTGGATACTTTCTTCCTTCATTTCTCTAGGAAAATAACAAGCGAAAATAAAGAAAAGCTAAACTGCGTTACAATGTTCATGGTAGTAGCAAGGAAACATAGAGTCATAAACTTTCGGAACGTCAAAAGATTTTTAGGAATTTCATTGCATCAACTAAGTGACATAGTCTTTGAGATATGCTTGGGGACGAGTTGGACGACGAGACCGGCGTGGTCCAGGACTCGTAGGCGAAATTGTAGGATCAGTGGCAGGAACTTCCAATTCGTCAGCATCTGGGGAGTCAGGGAGGGTAACTGAGTCTTGATGCTCACAGATAGAACTATCCATACTGGACACAGGAACATTTCCGTTAGGAATAGGGGGGGGGGGGAGTTTGACGTTTGGCAGGCATCGGTCGGAGGGTTCGGAAGAGCGGCAAGCACTTCAGAGATCTGGGGAGGGACCACATAGCGGGGGCTCTGAGGGACGGAAGGAACAGCAGGTTCCTCGTCGATATTTTCGTCAGCATCAGGACTGTAACGACGTGACAGGTTAGGCGTGGGCTCTATTTGGCAAGGAACACGATAACACTCAGAGAGCTTAATGCGGTAAGACGTAGAACGTAACTGGGAACCAGCAAACTTCCGTACGTTGCACCACGAACCATCGATAGAAACCACAAGATATCGATCATGTGCACGGGTCTTGGAGGCATCAGAAGTAATGTAAACCAAATCGCCGACCTGTACAGTAGCGGGCGCGCGAGGACTGCAGCCAGGGGCTTTAGAACTTTCACTTGCAGGGTGGTTACTGAGGCGCGAGGAGTGTTGTTGTCTAATCAGTTGGAGGTCAGTCAAAGGGATCTGCGAGTTGTTGAACTAATCACGTTGAAACCACATCTCCCGAGAGGACATTCCTCTGTTACGGATGCGGGTATTGAGGTTGGCGGAGGCTACAGCTAAGGAAAGTGGGGAGATAGGGCCTCCCTCTGGGCAAATACGGAGGAGCTCATCACAGAGTTCAGGGACGCACTTTTAAGCGACAGGGTTCTTGTTTGGGTTTTTGACGCGACCAACGTCTACAGCAAAGCCGTACTGGCGAAGGGTTGCATCTTTGGACAGTGACGAGAAGCCAGGGGCGGGTTCTACCCTAATGACAGCGGGGGGGGCCGGCCAGTGGACGCAGCTTGAGGCAGAGCCGGAGGAGACCTGCACGGATAGACTCTCGGCGCTCGTCATCCGGTAGGCATGCAGCAGTGTAGGAGGTGGAAGTCTCGCGGACTACAAGTATCAGCTGACGATAACGCTTCATGACGTCTCCGGCGAAGGAGATACCGACACCCTCGATCAGGAGGATCAGAGGTAGACTGCTCCACGAGAGCGGATGGAACTTTTTTCAGGGAAGAGCACAAGTGGCAAGACTGTGAGCACCAATCCAGGGCTTTGTCGAGGTCTAAAGCGAAGAAATAACGCTGAGTGACCAGCTTCATCTGATGGTGGGAAGGATGGTTCAGCTTCACATGTAGGGCGGAAAGGAAGCCATCAATGACGGCACGGGGAATGACTATACATTCGTGAGGAGAAGCGAAAGGCTCGTCGCGTCTTACAACGAGGAGTCCGTCTCGAGAGATGGTGACAACGTTGGTAAGGTTTGACGTCTTTGATGTTAGTCAATTTCTTTGAGGGGCAGGTGCCCTGCTTGAGGTGCGAATGAGTTCGGAGCCAAGCGGGACGACTTGTGAATGGTAAGGGGGAAAGACCGGAAAGTACATCGTGAACAGAAATAGGGCAAACAGCGAGGTCCTCAGCTTCGGACACGAAAGAGCAAATTTGACAGCGGGGGTCATCACAGGCTGGAGCATTGCGACTAGCGAAATCAGATGGTAGGTTAGCAGAGCCGGCTAGGTGGAGCAGCGAGATCTGGTAGCGGCTAACAGTTGACAGGAATGAATTCACGCGGGGGCTGAAGGAGAATTGACCACGGCAAAGTTTCTCAAAGGCCTGGGCGCACGGCTTACTGTCAGTCAGACAGTAAGACAGACAGTCAGACAGTCAGACTTAGACATGGCTTGGATTATATAATTGGCAAAGTACTTGACAGCAGCAGCAATGGATAGGGCCTCTATTTCACATGGCAGCCAAGAGCTTGATGTTTTTTAACCTAGCGCTGAAGAAACCGGCAAGGTGGAGCTTCTGGTCGCGGAGAATGGCCACTCATCTTGACAGACCCATCATTCACGATCCAGAGTTGAACTTCAGGTTTGGGGAGAGCGATGGATTTGTTGGAAGTCAGAGCTCTTTGACAGGAGCAGAAACATGCCAAGAGGTTATCAGACCAGACGACTGTATCCTGAGATTGATGACCGGCAGTAAGCGACTCGAGGGGAGCAAGGAGTTGGGCGCAACCACTAAGGACCCGGCCGAGCATTTTGTAGGAACCAACAAAAGCTTGGAGTCCACGAACAGTTTTGGGGGATTCACAGGACGCCAGAGCGGCTATGCGGTGCGTGAAGCGTGGATAGAACCTTGGCACCATATCCAACCGAGGATAGTGGCAGAGGCGGGGCAAACGATGGTTTTCTCGGGTGATAGGCGAAGGTTACACCGATCCAGAGAGGAGAGGACTTTCCGCCAGTTCACGAGGCGCTCTTGGGGAGAATTACCACCACAATATAATAAGTCATCAGCTATCTTAGCGACGGATCCTTCTTGAAGGAGATCGCCCAGGACGCGGCACATCAGCTCTTCGAGGGCTGTCTCAGAACCAGGGATGCCCATGGCGCAGAGTGTATAGACACGGACCCCTTTGAAGGGGTAACTACACAGCAATACTTCATGGAACGTCTTGAGAGAGGAATTTGGTAGAATGCTTGTGATAGGTCTGAGACAATGATGTATTTAAAGCGGGCAATCCTAAGGAGGGTAGAGTCAACGTCTGGCTTGAGTGAGGGTTGAAGTTTGCTATAGCGACCAACGTCGGTAAAAGCTGTGACTAGGCCGAAGCCGCCATTCCTCTTTTTCACCAGGAAGGAGGGTTTGAGGTACTCTACGACGACCTTTAGGTCTTCGGGGAGGCGGGAGATTCCTTGGGCCTCAAGTTCATCAAATTTGTTTTGAAGGAGGTCAAGCTGGTCTCGAGAGTACTGCGGGACACGCCCTTTGCGTTGAGTGGGTTCGACAGGACTCATGTTCACGATGCCTTTGGTTGGGCCACCGGCACCATTGTAGCCAGGGATGCGAGGATCAAAGACCACTTGGAACTCTTTTAGGAGTGAAATGAGCGAGGCTTTCTCAGAGGCAGAAAGCAAACCGTCGGGATCCTCACGGAGAGACTCTGTAGGGAGGAGGTCAGGAGCGGTAATCTTAGGAGGCGAGGAGGAGGAAGAGGAGGTTCAGATCATAGAGGATTCCTGGGAATGATCGAGAACAGTTAGGCGTGCCTGACAGAAATGGTCGTTCTTACGAATACGAAGAGGATCCTCGGTGTCGTTAACGAGTCTCAGTTTGCCACCGACGGCCTGGATAATGTTAGGATGAGGCCAGGTGTGAGTGGGCTTGAGGTGGCTTGAGGAGACGGAGTCTATACGAGGTTTGATGGCAAGAGTAGAATCTTTAAGCAAATCGGGGGGGCGTCAACTTCAAGAAATTCTCCTAACCAGACGGTTGTGTTTACACTAGGGGTACAGAGGAGGTGGCAGGCTCTGACGGTGTGATGGGCTTGAGGAGTATTGGAATATCCATAAGACGCTACATCAGACCCAGCGATAATGATCTCGTGTTTCGCAGGGTGGACAGCGATGTCGTTAGAAGCCATAAATGGGGTACCGGCGAGTACGTCCGCGTCGAGATCTTCGACAACGAGAGCTTCTAGTGTGAGCGGTCTTCCATGGCGGGTCAGGGATAACCGGGTCTTACCAACTATGGACAACGGAGTACGGCCATCGGCTTGCATCGCAGACTGTGAACTTTTAGTGACCTTAGCGCCAATGTACTTGGCAAGGGAGGCTCTCATCATGTTAGTCTCAGCGCTGGTATCAATTGTGAGACGTAAGGAGTGATGGAGGTAGAAGGCGTGAAGAAACGGTGACTGGGAAATATTTACTCGGCGGAAAACAGGGTGTTCCACGGTGGGCAGGGCTGCTGTAGTATAGTTCTGCATGTCGACACGATCTTGGAGAGTGGAAGGGTCCGCGAGATCGGGGCTGTAAGTGTAATCGTATGTGGACTCATCACTGTCAAGGCCTGCGACTTGACGGAGTCTAGTCATGAACAGCCGGTCAGACTCAGGCAAATACTTGCAGTTGCTCAGAAAATGAGACTGGAAGTCGCTACGACTGGCCTGTTGGCAAAGGGGACACGACCTGACAACACGTGGTTTGGGCGGTGGCCGCGACGTGTAGGTGTGAAAGAGCGATGTTCCGAGGTGGGGGCAGAGCGTAAGATCTTTGATTCATCACTGGTATAGAGCTCGGCTAGTAACGAATTGAGTACTTGAGAAATCTCAGGCTTCACGGAGGCGAGAGTTCTACACCGTAATTCCGTTCCGTAACGTTGTTTTACGAGACGAGGGAGATTGGGGTGAAGTAGGTGCAGCCAGGTTAGGACGACAAAATTCTCGAGAGAAGGAGTAAGCTCTTCGTCGGCAACTGGGGCTTCACCATGATGAGTGATACCACTAGATGTGGTGAGGAGATTGTCCTCAATAAAGGCCATTAGGCTTTGGAATAAATCCTCAGGACGTTGTTCCGGTTTGAGAGAAATATACGCAAGATCCAAGAAACGAGATCCAGTGGACTGCAGGCCATAATGTTGCCGAATAATTTTCCAGACGCCATTAATAGAAAATGAGTTCTTCACAATAGAGTTTCTTGAAATAATAGGAGCATAATTTGCTATTTGGCCGAGCATCATTTCCAAATGGGTCACCTTTTGTGCGGCTGTCCTCCTTCGCGGCGCTGGAATAGATTCGCTGTCATTGGAGAAACCGCAGAGAGGTAAAGCGTTCGTTTTCTTTCCCCACGAAGTGCTATCGGTGAGGAAGTCGGCGAAGTTGGAGTCAAGCGAGAGAATGTACTTCAAATTGTTCTCCCAAGCTTCGAGAGAAGTGATAGTTTCGTTCGAAGTGAGCGACCATTGTTTCGGAGCTCTGCGCGAAGTCATAGCGACGGTAAAATTCACGGGCTAAACTTGACGGTTCGGAGAGGCGGATTTCATTGAAGCAACTTTTCGTCGTCATCAGTGGGTTCTTTGAGACCGTGACGCTGCCACCACGCCAGTAACATGAGTCGGAACTCCGAACAAGCACGTTTATTACACAACGCTAGGCAGACAACTAAAACTAACAGAGAAAGAACAAGAGACGCTAAGTACAAGGTAACCTAGGTAACGGGTTAATTGTGCGTGTAGTGAATAACATAGCAGTACAACTATGCAAGCTATGGCGCAGCGGTGATCGGACCAGCGGTGATCAGACCAGCGGTGATCGTGACCAGGGGGATCGGATGCACTTTAGAAGCTAAAACCATGGTCAGTAACCCAACTTAGTGTTATCTTTTTATTGGCGATTTCAAAAATGCACCGTTTCTGGAGTGACCTTCTCCTTTAAACATCTGCAAATTCTGCAAATTTGCATCACAAAGAAATTTATCGAATTCATCCTGGGTAGCCGCCGTATTGAAAATGCATTTTTTTTATAACCAGCGGTTTCTAATGAAATAGTCACCAGACCTCTCGTGTCGTATAAGTGAACATGGCTGACAACCAAAAGATGGCTGCGGGAATGAATGAAGACAGAAAAGAACTAAAACACGGTCAAATGAAGCACCACAGTACGCGTTTCCAAACGAAAAGTAAAGTTTATATCTAACGATCACTGAATGATTAACCTGTCAACAGTTACCAAGTCAAATGAAAATTATCTAAGAAGATACAAAGAAAACCGAGAAATCAACTTCCCTAATAGCCATTTCTTCACCGTTAGGTGAGCTGTTAATTAGGAAAGTAATGACATTTGAAAAATGTTTCAGATACTATGCATCTTACGTCAAAGACGTAACACAAATTTCTGAGTCGGTACTTCACAATGCAAAGCAAGCGTTCCGAGACAAAATTCTTGGATATCGAGGCCTCCCTGTTGTTTGGCTAACAACAGGAACAAGAAGATTTGTCCTCCTGATTGAAAATGGTGTTAGTGATGCTATCTGTAACGGTCTACAAGAGATGATGGAATCTTTCATCGAGCAGCTACAGCCTGCTATACTTAATGAACAGCTGACGTCCTTGGCCATAGTCTATTAAAATTTGATGTCTTTATCATCAACAAACAAAGACAGATACTTACTAGTCTATATTCTCAGCAGAATTTTTGGCAAGACCGGGCTAAAATATTATTTAGATTTGAACCCAGATTTTGTGGACAAAGTTCAAGGGCAGGTAGAAGATTTGCTGTGGACTGTGCCAGATGAGATGGCAGAATTTGAAGTTGAGGCAAGGAAACATGTTGAAGAAGCAGTTTCGAATTTAGGAAGGGCGATTGATGAGAAGTCAGAGATTCTCAGCAAAAAGAGGAAACGTCTATCGGAAAACCTGGTCTCTGATTACGAAAACGAAATTGCCAACGAGAAACAGAATCTTGAGACATTACGGGAAGATTCTGTAAAATTCAGAAAGCAATATGTCTACCGAAAGTTTCGAGGCTGGAAATGCAATGCGCTGAGCCAAAAGGGTAAAAAAGGGGGTCCTATATTAATAACAGGGGTGCAGAAACCGCCCTCTTTAATGTCCCCGCGGAGAATTCAAATGCCCACAGACGTCGCCATGGTGAAGAGGGGACAGTTTACTTGGATGAGCCCTCTCAGTGAATCCAAAGCAGAGAGATGCTTCGGATTGCTAACGAGTATCTAAAGAAAAACGAAAAGAGGACCATTAAGTCTAGAGAGACTGTGCGAACATACGGGTAAAAGTCTCTGGTCCTTTACAAGAAGTCAGAAGAAAGAATGCAACCGACACATAAATGTTCACTACAACAGGGCTTTTTTAAAAGACTCGCCTTTTCAAAAATGTCGAAACATCGAGGTCGTGATTGATGGTAAATGTTATCAAAGATGCGGGACCTCAGAGGGGTTTTCACGACCTCTGCTTAATCCTTGCACAGTTGGTTCAAAAAGAGTTGAAACTTGAACTTCCCTCATCTGACTACCCAAAAAGGACAGGATGTGTCAGCCCCAGTGTCATTTTGACAGTTAATGAACAAATTGATACACAATACAATGAACGAGATAAGTATGTCCCGGAGATGTTACAGTCTCGGTTAGTTGTAAACCAAAGGCTCACTATCCATCACATGCCACCAATTGGGCAAATAACTTGTACACTTCAAGGAAGCAGTTTAGAGATGAACACGAACTTCCAAGTGACTTCTGTGAAGAGCATCAAAAGCACTTCCTAGACCCAACAAAAGCTGCTAGTCACCTAATCTTCATAAGGGACACTTCATTACAGTTTGAACTAATGACAATTGAGGCTGACTATGCACGTCTTACAGACGGAAACGAGCATAAGACAAGAGAGGAGCTGACAGGCTAAACGTGCTGAAAACAAGCTAGGGTTGATTCAGCCACAGAGGTGAAACCTTGAAACCTTGATACAAAGTACAATAGCCAGATTTGTGCCTCTGTTATCAGCGACCTTCAGAGACTAGATATTCAAATAGAAGATCTGCAACAAACCATTATTTCTTGCTCGTGTCAAGAATCAAGAGAAAATCTGCTTTTGGCATATGCGTTTCTTAAAGGGGCATAGTCACGAGGATTTCGCAGATTTCTGGTCAAAACTGTGTTAAATTAAAATTATCGGTAGCTAACTTTATCCATGCCCAATTGTGTTTGAACATGTAAAGGAACATATTAACTTAATTTCATTAAGAGAAAACAAACCATGATATCGATTTAATGTCAACACATTGAAAGAATTTGAAAAGTTTAGCCTGATTTTTTCAAACTGCAATCCATTTCCATCCGTGCCATCCGTAGCAACAGACGACAGAAAATAGTTCCAGTGAAGTAATATAGTCTTTGGTGACAAAACTAGACCATTATTTGAGGGCCTTCATTGATGTGAGGACATATTTTTGATTTTTAAAGTGAACTAAAATAGCGTGACTATGCCCCTTTAAGGCTGAGGCAAGACAAGTGAGACTTTCATTTGGAATCCTTAAATCTTCCAAAACATCGTGTGATTGACATACAAACATCAGATGCCTCTTTGGCGTAACTTATGGGAGCATCGCCAAAGAGGAACAGGACTTAAGTTTTGTGGGAAAGAGCCTCCTACTCCCACTGGATACTGCATGTCCTGTGCACTCTACGTTCGTGAGTAGGTCAGTGGTATGTTTACCATTTTTTTCAGTACATGTAAATAGCTGAAAGAAGGGCGAGCATATGTGGACATTTTGTTTTTATTTCTGACTTGCTCAATGTTTATAAGAAGTATAAATGCTTTACAGAAAAACAAATGGGTCGTATGTTTATAATATTAACCTTCAGACAACACTTGTACAAGAAGCCATGGTGCAGTTATACATATCTAACCAACCGAGATCACTGGTTGGAAAAAAATTGTCTGCAGGAAGATGCAGTCGGAAAAAAAATGTTTGCGCAGACAACGACACAGAAAAAAATTGTTTGTCTCGAAGAAATTTTCATCCCCCCTCCAAAAAAATAATGTCCGTCTCTAAACTCAATTGCAGTATGCACTGCACAACATGTACACCCCATATTAGTTTTTGCTTGTTGTATTAATTTGAATTGCTTTGACACATCCGTTTCGTGCCTTCCCTAGGTGCCGTGCATCAACAATTGACCCGGTTTAGTCTAACATCTAACAACAAATTTCAACGCCAAAATTATCTTTCCAAGAAGCATCCTCTCTCCTGTCGGTCACTTAACATATCTGAATAACTTAATGGCTGTGTTTCTATTTTCAACTGTATTAATATTTACCTCCAGAGTTTACAGGCTGCATTGCCATCACAGCCACTGGGGACACGATTACGAAGAGAAAAAACATTGTTTTCTTGACAGCCATCTTGATTCTGTTGTTAACTGAAACAAGGACCCAAATGGGTAGTTGTAAAAATGTTACTTCATTTGATCTGAAGCAAATTTCTATTAGGCAAAAACAACAGTATGATGTTGTTTTCCATTCAGTATCCATTGTAAACGATGACGCTATTATCTGTCTTGTTCTTGATCTTTTTGCATTGCTAGAGATATAACTTTTCTGTCTACCTCACGATGTCTTATCGTGAGGACAAAATAATTGACACCTCGCAGGAAAAATGGAACGAAAAACAACACGCAAATAAAATAAAAGACAAAATTCTCACATTCCGTTGCACCACATACCTCTGAGTGTGGAAATGTTCTGATCTGTGATATGTCCTCTTTTAAACTCGGACGGAGTATATAACTTACTGCTTATTTTAACAGACAGTAAAACATACTGTTTGATTTTCACCTGGTGGAGGAGAATCTGTTTGAATTATTAATCAGTCGTTGGAAATTATGTAAAAAACGCAGCACATCTTGTGTTTTGCAAAGCGTGCGTTTGTTCACTTTAGGGAATTTAAAAAATACAAAAGTTAGATTTTAAACAGAAGGCCGTACGAACGAAAGTTTGGTATCGAGGAATTAAGCAAAATAAGAAGAAAAGAAAATTTCTGGCCCTTTTATTCACGTATGGACAGTATTTAAAACGGTCATCCCAGCTGATTGGCTGTATGGCTGAGCAGCGGAGAATAACTACAAAAAAAGTTGAATACCAGTTATCAGTACACGGGATAGTTCCACGTTTAAAGGAAATTATATATATATATATATATATATATATATGGCTATAGAAAAATGCATGATTCACTGTCGACTTATTCAGCTTTTTTGTCCCGTATCAGCAGGGCATTAGCTAAATCTGTCACAGAGTGGAGATATACAAAAATTTGCATTTAAAGGTAAATTAAGGTTCAGGCTTATTAGTAAATTAATGTTCAGACTTATAGGACCCGATGCACTAAATTGTCTTTTAGATGTAAAATGATGAGGGTCTTCCTTTAAAGGAAAGCCGAGCGCTCTATTGTTTGGAAGTCCTTCTTAGACTGTATTTTGTTGCTTCGTTAATTTCTTACTGTTTAGAAGATTCTTCATGCATGAATTTGTGTAAAACTACGTGATCGTAATAGATTTTTTTAGTTTGGACTAGTTGTTCCCGTCTGCTAACATAATGACAAAATGGCAGCAGTTGCCGGCAAGAATGTTTGCTTTATTCCTACGACAGTCAGTGCATATAGAACTCCAAACAAACAAACGAAAAGAGAAGAGCGAGTTCACTTCACTCGATCATTAGACTATAAATCATCAATTTTCCTGATGGGTACCGTGCACGTTTAATTTAGCATTCAGTTGACATATAATAACATAATAATTATATTGATTGCTCTTCTGTTAAAACACCGGCTAGTGTGAAGTATGTCGGCAGCTTTTAAGAGCTGTAAGAATCAAACAAAGTGGGAAATGAAAAACTTTGACCCCCAACTCAAATTTGCATGCAAGTAGATATCGAGGGGGGATGTTCGAAAATGGCCATCGAGGTCATAACGTAATTGTTCCCATGGTAACAGCGAATGTTTGTTGAGGCCCGACAACCCAATTTTGAACTCAAAAGCTGTAGTGAAAACTGCAAAATTTAAACGTTAAGTCTTTTTTAAAACACTACAACTCGAGACTTTGGAAAAATATAAAATTAACAATTGACGTTTTTTATGCGTCTGTTTTTTTATGCGTCTGTCTTTTTATTGATGATAAATTTCGTCATCACATTGTCAAAGTCTGACAAACTTTGACAATGTGATGACGAAATTCATCATCAATAAGAGGACAGACGCATAAAACAAACAGACAGGTAAACGGGCGCCTCAATTTGTTTTTTTACAATAACAAAAAACCAAAACTGATTTTTAAACGAAGGAAAGAAATGCAAGAGTCAATGGAAGGTGCGATGTAATTCGTAATTGTAACTGTAATTGTTGTAATTCGGAGAATCACAGCCTCGTAAATAAAAACTTTGTTAAGAATAGGCCAGAAGTACAAGGAAAAATTCGAATTGCTCAACTAACCTTTAATCCAGCGAAAACCGTTCACAAAATAATCCGCTAAAACTCGGTTCAACTTAATTTCATTGACAGCACAAATTCCCGCTCACCGCCGATTTTCAGGTCTGAATCCTCAACAAACATCCTCATCTTTTCGCTCTAAGCTTGCAATGGTTTCTTCACTTTTAACACATAAATTTTAAATGATTTCCTCATTGGCGATTAGTAGATTTGTGGTACAATTATCGCCTCGTCAAGAATGCAGCGCTGAAAAATTTGACAAAACTTCTTTTTACAATAACTGAGCGAATTCTCGCCCGCTGATTGGCTAATTTTTATTGTCAATAAGAGTACAGACGGATGAAACTCGTAAAGCTGACGCAATCAGCAAAAGTTTTGTCAAGCTTTTTAGCGCTGCATTCTTGATGCGGCGAGAACTGAACCACAAATCTAGTAGTCTTCAATGAGGAAATCATCTAAAATTTATGTGTTAAAACTGAAGAAACCATTGCAACCTTAGTTTGACAATGTTATGACGAAATTTATCATCAACAAGAGGACAGACGCATAAATAAACTGACGTCAATTTGTTAAGCTGATTGCGTCAGCTTTACACGTTTCATCCGTCTGTACTCTTATTGACAATATTATTGACAAAATTAGCCAATCAGCGCGAGAATTCACTCACTTATTGTAAAACTACTATTCCAGTTTCCTTCCATGTATGTGGCTTTATATTACATCAAGAGTAAACAAAATAAACGGCGAATTAACTAGACCGTGTTTGGGCCATTTTAATTCGTGAGTAAAACAATAGTACATAACAGTACATTTCTTTTAAGGAGGCTCGAAAGGGTTTTAGCCGCGCGCGCGCGTAGACCACACACTACATAGCTAGAATGCACGCGTCTACTGAGTGAATCCAAATTTCTATTATAAGTCGCGCGCGCAAAATACAAGAAGTTAAAATGCCGCGTAAAATCGCGAAAACCGGAAATAAAACGTGCACGAAACATCTGTTTTTATCTCGAAATTTTGCTCGGTGACCCATCCTGATTTTTTGCATGCATGTAACAATAAGTGTGCCAATTCAAATAGAAGCGTTTGGAGGAAAGTTATTCAGTGGAATTTTTTGTAATAAAAAAATCAATTTTTCGATAACTTACGTTCTACTGAATAACCTTTTGCCATACCGTCAAAGAAGTTAAAGAACTTAGGGAGCTTTCTAAACATGCAAGAAAATGGAAAGGTCACCGACTTAGTTTTCCAGATTATTCGCGGCGAAAACTAAAATTTGGAGGTTCTTTTTGAGTACCTTTAGTGTTGCCGTGGTAACGGCTACTACGTCACAATCAGCCTTAAAAAGTATTGCCGACAAAAGAGTTGTCAAGATATTCATAGTTTACCCACATGGCCAGAAATATTTCTTTCTAATCTTTCCTCGTTTTAAAAGGATAGTAACAGTTAAAAAAAACCTTTCTAGCCACCTTAATAACTCCAAAAGTACATCAGTGATAGAATTGAATCTACATGGATAGCTTACAACAGGCATTGTAATAACTAAATCTGGCAGTAAAATTCTCAGCTGGGCGGGCTTATTTTGTTTTCAGGGCAATCAACAAAGAAACCATAAAAATCAGATTTCTTAAATTTTGTCAAAATTAACTTTCTGTGAAATTGCTGGAAAAATTGGAAGAAAGCTGAGACAGCCTTAAGATTTAATGAAAATTGTAAGTTAAGGTTGCTCCGGACCTTCGCGGGTGTCCTCGGGAAAAAAATTCGTTTGCGCGCCGTTTTAAAGGAAAACACAGCAAACTATATATGGTTGGAAAGCTTAAGAAATGTGAATTTCGAAAAAAATTATAAATTGACGGTTTCTTCAATTCCGCAAAAGAAAATCGCAGACAACCATGGAAATGACCATGGGTCATTCAATTGAATTAATAGGGTATCAAATTCAAGCGCACTGGCAAAATAACTGCAAAGTGTTGATCACAAAGGATCAGTCATTAAATTTGTGTCAGCATTTTTCGATATTCTGACTGGTTATTTTTTAATTAATTTGTCAAATTCGAGCAGCAAAGAAAGCGCGATGGGCATTGCATTGAATATTGCCACGGGTGAAATATTATAAATTTGAAAAATCCCCGACACACTTTTGTTTCACAACATCTAAGGAATGTTCAGGCCAAATTTCACAGAAATCTGCCGAATTTTGGTACCCTATTAATTCAGTTGTTTAATTGAATGACGCATGGTCATTTTGGCAGTCATTTTTGCAATTTTCTTTTGTGAAATTAAAAAAAAAACTGGCAATTCATATTTTTTCCGAAATCTACAATTATTAAGCTTTCCAATGATATATAGTTTGCCGTGCTTTCCTTTAAAATGGCGCGCATATGAATTTTTTCCCGGAGGACACGGGAGGACACCTGCGAAGGTCCGGAGTAACCTTAAGTTCGATTTTGAAATCACCCGTATGATTTCAGACCAAATTGCCCTCCACTGAGTTCAATTAGCATTATAAATCATCAATTTTACTGACTGGTATACGTGCTTCATTCATTCAGTTGACATATACCGTATTTTCTCAATTAAACGCCCCCGGCGTTTATTTGGCACGGTGGACCCGGCGTTTCTTTAAGTCAACAGTTTATTTGAGCCCGCCATTTTTTAAGAAAGGGTTATTATTCGTTTTTCTTGGCAGCCGTGTATATTAAGTTTATAATACAACAAATAAACGTCTGAGGGGCTTATTTACCATACCCTCTTTTATATCCGGCGTTTAATGGGGAAAATACGGTAATAAGTAATTATATTGATGATTCAGTCTTTCTGTGAAAACACCGGCTGGTGTGAAGTCTGCAGCTTTTAATGAGTCAAACGACAAGAAAATTATTTTGAACGACTTAATGACGTTTTCAACAGTTCAAACTTAAAGGAGTTTCAGATAAAGAGAAGCTGTTGGAGCAAACCGTTTTCTCGGGTGTTTCTGTAAATTAAAAACCGGAATGAAGTCACAAAAGAGAACCGAAAGGTGCCATAAGTTGTGTTCGCGCCTTGCACGCGTTATTTTAACTTTTAGTCAGGTCGCCTAGGGTAAATATTGGAGATATCGTTACAGGGTGGATAAAAGCACCCAATTTTGCAGGATGATTCCTTAAAGACTGTTAAAGATTTTTGTCCGTGGCTCCACCTGAATTTTTTGTTGCAATCTGCATAATTCGCTCAGCGATTTGAGCATATGCAAATTCTCTAGCGCAGCTACAGACGCCATCTTTGCGGGTGCAGTGATGATGGGACAGGAGGAAATATTTCCCTCTACTGTAAGTAATTCGCAATTTTCTGTTAAAATGCTGCAGTTATTTATTTCAGAAAGCAAAAGTCGTCTGGAAAATTAAAAATGATATTATAGTTTTCGTTTAAATTACATTCACTCATACAACATTTATATTGCAATTACAATGCACTTGTAGCATGTTACAGCACAACATGGAAATAGACTGGAGCCTTTGCGTTATATGCCAGAAGAAAACCTCACAAGTTTTAGAATGCCCTTTGGAAAATCCTGTACAGAAAGCTGGGAGCAAGTCAGAGGCGTATACGGCATTTCTAAAGAACGTAGAAGAATTTAGAAACATTGATGCCCTCCCGTTAATAGTCAAATTTGGATGCGAAGAAACTGCAGAAACCTTTACATTCCATCGTGCGTCATGGCATAAGTCTTGTCTTGCGAAATTTAACAATTGTAAGCTAACAAGAGCAAAAAAGAAAAGGGAACTCAACCTTGATGAGAGTGAAGAGAAGCCCCGTTGTAAGCGGCAAGCACTGGATAATGACGTGTGTTTTTTGTGGGAGAAGGGAAAAGATGAAGGAGAACTCCACCGGGTGTTGACATTTGATGCAGACGCGAACATAAGAACAATGATCAATGAGCTAAATGATTCTCATTTACATGTCAAAATAGATGGAAGAGATCTCATTTCAGTGGGGACTAAGTAACAACTTAAATGCTTGGTGGACCTGAGAAATCGATATCGAAGTTGTGTCAGGAAATCAAAACAAGATGATCAGAGTATTGCCGAAAATATGAACAACTCCCGGGTGTTTGTACAGCTTACAAGCCTCATCGAAAAAGAAGTCATTTCGGGAAAACTGTTGTTTAAATTATTGGAACTTCATTCTTTATATGAAAATCAGTCGTCTTGAAGATCTAGGACATAAGAAAACAGTTAACAAGACCAGGCTGAAGGAACGCTTGCTAAAACACTTTCAGGAAGCACAAGAACGGTCAGATCGAAAAAACACAATTTTGGTTTTTAAAGAAGGGATGAGAAACATGCTTAAAGAAGCCTTGAAGAAACGAGACTTTTCAGAAGACGTGGATATATTGGCCAGGGTAGCTTCTATAGTCAGAAAAGACATTTTCGGCCACGAAGGTTTTAAATTTGATGGATCTTTCCCTGAAAAGTGTCAAGAAACGTCACTACTATCAAGTCTCAAAACCCTAATTTCTTTAATTCGAATTATCCCAGTTCCAGAAAACCGAGTAAAAATGACTGAAAAGTGAGTTCAAATCCAAGGGAAATGGGACTTAGTTCGAGTTAGCGGGGGAGTTCGAGTTATCCGAGTTCGAGTTACCGGGGTTCTACTGTAATAATAATAATAATAATAATAATAATAATAATAATAATTTTAGGTTAATGTTAGATTAATAGTTTATTTTTATATCACTTTTAGATTTAATATTTATTGTAGATTTTATACTAATTTTATTAGTTGAGTACGGCTTTTGGGTCGAACTCAAAAGTTAGAACCATCCTGTATAGCATAATAAACAGCACCACAGGAAAGTACTGCTCAGTAGCTTTCACCTCTCTTGCTTTCATCTGAATGGTCACACTTTAGGATCTCATCCACAGGCTCAAAAGTCAGTACCTACCACGCTGTACAGTACGATAAAGAGTGCCATACGAAAATACTGCTCAGTAGCTTTCATTTGAATGGTGCCACTTTAGGATACACAGGCTTAAGAAAGTTGGAAGCAATTACGTGCCATAAGATTTGACCCTACACTGAACTGAAAAAGTAAACATTAAGACGATTTCGACTCAATGTTCGAGCACTAAGTGCAAAAATTAGGTTACCGAAAAAATTCTTGTAGCACGCTCACATTTTGAGAATAGATAAGAAGAACGTATGGTACTTTTGCTCCCAGGCTAGCCTCGTGAGAGAAAATTGGATTTGAATTTATCCATATTTCAATTAAAAAGACGCTTCACGTCAGTTCGAAACAAAATGGCGCCCGTTTTTAGCATATTTTTTACGAGATTTAACATCAGTTTTCTTGAGAATGCTTGAGAATTTAATCGCGGGGTCACTTGGAGAAATGAATGAAAGTGAGGTGTTTCAAATAGCATGGAAAATGTTACCGTGCTATGAGTAGTTTCTTAGTAAATATTTTTTGCACTTATTGCACGAACGTTGAGTGGAATCCGTATTAAATACAAGAATTCTTCTTCAGCGAGATTTTGCTCGTTATTTTAAAATTCGCAGAATTTAATGATGTCTTATGTAAATGGTTTTTTAATGATATAAATTGAGAAATTTTAATTTTACCTTAACATTTGGAAGAGGTCATGGGTTGTAATTTTCACCAAAAGAATTGTCTGAGTGATCCTTCCTTTAAAACGTCTTCTTTTAAAATTTTGAAGTGACTAAATCTCCTTGCTTTGTTTGCTAGTCCGATTTCTTGATGCACCAAGTGAGACCTTGGCTATGTGAGCACTAAACCGTTCAGTTCAGAGTCTTGAAACAAAGTTCCATTTAACGCTTACTTTAATTGATTTTCCACAGAGGTAATCCTAACGCATTTGACAATTGAGACGATTATGATCAATATGGTTCGACTCAAAAGCAATAGATCACAATACTTGTAAGAAACTAATTAACGATTTGAAAAACACTGAAGGGACAAAACTTACAAATATTCCTCTGATCCGGTGGAGCGAAGACAAATCAGAATAAAACGTGAATTAGACAGTACGTAGTAATAGAGAAATCCAAACACGCGGTGATTGTGAAATAACATAGATGAAAACTGATCGCAATCACATGATAAGCAAAGTAACGCAATGTCACGCGTGTAGACCGCGAGGTTGATAGAGCCGCACACGCGTGTGAACACGTGCAAATAATAAGAAAACAAAACGTGACGTTTGAATCTAACATATCGGCCCCTAAATGCGACATTGAAGCATTTAAACTAAGCTGAGTGATTCAAACGGTAAAACCTATTAAGTAATTGTTCTCAAATCGGCATTGCCACAATCAAGTCAATCAGGAGATAACTGTTCATTTTGACATAACAGAGCCTAGGTGCCTCTAGAAGGACTATCTTGTCGATGGCACGTTCCAGGACTGCAGTCTTGGTTTTCAGCGAGACTCTCCTTACTAGCCCATCTCCCTTGTTTGGCTTTACCTCCAAGATACGTCCGAGGGGCCACGAATTCCTTGGGGAGTTTTCGTCTACCACGAGTACAACGTCTCCAATTTCGAAGTTGCTCGTCGATCGTAGCCACTTCTGTCTCTCTTGCAAACAAAGAAGATACTCCCTCAGCCACCTTCGCCAAAACACGTCAGACAGATATTGGACTTGTCGCCACCTCCGACGGGAATAAAGGTCTCCCTTTCTGAAGACACCAGGCGGCATTTCGGGGCCTGACCGCAGTAATAGAAGGTGATTTGGCGCCAAGGCCTCGGGGTCTCTTGGATCGTCGGATAAATTTGTTAGGGGCCTACCATTGACTATGGATTCCACCTCGCACATGAGAGTCACGAGACCTTCGTCATCAAGGACTTGTTCCCTTAGAAGAGCATTCATCACCTTTCGAATGGTGCGAATGCAGCGTTCCCACACGCCACCATGATGAGAGCCTGCAGGGGGGTTGAGAATCCACTGAACATTTCTCTGCAGGAGAGACTCTGAGATTACTTCCTGGTTCCACCCATCGATGGTACTCCTCAGCTCCTTTACGCCGCGCACGAAATTCCCTCCGATCTCATATCTTCTGGTTTCCCCCTTCTGGCAATGAAACGACGTATGCTGTTTAAGAAGGAGTCTGTGTCCAGACTATGGAGTACTGCGATGTGGATCGCGCACACCGTTAAACAGGTGAACACCACGCCATATCTCTTGACTTGGCTCCTCCCACAAACGAACCAAAAAGGGCCCAAAACAGTCGACCCCGACGTAGGTGAATGGGGGCTTGTCAGGAGTGATCCTCTCTTGCGGCAGGTTTGCCATCTTTTGCTCTCCAACTGGTGCTTGTCTCTTTCTGCAATTGAAGCAGCTGTTGAGGGACTTTCTTACTGCAGCTCTTGCCTTTACGATCCAAAATCTTTCTCTGATCATAGAGAGCACGTGTTCTGTGCCAGAGTGCCCGGAAGCGTGATGGTAGAAGCTGATAATGAGACCAACAACGTGATGTGAAGCTGGCAGAATTATAGGATGTTTCGCATCCAGTTGAAGGGGGGCGTTTTCGAGCCGTCCATCAACCGTTTCCATCAACCGTGTCCATCAACCGTCCATCAGACCGTCCATCAACCGTGGGTCAAGCCAGGAGATTTTACTTGACTTCTTGATTTGAATCTTCTTTGTAGTGGGGGCACTTCCCTTTATAACGTCGGCAATTGAATTCTTTAGGATGGCGATCTCTTCCTTGAAACTCTCTTTCTGCACATGGACTAGGATTTCCCTTTTGGCCTTGTCCAGTTCTTCCACGGTTATTGGTTCTATCCTTGTTACATGGCTGTGGGGCATGGATCCTGATTTGCGGGGTCCAACCGCCTTTCGCAGGTTTGCTCGGTAACGGAGAATCCACGCCACGAACTTCTTTAAGCCGTACCACTGAGAGAAGCGTCCGAAGAGTTGGTTGAGTGTAATCTTCTCTGTTTCAGTGTTGGTAGAAAACACTTGAGAGTCTCTCTTGACCTCTGGGTCGTTTTCTGCAACTGTAGAGGTTTTTGAACTGCTGGTTTGGCGAGAATTCTTCAGATTTCCAAAGGAAGTCAGGTCCCGTTAACCAACGCTTGTTGTTCAGCAAGGCTTCGGCTGAGAGACCACGTGAGGCGTCGTCTGCCGGGTTTTCCTTTGTGCCAACGTGTCTCCACTGATGAGGGGAGCTAACTTCTTGTATCGCAGCAATGCAGTTCGCAACGAAGGTATGAAACCGCTTGTCTTCATTTGCGATGTAGCCCAAAACACAGGTGCTATCCGTCCAAAAGATGGACTGATCGATGAGCATTTTATCCAATCGCGTGGCTACTACAGCTGCCGAGAGCTCCAGGCGTGGGATTGTTAACGGCTTCAGCGGAGATAGCCGCGATTTGCCAATGAGGAAGGAACAGCGGACATCACCCTTAGTGTTGGTGACACGGAGATAGGTGACAGCACCATATGTGTGCTGGGAAGCATCTGCGAAATGGTGCAGCTGACTGGAGGCTACTTCTCCAAAGTCAGTTGGTTTGAAACAGCGGTCGACCTTAAGAGCGAATGTTACCAACGGTCAAACATTTGGTGGCAACAGGTCAAAAATCAATTCCGCTCATATTCTTATGTTAGGTAGACCTTAATGTGAAACAAATCACTGCATAGTTCGTTTGTCTGAATATCGATTTATTTTCAAGAAAATCGATATTAACGGAATTCGCTCAAAATGCCGCTTTTGAACCTCAAAATTTAAGGCACATCTCGACGCTTCGCGTGACAAAATGAAGCACTTCAGAGCAATAAAAATTAACCAGACTTGTAGAGCGATGTTTAAATATATGTCAAAAGCAATTTCAGCAATTTCTGCTCATTTATTTACGAGCTCTAGTTAAATTTATCCGACATACTTTTGACTAGATAAAAAGTATATCAAGTTTAACCCCTAAAAAAGTATGTGGTACCGAATATTATTCGTCAAGAATCTGGATTTCAAGAGGAGAAGGGATGTTCTCTTGCCTCCTAAAAGGATTTTTTGGGGAAATTTATTGACGCGATGTTATAGAATTTTAAAGTTGGACAAAATGCGTCGATTCAAGCGATCAGAAAAGTCAGCCTAATTAACTCAGTGTACACATACACAAACAACTTCACGCTTACCGCAGGTTTTGATCAGCAAACAACCGATTTTAACACAAAATCCTCTAACCTTCATGTTGCTGTATCACAGATGAGAGCTGCGGTCCTTGTTCATGATAAAATTCAAGCAAACTGCAAGGAAACTTGACGGGATATCGCAACTTGCCATGCCGTTTCACCGAACATCCGCCGTTTTTGATGTGAGGATTCTCTTTTCCTATTTTCGTTAGAAAAGAGGCTTAAGGTGTTGTACAAAAGATGCCTTTCCTTTGAAACTAGCTCTGAACTGAACAGCGAAACAAGAAGTCGTTAATACAAAAACATCTGTTACGTGCTTTGGATGATGCCGCTAATTAATTTAGTCAGAAGGAGTTTTAGTGAAATCGACAGCTGCATGCATGTACCGCGGTAACGAAATTTTGGGTGCATCGGGTGACTTTGGGGAATAAGGTCAAATTGTTTTTTCAAATAAGCTATTTTTGTCATCCTACGTTTATTAATTTAAGGACAGAGCGAAGATTCTCAGTAGATTGGTTTCAGATGAGCACTGAAAAATGGGTGAAACTGAAAAAAACTACGTTGGTTGCGTGACATTAACCCTAGAGCTTTTTCCTGGTGGGCAGGGCGAAGGGATTTAAAAATATATTCTCTGTTGGTTTTCCAAGAGGTAGCACAGTTAATGAACTATGGCTGGATTAAAATACAAAGTTGGACATGAAAATCTCCTTTTCAGTCTGAGAATGTTTTCTTTCTTTTTGTTTAGGGTGGGGCGGGGTCTTTTCCTATTTTCGTTGGAAAGCAGGCTTAAGGTGTTGTACATAAGATGTTTTTCCTTTGAAACTAGCTCTGAACTGAACAGCGAAACAAGAAGTCGTTAATACAAAAACATCTGTTACGTGCTTTGGGTGATGCTGCTAATTAATTTAGTCAGAACGAGTTTTAGTGAAATTGATTACTGCATGCATGTACCGTGGTAACAAAATGTTGGGTGCATCCGGTGACTTTGGGGAAAAAATAAGCTAATTCTGTCTTCCTACGTTTACTACTTTAATGACTGAGGGAAGATTCTCAGTAGATTGGGTTCGATGAGTACTTTGAAATCTGTGCAACTGAAAAAAGCGCACCTTGGTTGCGTGACATACCCTAGACTGAGCTTTTACCTGATGGGCAGGGCAAAGGGGCTTTTAAAAATATATTCTCTGTTAGTTTTCCAAGAAGTCGCAAGTTAATGAACGCTATATTATATACTATGGCTAGATTAAAATACAAAGTCAGGCATAAAAATTTCCTGTTCGGTCTTAAAATTCTTTTCTCGTTTTGTTGGTAAAAATTATCCTAACGCTTAAAGATAAATTATATTGGTATCAAATGATGGATGGCTTAAAAAATGATAACTGCTGATCAGAAAAATAAACAAATAACATAATCAGAAAAATAAACAAATAACATATTATGTTATTTGTTTATTTTTCTGATCATCAGCTATCATTTTTAAAGCCATCAGTATGTAACCAGTCAAGATTACCGGCAAACAGAAATTTTCTCCAAACAAATTGTCATTTTGAATGGTCTTTGTCCGTTGACCATCTGTTATTTTGAGCCCTGTGTCCTTAAAAGATCCAGTGAAATGTTTGTGGCTAGTTACTGATCTTAACACAATACCAATTACAGTGCTTTCTTTTTTCATTGATTTGTGACAGAAAAGAACAAGATTTCAGGAAAGAAGACAAAAGGTACAATATGCAGTGCCCAATTCCTTTTTTAATATTGCACTTGTGCATAATTATGGTATTTGTAATTCAACAAAATATGCAGGAGACTTAGCAATGCTAAAAACAACTACCATGAAGCTTTGCTTGTGTGCCCCATACATTCATACAGGAATTTGACCATTCACTATTTTTTTAATTATCTGCACAATTCGTTAGATAAATAAAGACTCAAACACTAAATGACAGTGCAAGCACCATTTAAAAATGGGCCTTAAGAGTTATTTTTTGTTTTACTTTGTTGTTATTATTACAGGTGCTGGGAAAAAAGGCTGTCAGAAGAAGAAGAAGCAGCAAAGTGGTAAATGCTGATAATTTATGTCAAAATTGTGTTACTTCAGTTATCATTGTACATGGATTGTGTACCACGGAATACATGTACTTAGCTTAGTAAAAAAATAACGCCTCAGGGCTTAAAATAACTGCCGGACAATGCACAATGTCCGGCCAAGATGACAATTTCTCTGGACAAACGACTTCATTTTTGTTGGTCATCAGTTTTGACCGGTCATTGACCATTTACACATCTCCCATAATACACCTTGTTTGCCCCCCAAAATTTTGCGTAAGTATTGTTTTAAATTTCTCTTGGGACGACAGTATGTCCCAAGAGAAATTGAAAACAATGCTTATGCAAAAGTTTTGGGGGCAAACAAGGTGTATTATGGGAGATGTGAAAGTGGCGAATGCATCAGACTAAAATAGCAACTTGTTATGCTAATTTAGAACGTTAATTCTAACAACTTACATGTATTTTAACCTCTTCTCGTGGAACAAGTAGAGGTTAATGTAGAGGCAACCTCTACATTAAAACCACAGATAACTCATTCGAGTGCAAAAGAGGGAAAACAACATGACAGATGTTTGCATTTTGCCTCAGTAAATAGACCTCTTAATTAAGCTTCGTTTGTTTGTTGTCCTATTGTAGACCATGTGACGCTACCCTTGAGAATTATTTCTTTCAAATTCGAACAAATTCACGTGGAAATGAACGAATATTTTCCAGAAAGACAAAGGCAAAATTCTTTTGAGAGCATCACATGATCTGGTGACCAATCTAAAAACGGTTTTGCTGGTCAATGTGACCAGCAACTATCCAAAAATTATTTTGAGCCCTGGTGCCTCATTGGCTTTCCACCATCTCATAACCAATGCGTGCTAGTGAAATAATTGTTTAATAGTACATTGTTTTCATAATTATACCCTGCAGATAAAACAGAGAAATAGAAAACTCACGAAAAAGCAACAAAGAAGAAACCCAATGGTAAATATAATTATTATTAATAATAATTATTATTATTGTTATAAAATTGTTATTATAATTATAATTATTATTCCTAGTAATAATCATACATGAACAATTGAACAGCAATTATTCCACAAACTTTGAAGACTTATTTCGTGGCATACATTTAATTAATTAATGTAATTGGTGCCACATCACAGACTGGCTGGACATTGGCTTTCAACCATCTCATAACCAATGCGTGCTAGTGAAATAATAGTTTAATATTACATTGTTCTCATATTTATACCCTGCAGATAAAACAGAGAAAGAGAAAACTCATGAAAAAGCAACAAAAAAGAAACCCAGTGGTAAATATAATTGTTATTATAATTGTACATTGTAAGTTGTAAAATTGTTATAATTATAATTATTACTAGTAATAATCATACATGAACAGTTGAACAGCAATTATTCCACAAAGTTTGAAGACTTATTTGGTGGCATTCATATAATTAATTTATGTTGTTGCAAAATAAATCTACTGAGTTGTTTAACTTGGAAGCAAGTGTGCCTTAAAACACATTCTACTGAATTGTTATGTCCCACAAAAGAAATCTATACCAAATTGTCTGTTGAGTTGAATGGCTTATCAGATTGTGCTTAGACAGCACTACAGACAACAATTTCCATTTGATGTATTCACCAAACGTTGCACACACATCCCTAAGACTTTAATTGATAAACCATTTTGAACATCATTGAGTAAATTGATTTACCAGCAGTAAAGGTTGACTATAACTTACTATGCAATTTCCCGTTGATGTGTGTAAAGGATTGTTTCCGGCTGCTTGATTGGCCAGTGATACTTAAAAAAAAACTGCTCTTAATGTAGATGTATATGTTATACTCTGTGGACAAGTTACTATCAAGGTTCCTACACTTCCTGTTAATGAAAGCCTTTAGAATTTTTATTCTTCAAACTTGTTTACAAACAAAACGTTTTTTTTTTATTTGGCCTCTTTCAGCTCAGAAAGCTTCTCCTAGAAAGGCTCTTGCAACTACTAGTGGCAGACATATTAAAACCATTCAACAGCAAAACAACATTTGTTGTGAATGAGTTGTCAAGTGACGACTCAATGAGTGATATTGAGGATGATGACCGCTATCATGATGATGAATCCCATGTACCACCTCCACCACCACCACCGCCAAAAAGGCCTCTGCCAGCTCCCCCAAGGCCACAAATTGGCATGAAGTGCCCTAAATCGTCGTTCCCTCCGAAGAAGTGCCTTAATCTCAAGTGTAAGGAGGAGAAAGAAACACTACAATCAAGAATATCTGAGCTTGAAGCAGAACTAGATGAAACAAGTTAGTAATCCTTGTAGACTTACATTAACCCAATACAGCGTAATCAATAACTGAAGTGTTCATTTTGGATCCTGATGCTGAACTTTATTTTTCCTTTTGGTTTTGAAATCTGTCCAAAAATTGGCACATGAGCCAATGGAATGTATGACATCAATAGTACAAGTGGCTATCCTTAAGTATAGTCTGTTGACAGCGTCATCTGCTACTAGTTAGGAAACAAAATGCAACTGTACCCGCCTAAGTTATAAGTGCTAAGAACAGTATTAAAGTGTTCATTTCTTATATCAGTATATACATGTACACATACACCTTTACAGCTGTAGCTCAAGCACCCACTTTTATGTACCAATAAAATTCCGGTTATAAGCCCTGAGCTTATACAACTTCATACATGTAATGGTTTTTGAGTGGGCTTATAAGTGGAGGGGCTTATATATATCTGGGAGGGCTTTTCAGCAGAATCAGGTGTATAAATGGGTACCGGCGACATAATGCTGGGGGGGGGTACCCTGCGATGGACTAGCATGCCATTCAGGGGGGAATAGAAATATTCCTAGCCGCTTAATGCTACAGAATCTGGGATAAGCTCCGGCAAGTATGGGCCACTTGGCTCGAGGCTTCCCTTACTTTTAATTTTCAGCAGAATAAAAAAAAATTCGGAAAAGGGCCACAGGAATGTTGATCAAAATGTGTTGTTTAGTTCAAAACGCATCATAAAGCAACATTTACCCCTTTTTCAGTACTCTCATCTGGCATCTGGAGGGAGGCTTACATGTATGTATATCCAGAGGGGTGCTTAAAATCGGATGTATTTATTTGATTCCAGGTAGATGGGCCTATAACCGGAATTTTACAGTAATAGATTAATAATAAAAATAAGGCTCAAGGTGACTGTCACTGTAGCATTTCCTCAGAAACATGTAGTTGTTGACTGATTTATACTGTTTTTTTAGGGGCATCAAGTTCCTCTAATGCAACATTACCCAGATGTGAGGTTACAACTCCCTCTGGGCACATGGACGCTAGTGAAGCTTCCCGTAGGGGGGTAAGATTTTTAGGATAATATCAATAATTTCAATAACACATCACACATTACAATAATGTATATTTAATGTACATGTACCATCTGTGAAATTACATTCCTTGTAGTTTGTCCTTTAAAAATGGTTGCAATTTTTTGTATGAGCCTTGGAATGATCTGCTCATACACTTAAAAGCATACACCGACTACCGCCCCAATGATTGCTTTGCAAGTAGTGACACAGAGGTAATCACTCAGATTTCATATAAGAGAATGTATGGGAAGTTGCTGTAATACCCCTCCCCCTTGTTTTTGTTTTACTTGTGTCAGTGATTCTTCAATGAGGTACATCACTGTAAAAAGCAGCTACTGGTTTAAGAAAGCATGAACATTGGAACAATAATTATTATTTAGTTCATACAAATAAATTCATTCTATTGCTAAACCAATCAGAACGCTCGTTAGATTGTCACTTTATCATAATAGTTTATACAGAGCCCTCGTTAAGATTTTTAGATTTCTAAGACACAAATCAATTCTTACCTGTATTGTGAACCTATAATTGTTGGATAAACTGACAATGTTCAACGATAACATTAAGAGAAGATAATCTGATATATAAATAATATTTTACTCCAGTCCATGGAATAAGAAGAGTTAAGTTCAAATTAATGTGATGGCTGACTGAGTTTTTTGTTTGTCCAACCAATATGGGGTAGGGGGGCTAGGCAAGAAACCACCTGTCTGGTAAGCCAAATGGACAAAATTTATTGGCCTTAAAATTTGAGTTGAGACTTTTATATTAGGTGTACATGAAGCTTGCCTTGATTATGAAATGGCACAAGGAAGTTTGAATCTTTTTCTTAGTTTCTACTCCGGATAGAAAGGAGGCTATACAAACAAGACACTATCTTTTAAGGTGGGGAAAGGGGGTTACATGAAGAGACCACCTGACTTTTTGCAGAGTTGTGGGTCCTGTCTGAGTAAAATAGTTGTTACCATATCCCTTATTGATTCAACTTGCCATACTTCTGTGCTATTTGTGTTATGCAATGTTGTCTTCAGCTATTCTAAATTTTGTTTTGAGCAGCAATTTACAGAAAATTTAGAACATGTTTTCAAATGTATAGTGTAGTTCTTTTCCAGACGGACATAAAAATAGCATGAAAAAATAGTTTACAAATACTGTGAGAATTTATAATGTAATTTTAATTCTGTTTGTATACTGTTGAGTTTGTAATAAATACATTTTAAATTCCAACCTGCTTCTGTTATTTAATTCTTAGACAACTTTCAAAATATATTTTAAAGTGTTTTAAAACAGGTTTAAACACCATTTCAAAATATGTTTTAATAGTGTTTTAAACAGCTTACAAAACTATTTCAAACAGTCAAAAACTATATGAAAAATATAGTTTAAATATTATTTTTCAAAAACAGTTCAAAAATAGCCTGCTTCTGTGGATTCTTAAAAAAAATTTTCAAAATAGGTTTTAATAGTGTTCTAAACAGCGTAAAACACCATTTTCCAAATATATTTCAATACTGTTTTAAGCAGCATACAAAACCATTTCAAACAGTCAAAAACTATTTCAAAAATATAGTTTAAATATTATTTTTAAAAACAATTCAAAAATAGCATGCTTATGTGGATTCTTAGAGAACTTTCAAAATATATTTTAATAGTGTTCTAAACAGCTTAAAACACCGTTTTCAAAATAATTTCAATACTGTTTTAAACAGCTTACAAACCCATTTCAAGCATTCAAAAACGATATAAAAAATATAGTTTAAATGCGTATTTTTAATATGTTTTTCCAAACCAGTTTAAAAATAGTTTTCAAAAACAGTTTAAAAACAGATTAAAAATAGTGTTGTGTTTCGTAAGGGAGCTGTCACAGAGTGGAGATATACAAAAATTTGCATTTAAAGGTAAATTAAGGTTCAGGCTTATTAGTAAATTAATGTTCAGGCTTATAGAACCCGATGCACTAATAAATTGTCCTTTTGATGTAAATGATGAGGTCTTCCTTTAAAGGAAGCCGAGCGCTCTATTGTTTGGAAGTCCTTCTTAAATTGTACTTCGTTGCTTTCATTAATTTCTTGCTGTTTAGAACATTCTTCATGCAGTACAATTCGTAAAACTACGTGGTCGTAATAGTTTTTTTTTATTTTGGACAAGTTGTTTCCATCTTCTAACATAATGACAAGATGGCAACAGTTGCCGGCAAGAATGTCTGCTTTATTCCTACGACAGTCAGTGCCTAAAGAACTCCAAACAAACAAACAAACGAAAATAGAAGAGTTCACTTCACTCGAACATTAGACTATAAATCATCAATTTTACTGATTTAAATCATCAATTCAAATCATCAATTTTACTGCACGTTTAATTAAGCATTCAGTTGACATACAATAACATAATAATTATATTGATTGCTCTTCTGTTGTGCCTGGTGTGAAGTATGTCTGCAGCTTTTAAGAGCAATTCTCTGCAAGAATCAAACAAATCAAATTTGCATGCAAGTAGATATCCAAAGGGGATGTTCGAAAATGGCCATTGAGGTCATAACTTTGTTTGACGCCCGACAACCCAATTTTAAACTCAAAAGCTATTTGTCAGCGGTCTCCCTCAAAGCGTATATGAGGATGAGCATCCATGACTCCTTGTCTCTTCGCGCCAGGCAGCCATTCAAACCATAACGGCTTTTTCTTCAGCAAATTTTCACCGGTTCCGCAAGCACATGCAGTCCGCCTGCCTTCAGATGTAGAGAGCTTTCTTGGCCTTTCTTCTCCAGCCGTTTGGTGCCGCTGCTGGCTTTACGAATCCTTGACCGTATTCCTCGTACCGAACTGTGTTTGATCTTGCGTTTCTTTAACCTTTCGTTCTTCGCAGTATCACAAGTTTGCTGGGCGCATCTATTCTGGTTGTCCTGCGGGGGAACCTTTACCCTTCTTCTTCGGCCTTTTTCGTGTTATTTCTCGCTTTATGGGAACCTGTACGTTTTCATTAAGCTTACGTGGTTACTGTTCAGCGCTTCGCCGCTGCTTCGCAACTTCGCTTTCACCCGGTAAGCAAATTCTTCTACTTCTGTTGTATTTACAATTTTTTACGGCGTTTTTTCGCCAGTAGGTTCTAGGTGTTCTGTGTGTTTGTTGGTCGCTTTTGCCAGTTTTAAGTTTGGGAATTTTTTCTTCGCTTTACTCAGTTATATTGCAAGGTTTGTAGCCGTTTGGTTTATATGCAGACTGCAGGTGCTCTCGGGGCGTTTCTTTCATGCTACTCTGCCATCGGGGCTTTGCAAATGCTTGTAGTTAAATGTCTGTGTTTATTTGCATGCTGCTCCTGCCATCAGGGCTTTGCAGATGCTTGCATCTTGTACTTGTTGTGCACGCTGCTCTTGCCATGGGGGCTTTGCAGGTGCTTGTGGTGACACGTTTATGTTTATTTGCATGCTGCTATTGCCATCAGGGCTTTGCAGTTGCTTGAATTTGCTGTGCACGCTGCTCTTGCCATCGGGGCTTTGCAGGTGCTTGTGGTGACACGTTTATGTTTATTTGCATGCTGCTATTGCCATCAGGGCTTGGCAGATGCTTGAATTTGCTGTGCACGCTGCTCTTGCCATCGGGGCTTTGCAGGTGCTTGTGGTTAGAAGTTTGTGTTTATTTGCATGCTGCTCTTGCCATCGGGGCTTTGCAAATGCTTGTAGTGAAATGTCTGTGTTTATTTGCATGCTGCTCCTGCCATCAGGGCTTTGCAGATGCTTGAATTTTGTTGTGCACGCTGCTCTTGCCATCGGGGCTTTGCAGGTGCTTGTGGTGACACGTTTATGTTTATTTGCATACTGCTATTGCCATCGGGGCTTTGCAGGTGCTTGTGGTTAGAGGTTTGTGTTTATTTGCATGCTGCTCTTGCCATCGGGGCTTTGCAGGTACTTGTAGTGAAAGGTTTGTATCTATTTGCATGCTGCTCTTGACATCGGGGCTTTGCAGTTGCTTGAATTTGTAATGCACGCTGCTCTTGCCATCGGGGCTTTTCAGGTGCTTGTGGTGACACGTTTATGTTTATTTGCATGCTGCTATTGCCATCGGGGCTTTGCAGATGCTTGAATTTGCTGTGCACGCTGCTCTTGCCATCGGGGCTTTGCAGGTGCTTGTGGTTAGAAGTTTGTGTTTATTTGCATGCTGCTCTTGCCATAGGGGCTTTGCAGGTACTTGTAGTGAAAGGTTTGTATCTATTTGCATGCTGCTCTTGACATCGGGGCTTTGCAGTTGCTTGAATTTGTTGTGCACGCTGCTCTTGCCATTGGGGCTTTGCAGGTGCTTTTAGTGACACGTTTGTGTTTATTTGCATGCTGCTTTTGCCATCGGGGCTTTGCAGGTGCTTGTTTATGACAGGTTTACCTTGCGGACGTGTTTATGACACGTTTACTTTGATGAATGTGCTCCTCTTGCCATCGGGGTTTTGCCTGTTTGAGTTACATTTTAGTTTGGCATGCTTCTCCTGCCATCGGGGCTTTGCAGGCGCTTCTTTCAGTCGCGTTTGAATTGGCTTGCTGTGCTGCTGCTGCCAATGCAACGTTCCCGTGTAAGATGACTACATGTTAAAGGATATGTTTTTATTTTTTCCACGTGATCTATGGAATAAAGATTTAACGAATGAAAGATCATTGCGTTAATATGTGTACGTTAATTAAGTTCTGAGAATAAAACCTCAATTTTTAAGTTTAACGTTCCGTTTTTTCCTCTCCTGTCGTTTATCCCCATCCCTCTCTTTTGGTCTCTTTTATCCTGAGTTTGACAGTCTTGAAGGGAGTCTAATTCCCTACTCAGATTACCGGGGCCAAGGCTGTCGTCTCCAGGCTCTCTGTTCTCTCTGCCATTTTCTATTTTCTTCTCTAACCACTCCTTCATTTTGTTAGCGCATTTTGTTTGCCAGATATCTAAGCGTTTTGTCCCCTGTGAGTCCTGCTCTGATGCAATCTCTTGATAATCGGGGGCTTTTCTTCTATTAGAGCCTGGGAGATGGCAGCCAAAGGTCACCTTTTACGCTTTTGTTTTTCGATCGCCGATGCTTCTCTTTTAACCAGTTGCTGCTTGCACAACAGGCACTTATTTGGCCTTTTTGTTTGCCCTGCGTGGAGGGCTTCTAAATTTTTAAGTTGCTGTGATTTTTATGTTTGAGCGAGGAAATTGTAAATAAGAGCAATCTTACTGACTTGCGCAAGGGAACAGAAAGCTATGAAAGCAGTAGATTTTGTGTTTGGCGTTTTGTTTCCTCAAAACGAATAGAAAGAAATCCACTGTCGGAAAGTTCCAAATAAATGTTTAAATGGATTAGACATTATATTCACCGGGGATAAGAAATCTTTAATTGAAGGTGACGGAAAGACAAAAATATTAATGCTTAACGAGTTTACAGAAGAGGCGCTTGGGTAAAAGTAATAATAATAAAAAGGTCTGTTAATATTGGTGTCAGCTGACTCTCACTGACTTTGAGATCCTAGAGGAAGCGTTAGTTTTCTATCAAAATTGTACATCGCATAGTTACGATATTTTGCTCTTTGGGATGAAACTTCTGCAAGTATAAAATGCTCAAGAAGCAGAGGGATGTTAAGGTATATTATTATCTAATTATCTATTATCTAATTTGAACCGAGTGGGGGCTGAGGCGAAGTCTTTCGCAATCACAACACAGTGAAAGCGCACGCGTACGAGAAAAAAAGCAGAAACTGTTGCAAGGTTAAATATCGCTGTACCACATGAGTGTGTCAGACAAAATTAAATGAAATATAAAGGCGATTGTCGCATTATAAATTAGTTCACAAATTCTGGTGGAGTCCCAGGGGGGTGACAGTTGGCCACTGTCTGAACCCCGTTACAAAGGCTCGTGCGGATGGTGAATTACGGGGTATAGGGAGGCTCCTTTCAGTGGGAGAGTGCCCTAGGGTGAGCCCGCTCCGGCCCTACTGATGACAGGGGGGTGCTCAGAGTTCTCCTTGGAGTTCTCACCCTCGCTCCCAGAGGTTAAATGTGGAATTGACAACCGCCTTGTCAGCGGTTAAATCCTCATTTCGGTGAGGTGAAAGTCCTAGTCCAAGGGCTAGGCAAGAAAAGCCAACGAGCACCCCCTAGCCTGCGTAGCTGGCGGTATTGTTGGGTTTCGCGCGCACAAGCAAAAGCGGCGAAGCCGCGACAGCGAGCGGCGCAGCCGCGAGTGGCTTGGGGAGGAGAAGCTGAAATACCGCCTGCCCGGATGGGCTGCTTTTTTGGCTTCCGCTGATGACAAACTGATGACAGATTCTGTGGTTTCGAATATCCCAACCAATCAATGTTTGTTCGTCGGCAGTCGGCAAAAACTACCGGCGATAAAAAGTAAACAAACAAGCACGTCTTGAAATTTGCTTCTGTGCAGACTTAATTTTCTCGTCTGAAAATGATCTCGAATGAATTTAATGGTTGCAGGAAAACGTTCGGTATAAAAATCATGACCTTGTTCCCGTTGTTTTGCTTTTAGAAACGTGGCTGTTGAATTTTAGCGAGCAAGATCTAGGTTTCAAATTACACGTGATATTATGCAAATTTTACTTGCATCTACACCGCAGATTGATTGTAGCGTTTTCTATCTTGATACGAACGGTACACTCAGCTACGAAACGTTTGGGATTTTTAAGTTTTTTTCATTTGATTTATAGTTCTAAATAACTGAAGCTCTATAGTAATTTAATAAGTTTACAATCATTCAATACAATGCACCTTTTATTCCGTCCGTCACACAACGTTTCACTGCGTATTCAAATTCCCCGTGGGTCAAATTTCAACCAAAAATTAATTTGCATAAAGTTGTTTACGTGAGCGCTATGAACTTTTTAAAAGCTTTCAGCGGACTCGAGGAGTTTGCCCGATGTATTTATTGGAAAAATTACAATCCCAAATCGAGGTGCGTGTTCGGCAAACAGTAGTTATTGTCGATACGATGGAATAGAAGTTTCATTCCAGGAGAAACGGGACGACCTGTGTGAAGTGCAGTCGTTTCGAGAGAAAGTCGATTATTTACCCGTTTGAATCAGACACGATTCATCTAAACACTGGTGATTTTGATGTGACCCGTTAAAAGCCTTCAATTTTCAGCCGTTTATCGATCGACCACTTTACTAAAAACATCCGCTAAATACATTGACAATAAAATAATAAGATGAACCATTCGCAACAACCAGCCGTTAGAGCGTTGATCCGATGCTGACAGATTGATTGACAACTTTCAGTAACGACCAATCAGAATTTTCCGTCCCTCCGTGGACGGAAAATTCACTTGGCCCTAGTTTCCGGGCAGGCGGTTCTTCCCACCCCCAGACCCCCCCCTCTTCTCGCCTTTTTCCCCTCCCCCACCCCCTTCCCTTCTCTTTTTTCCTCTCCCCAGTTTCTCCCTTGTTCGCGCGTTCAAAATGGCGGCCGGTCGTTCGTAATCGCTGTTTTCGAATAATTCCCCCCGCAAAACCGCCTGCTTTGCAGGCTAAGCACCCCCCGACCAGGGTTTTGTCATTTTTTGTGACCTGTCACGCAATCTTACGCGTGACAGACACACTTGTTGTCACACAAGGCCATGCGTGACTGTCTCGCTTTTTTCAACTTAGAGAGGAAAATCGTATTATGGAACCACATCTTGTCCTGAAATGGGGTAGCCATCTTCATCACGAGTTGGGGGCATTATTTTTGAAACACAATCACGAGTGATAAATCGTATTTGTTTTATTTCGGGTGGTGTTAGAAGTTCAAAAAACCAATAACAAATAGCCTGCAAAGTTGCAATCATTTTGTTAGCGTATATAATTACTTTGAAAATCTACAATGGAGCGAATGTTTCTTCATATTTTTTACAAATAGATGGCGGAATCTCCATGCAATGATCACTGACGAAATTATCTATGATTTTCAATTTATCAAGAAAGACCTTTTCGTCAAAAGCTTCGCCTCTGAGGTAGAAGCGAATCTGATCAAGGATTTTTTGGTATTCGATCCGGGCAAAATTTGCTTGTTTTGTCTTATCATCGTACTTCTTAAGGCTAGCCCCTGCTGTTAAAATAAGACCAACCCCTGTTAAAGTTGCAATGACAACCGGGTTCAGTGTAATGCCTCCGGCCACTGCGGCGCTGATAATTAATTTGCCAGCCGAAAGATTACAAACACACACAAAAGCACCACAACCGTGCACAATCACACACATACTATGGTTCTCACACACAATGGTTCACACACTATGGTTGAATAACTTAACAGTACCACTTGTATTGTTTAGCTGCTCATACAACATTCAAAAACTATTGTTGTTTGTGCACGGTCAACGCTAAAAACCGTAAAAAAAACACACAACAAAAGATCTTTTTGAGCTTCAAAAAGTAACGAAACTCTGTGTCTTTCTAAGGAGGAAAGCCGTCCTTTCCTTGTACACTTAAGACAGTTCAAAGCTCACTCTTTCGATCCAAATTCTTCCTGGATGGATTGCATCACCGATGATTTTCTTTACAACAAAGGCTTGAAAGAGAGAGATTCTTGCAACGTTTGTAAGAAATCGGCAGAAACACTTGTCATCTTGGGATAGCTTGTTTTGGAATTGTAAACATGCGTGCTCCTTCCTGAGAGTCTGATTTGTCTGGCCTTAATTTCCTCTCATCCTTTTATCTTGGTTTTATTAATGGTAAATTCAATTTCCCTGCTTCTTTCTGTAAGATTTATCGGTTCTGTACTGAGTCAGTTTTATTTGAATTTGTACATGCACCTAATATTTTATCCAAAACAAATTTTTTAAACAAGCTAAGTGCCACTAGGTATTAATCCTCTGTTGAAAGCTGTGGTCTTTAAGACATCACAGGCCTTTTCAATTTCAGTTTTTATTGTAAGTAACAAATATATAAAGTAAAATTACATAATTAGTAGATTTATTTTTCTATTTGGATATTTTAAGTGATGTAACGTAATGTTAATAATGTTTATACAGTGGAATTCTGATTTTTCGAACCTCCAAGGGAAATGGAAATTGGTTCGAAAAATCGGGCGTTCGAAAAATCGAAGGTGGCATCAAATCACGTGTTTTACCGTGGTTTTGTTTTGTAAGATCCAAGAAGGCAGACAACAACGGTATATCACTCTTGTTGATGCGTGAACCATCTTTATTTGCCAACAAAACGTGCATTTTAAAGAAAACGAAAATTTGAGGATTTAACTCAATTTCGGCAGAACAAAAACCAGTACTGTACTATTTCATGTGTTTGTAATTTTGCGCGGACTCTTGACTGCATTTCCTTCCCCTTACTGTATCAGAAAAAACTACCCTGTACTCCCCGGTTTAAAGGAACAGCAAAATTTATTAATGTGCTACAGCAAGAGCTTGAAAAATGCAACTAAGCGAAGGAACTTTGATCACGTACAGTCATTCAAGAAACTCGATTGTGTAACAACGGCGTTATATTTTGTTATGTCTTCAATGACAGGTTTGTAACTTGCTTTGTAATAAAAAATGCATGAAAACATCTTCTCCGGAACTTGTTAATTGCATTCATGTGTATATGTGGCTAAAACCCGTTTTTGTTGGTTACTGAGTTTTCAAGGTTCGAGAAATCGAATGTCTGAATGTTTGAAAGGAGAAAGAATTAGTTCGAAATATCGGGAGTTTCAGAAAATCGAGCATTCGAAAAATCGGGGGTAAAATTACAGTGTTTGACTGAGGTAAATCCAAGGGAAACGACTTTTGGTCCGAAGAATCGGGAGTTTTGAATAATCGAGTATTTGAAGAATCGGGATTGCACTGTAGATGCAATGTCGTGTGGTTGGAATATAAGTTAAAAGTGGTAAATAAGAGGAGATATCATAGAAAAGTTTTAGTTTTAGTTTTTGTTGTTTGCTTTTCGCTTGCCGTATGCGGCATATGTCTTCGTCTATATAGGCTTTTGTAGTTTTAGTATTTTAATGGCCGCATTGGCGGGAGCCGCAAGCATTAGCCGAATATTTATGTGCTTTGATAACTACATGGGCCCTAGGCTTTTCAACTCTTTCCTGGTATCCAGCCTGTTTTACGCGCGGGCCTTCAGTTTGGGTGTTTGTGTACTGAGATTTCAGTTATGAGTGTTGTGTCTTTTAGTAGAAATCTTAGGTCTTTTTAGTTTTGGGTGTTTAGTTTTGGGGATTTTTGTACGCTGGCCGGTTAGGGCCACTGATTTAATTTGAACATTTATCAAAAAGAATTTTTCCAAATTTTTAAAACATTGTTCGTCTTACAAACTGAATATTTGTCTAAGTTGCTATCGAACTTTGTATGTCCTTGCTAAATTTATACCTAAAACCGCTCTGATAACTTAACAATTGTAAATTTACACTTATAACCGTTAATTTATGTCTATAACTGTAAATTTACACTTATAACTGTAAGTTTACACTTAATAACTGTAAATTTACACTTATAACTGTAAATTTACGCTTATAACTGTAAATTTACACTTATAACTGTAATTTTACACTTAATAACTGTAAATTTACACTTATAACTGTAAATTTACACTTATAACTGTAAATTTATGCTTATAACTGTAAATTTACACTTACAACTATAATTTACACTTAATAACTGTAAATTTACACTTATAACTGTAAATTTACACTTATAACTGTAAACTTATGCTTGTAACTGTAAATTTACACTTAAAACTGTTAATTTACAGTTATAACTATAAAGTTACGCTTACCCCTGTATATTTACAGTTATAATTGTAAATTTATTCAATTTTTTTTATAACCTTTGCAACTAGACATTTCCTGACGTAGAAGGAACCCGCTCGAATAACAATGGCGGTCTGGTTGTTTTTCCTTTCTGTTGTTTTATCAAAGAGTTTAGTTACAGAGGGCGTCCTTTCACCCTATGTTCCTGCTTTACGTTGTGGTCAACCTAGCAGGGAACGGCTTATAGAAGAGTACTTTCATCTAGGATTTGGCTACGTTGAAATTCTAGCATTTCTTTGCATCGTCCATGGCATCCAACTTAGCCTTCGACATCTCAAACGAATTTTATTTAGCATGGGTCTGAGAAGGAGAGGACAGCGTAGCAATCCCCACAATGTAGTTTCAGCAGTAGAGCAGGAACTAGGCCGCAGTGGAAGAATGATAGGTTACCGTCAGATGCATCAGAGAGTCACACTAGACTATGGAATGATAGTGGATAGAGAAACGATTCGTCGAATTCTTCTTGTTCTTGATCCTGAAGGAGTTCGTGAACGCGCTCGCCATAAGTTACGAAGGAGACAGTACCTGTCAAAAGGTCCAAATTACTTATGGCATATAGACGGCTACGATAAGCTCAAGCCATTTGGTTTTTGTATACACGGTGCGATTGATGGATATAGTCGTCGTATCCTGTGGCTTGAGGTAGGTTCCTCGAACAACAATCCTCGTATAATCGCCACCTTTTATCATGATTGTGTGACACAGCTAGGGGGAGTCCCTCACATCTGTCGGGGTGATGCAGGGACTGAGAACGGTCACGTCGCAGCGATGCAGAGGTTTCTAAGGCGTAACGCCCAAGACGAATTTGGAGGGGAGAAGAGCTTCTTATATGGGCATTCTGTGGCAAACCAAAGAATAGAAGCATGGTGGGCATTTCTTAGAAAAAGCGAAACTGATTGGTGGATTAACTACTTTAAAGACTTGAGAGATCGAGGGCTGTATAATGACACCGATCCCGTGCATGTGGAATGCCTAAGATTTTGTTTTATGCCTCTGCTTCGAGAGGAGTTGGAACGTGTAGCAAAACACTGGAACCTTCATAAGATTCGCCCATCTTCCAATGAATGCTCTCCCCATGGACGTCCAGACACCATTTACTTCTTGCCCGAGGTGACAAACACCATATCCTACCTTCACAATACTTCTATTGAAGACCTGAACGTCGCAAAGGACGTTTGCTGTGACGTGCAACCGGACAACTTTGCCCAAACTTTCGCTGAACTTGCTCATTTAATTATGGAAGAAAATAACCTTCGGTTACCGACATGTGATGTAAGCCAGGCTGAGCATCTCTACATCGACCTTCTTGGTTTTATTGAGAACTTGTATTGAAATTCACCCGTGATTGCTTCACTGGCATTGGCTGTGTCCCTCCTAGCAGTAAAATGTCTATAAAAAGTGCAAAACTAAACCAGGAAATACTGAGTTAGTTTTGGTTTTAGACACTTCAAAAATTAGTTGTGGTTATGATATATGTAAGGCTGAGCCACAACAGACTACCATGACTCAGTATCCTCATTTCGTGTCTTCATGCATAGTATAAGATGATACAAAGTAAAAATTCATCTCAGTTTCTCTTAGCAACCGGGCAAAAGGTTTTGCCTTTGCAGCAGAGGGCGGGAAAGCCAGTTTCTTTTTATAGGAGCGTTCGTTTGTGTTTGTTATTAGAGCTTGAGTTGAGGGGGTAAGGGGGGGGGGGGGGGGGAAAGGTTGGAAGGTGATAGCCGGTAACGTGCACAAATTAACAAATGATAAACGGGTCAGCGTGTACTATTGAGTTCCAGATGCACGCGGAAGGTTGCTAAGTACGAAGGAAGCAAAAGTATTCCCATTTATAACATAATGGAAGGCGAAAACATTACAATTAGCAGGGGAATGACGAGTGCCTTGACATGTGCGCGCGCTATGGCGTTTTAAAAACACCTTTGGCAAAGGCTGGTTTTCCCTCTTGTTGAGGATTGTGTAAGCTTTTGCTGTTAATCTGAATGAGGTTTTCACACTTACTCTCGATCTCAATATTCAGATAAAAACCTTGAGAAAATCCGCCATAAAAACTAATTGCACTCGCGTAGAAATTGACACATACTACTTTGAGCGCGCGCTAGCCCAGTTCGTCAGCGAATAGTGAATGGCCAATTGACAATTCAGAGCGTGCTCTTTACTTTTGTTATGTTATAAAGCTAGATAGGTAAATGGATAAATGGAATAGAAATTCGACCGTTCGAATCAACTTTTGAAAGCCAATTGAATTTTTTTTTTGCTTTCAGCAGCCAAAGCGCTACAAAAAAAGCGTCGGAGTTTTGGAAAATTACAAAATATTTTCGAAACAGGGCGAAGAAATGTGGAGTAATCGACGCAGAAATCAGTCCCCCTCAACAAAACGTTTGAGAAATAAAAAAAAATCCCTGGCATTTTTTGGTTGTTGACATGTAAGACTTACCACTCACCAAATTTGAGGTCATTCGAATGATTCCCTTTATTATAAGTAATAGTTTTCATCCAAACGCACGCATTTAAAAGTAATTAAAAATATGAAAAAAAAACCGTTCATTACAACATAGTTGGTTACGGTGGCCCATAAGGGACACCTCGATTTTTTTTCATCGCGACTTAATATCTTGCGATGGCTACATGATAACTTGAGATCGCGACTTTAAATGAGGGACCAGGCTTTTCTCTTTCTGACTTTCAACTTTTGCTGATAACTCGCGATCGCGTGTTATAAGTTGCGATCGCCAGTTATATGATGCGATCGAGAGTTATAAGTTGCGATCGCCAGTTATAAGTTGCGATCGCAAGTTATAAGTTGCGATCGCCAGTTATAGGCTGCGATCGCAAGTTATATGATGCGATCGCCAGTTATAAGTTGCGTTCGCCAGTTATAAGTTGCGATCGCCAGTTATATGATGCGATCGCAACTTATAACTGGCGATCGCAACTTATAACTGGCGATAACTGGCGATCGCGAGTTTTTCATGTTCTTCTTTTTGGTGCGCATGCGTGCTTTGCACCGGAAACAATCTAAGATGGCGGCTGTAATTCTATTCGCTTTGACTGTTCTTTTCACGTTTTTCCAATTTGATGCCAGTGCAGCTCTTCCAAATTATATTCCTCATTTACGTATAGCCAATGGAGGTCGAGACGCCTTGATAAAGGACTACTTTCGCCTTGGGTTTAACTACTCCGAAGTGCTTTCATTTTTGTTAGCATATCATGGCATTCGATTGAGCCTGAGACACCTTAAACGAATACTCAGAAATCGTGGACTACCTCGGAGAAATATCCATTCAAGTATAGACCGAGTGATGGATGCAGTAGAACAAGAATTACAGTGGAGTGGGAGTAGCATTGGATATGGGCAAATGCATCAGCATTTGTTGAGTGATCACGGAATTGTAATAGATCGAGAAACTGTCCGGCGAATCGTTAAAGGTCTGGACCCTGAGGGTGTTGAGATGCGATCAAAGAGACGGTTTAGGAGAAGGAGGTATGCAGCTGCCGGACCTAACTTCATATGGCATCTTGACGGGTACGATAAGTTAAAACCGTACGGCTTCTGCATTCATGGTGCGATAGACGGTTATAGTCGGCGCATATTATGGCTCGAAGTAGGTCCTTCAAATAACGACCCAATGATCACTGTACAGCACTTCATTGACTGTGTACGACAGTTACGTGGTGTCCCACGAGTTGTGAGAGGTGATTGTGGTACTGAGAACATACATATTGCTGCAGTTCAGTGCTTCCTGAGAAGAGATGGTCTAGATAGCATGGCGGGGGAAAAGAGCTTTCTGTATGGAAAGTCAGTCGCAAACCAAAGAATTGAAGCTTGGTGGGCTTTTCTAAGAAAAAGTAACACTGACTGGTGGATACGATTTTTCAATGATTTAACAGACCTTGGTCACTTTGATAACAGCAATGTTATTCATGTCGAATGCTTAAGGTTTTGCTTTATGGGTTTAATTCAAGAGGAATTGTACAAGGTGGCAAAGAATTGGAACTTGTACAAGATACGCCCTTGTAACGGGGAGACACCTCCTGGGAGACCCGATGTACTATTTTTTCTTCCAGAGGATGCTGGAAATGTGGATTACAAGAAAGATGCTGACGAGAATGATCTGGACCTGGCAGAAAGTCTCTGTGGTGACCGATGCCATCCTCTTGGATGCTCACCATCACTTGTATCATTAGCAGAACTCATTATCGAGTATAACAACTTGCAGTTGCCGCGTGATCCGGAGGAGGCAACGTCTCTATATTTAGAACTGGTTTATCATGTTGACAACTTGTAGACCATGTAACTCTCTTACTAAGACTTACAGGTATGCATTTTATACATGACATTTTACTCTGCTGTTTTTCGTTCTTTCCTTGAACAAAAATCATGTCAAGGGGTTAAATGTAGTGGAACTATAGACAACATGTATGTGTCGATCATGAATTTTACGGTTTCACAGCACCATGGACACAGCAATTATTATAGTTCTTTTTGCTGCGTCGCAAGTTCACTGTTGCCATTTGAAAGTATTACATTCCTGTTTAGTTATCGAAACAAAGCTGGTTTTCAAAATTTAATCTCGTTGCTGTTAACCATATTCTGGATACATATTGTTGTTAAATCTCCAAAGCTGTATAGTCTTGTCCTGACCTAATAGAAGATACACAATATGTTATGACACAGTGGTACGACATAAGGAGCACCGGTGTAGAATGATCTCGTCGAAGGAGTATATTTTTAGCAAGAATTGGCCCTTTAAGCCCCAGTATCAATCTGCATATTCTCCTTAGTGTTTTCCACACATCTCTTATGGCACGTAAGTGGAGAGAACTTGCACAAACATCAAGGCATTTCCTTTATTCTCGTGACCTGTACGTTTGAACAACTAGGGATATTGTAAGGAGAAATTAAATGCTTGTCACTATTGGGGCTTAAAGGGCTAATCTTCGGTTGATATGAAACATTTACACTGCCGTTCACTGTTTTTCCAACAACTTTATTACTTCGTTTTTCAATTCAACATGGGGACACTAGAGTTCAAAGCTTAACCGACAAATGCCTTTTTCACTGCCATAAATCAGCAATTTAACGAATTCAAGGGCCACGGTTGTTGGTTTCGGTTGGCGGACTTCAATCCGTCTTGTTTCCGTTTTCAGAAGTCCAGGAAATGTCGTCGTAAATGTGCTTGCATGGCAGCAGTAAAAAGCGCATTTGTCGGTTGAACTTTTAATTTCAGAGTGCGCATATCATTGAACGGCGCAGTAATAATAAAAACTGGTAACGATTCCCTAATTTTTAATTCACTTTGAACATCTTGTTTAGCGTAATCGATAACAAGGGGGCACCGGAAATTGTAACCACTGTGTAATGTTGAGTTGAAATGCTGCTAACAAACATTACGCTATGTCTTATAAGCTATAGAATTTACTTCTTATTAAATCATTTCTTTCAAATATAACTGTGATACTCGGTATCATCTGTAACATGAACAGTAAAAAACGTGAAATATAAAAACTGGTTTTTAAACTGGCTGCTTCCACTTGAAGGCCAAATATCAACAAAGACCTTTCTCATCTCATCCAAAAGCGGAAGGAAGACGCAATTGCTAAATGGAACAAAATGAACCCAACACTACCCCGCAAACTACGTCATATGAAAATCCATAGGCAGTTAAGATCTCAAAAGGATTGAGCACATGCACATGGATTTACAACAAACTTGGAAAAGGAGAAATTGAACAGTGATAGTACAAAAAACAAGTTCAACAATCAAACTTGAAAAGGCAAAGTTCAAGAGCCACAGTGTTACACACACTTAGAGCTTAGAAAGATCATCGTTAAAGACGGCGATTGCTAGTCTTTCAGGTCCCAGATGCTACAGTCTCGAAGGTAAAAGTCCAAGTTGTTTCTCATTTGTGAATATGACTGATAGTTTCTGGGTAAAATCAATCTGCGGAAACACGTGTACGATTTAGGGCGAACAGCTGCAGGTGGCATCACTTCTGTGAGTACCGAAATGCTGTGATCAGGTAATAACACATCGGTAGCCGTGCAAAAGCGAAGAAATTTGGCAAGGATTTCGTTACTCGATCCTTTGAGGTAGCGTTCCAGCCACCGAAAGACTTTGGCCTCTTTTGCGTTTTCTGGGGTCAACGCCAAGCTTGCAACTATGCCGGCAGCAGTTGGCAGGGACATTTCGTACAGAGAGACAATTTCTTCTCTTGTCACGTTATCCCACAGATGGCCCATTCCCGCGCGCATACTGGTTAAGCACAAGAAAGGCTTCGTCACAAACTCAGCGGTTGCTACGAACAGTACGAGAGATCTGATGTTGTCCGCAGTAGGTAACTGGCGGATGTTGTGGTCATCGAACAAGTCGATCATCTCCTCTGTGGGAAAAGACCCGTCACCAGCCAGAGCTCTAGACAAGCACTCCCTCTCCCTGGGTGGCAGAAGCCGAAGAAATGACTCGATCTTGCACTCGTCTGTGACATTTCCAAGAATAGTGTGCTGCACAGAGGCTTGAGAAACCTTGACTGGGAAGACACCGCATAGCACATACTGATGCGTCAAAATCCTTCCAATGCTTACATAGTCTTCCTGGTTGAGATCTGGAAGAACTGGAATTGGATGCTCGCTATCGCCATCACTTTGAGACAAAAACGTGGACCAGAACAACGAGTAAACCTCTCGTAAAACACCATCTCCAGTAGCTTCTGCCCCCTCTATAACTGCTGATACGTTCTTCTCAAGGATACTGGGATCTTTGTATACGGAATGAGATCATGTACAATGTTCTCCTTACTAACAATGATAGAAACGTTCCCTTCCAGAGCATCCAGGGCCTTTTTACGCTTCTTTTGTAGCTTGCTGTAGTTTTCCTTCACAATTTCTCTTTTCTCTTCCGCCATGCGGTCTTCATCTTCCGGGGGCTGACTTGTGACATCGAATTCAGAACCATTAAAGGAAGTCCTAGGTTGCCTAGAAAAAATATTCAGTTAGAAAACTGTATAAGAGATTCGAATAAATGTACATACACGCTACTTCAGTCCAGCCAGATGCTGTTTATTGAGAGGGTCATCATCATCATTTCTTATGCTTTTTGTTATTACCCAAATCTAACTTGGCCTGGAACAGTGCAACAAAAAGCACTCTAAGGATGCAGTGCTAAATTCCCCGTTTTCATCTCTACGTTGGTTTTTTTTGGCCGTTTGTTCATTCATTATCCATTGAAGCTTATTGAAACATTCACTCACTCATTCAACCATCTATCCATCTATCCATCCATCTACCCACTCACTTACTCACCTACCCACACACCAACATTCATCTAATTCTAAAATATATTATAGTACAACGCTAAATTAAATTTTGGCGTGCTCCCATTGGTCGATTGGTCGATCGGTACTCTGTCACAATCTATGTCATTTGTTCCCAATATGGTCACACAATAATTTGTTTAACTATTCATATTTATCAAGTTCCTGTTCACAAACTCAGTAATCCTAACAGCAGGGCTGTGTGGATAAAGGATAAGGATGGGAAAGTTTGAATAAAATTTCAGTAAAATAATACCAATCACTTTATAAAAACTATTTAATAAAAATTTATCCACAAAAACTGTACGTTTAGTTCTCTTCAAAGAGTCTGCTTTGGGACATATTTTCTAACATTCTAATGAGCCTTTCAGTAGTTCGAGTCTTACTCTTCTTTTAAATAAATGTAAAAGCACAATGCATTCAAAACCTTTTCTGTTTCTTAAATACAAACCTCCCCTCTCTGCCACACCAGCCATACCCTTTGAATGTTATCTCAGAATCCTCCAACAAAAGTACAGAGTTCTCTGTAACTTGCATGTATAGGATGGAGTTGCTGACGGGGTCAGATGGCATTGCAACAACTTCTGGCGAAGAGCAAAGCTGAAAGTTCTCTGGCTCCTTTGCAAGGGAACCAATCCAATCATAGACAGACATCATCTTGTCTTCGGTGGAAAAGTATCGGACAAGTCTTCCATTGGTCACATGATGAACTGCTATCCGTACTCTTAGGGTTCCTACTTCCGGTTCAGCAGGTACTCTTAAAGACCTAGATAATCTGACGGCCTCCAGTCGTCCATTTTCCATCTCCTGCTGTCTCTTTTCCTCTTCTTTTTGACGGTCGATCTCAAGAGACTGCTGCAATGATTCTTCTTGTTCTTTCAACAACTGCTGGCGTTCTTCTGATGTGTCAAGAAGTGAACGGTCTAACCATGCCATGTCATCACTCAACCAAGACAAGCCTTCAGAGTCAGAGTAGGAAGATTCACCATCTAAACTTGTGCTTGCATACGTCATGCGCCAGGCCTTGGCACTGTCTTGCTGATCTTTGTTAGGTACCATCACTGATACTGCAGGCTCCACTCCAAATGCTGGTGTCATCAGATCGGCGTCATCCTCATTTAAGGCATCAGGTTCACTTGTAGCAGACAATGAAGTCTTGGATCGAGATGTCAAATATAGCCTTGTCAACGTGAGTTTGTGTTTTTCTGAATAACTTTGCACTGTGAAAGGAACTGTGGTTTCACCATTTTTTAGGAAATCTTCAATTTGCTCAGATCTGAAATTTGCTAGGTCGAAAATCATTTCCTCTTCCTTTCCATGAACTGATTCTCCATCTGGAAAGAAGAGCTTTTTACCTTCAGCTATTAAGTCTTCTTTGCTAGAATGAGCTGGCACATCAATCCGACGGGTACCACCACCATTGTTTAAACGCACTGATATAAAACGCTTCTCTGCAGCAGAATAGTTCATCCAGCCAAGAGTGACCTTTCTTGACTTGACACCATCTTTCTTTGCTTGCTTCTGCAGTTCCGATGTGTTGTCCTTCTCCTTACCATGACTACTACTGGCTTTCTCTGTTTTCCTAGACTTTACTTTCTCTCTACCTCTTTGGAGTTCCTCAACAAGTTTCCTCTTTCTTTCCTCATAATCGTCTCCCACCTTTTGATGCATCTGTGTTTGGCGTTGACAGAATGCTTTAAGGGCAAAAATGTCCCCTTTTGCTTTCAGTCCCAAATCTTGAAGACTTTCATCTGTGGCATATAAAACTGCCTCCACATCCATCTGAAAAAGAAGGGTGAAAGTTCAACAAGATGCCCGGAAAGGAGTACTCTACTTGGCGAGTTAAAGAAAAAAGAGATTCGACGTCATGTCCAAAATACAAGGAACTCTGTGAACTGCTTCAGTATGTTCAGTCATTTATCTTTCTATCTAACTGCTTATGTTAACCTTGATTGGCTCAACAAGGTATTGGATAATTCAGTAAAAAAAAATTCATGTTTGGTTTTTCAAACAATAGCAAAGAAATGGCATTAATAAACCACATCCTGTCATTGGGAAAGCAGCTCATTTATCAATGCAAATCCAACACCCACATTCCTGACATATATTTACTGCTAACCGAACTAAAATACATCTGTAAATACTAGATTTGCATCCAGTTAAAAGTACATTGATTTTAGGAATTGTAAATAATTTATATTTTAGCGTTTTGTCTTGAAATCAATAATAATTAGTTTACAATGCACAACCCCACCATGATTAATTAAAGTTAAAGTTAAAGTTATTCAGTTCAGTTCAGTTCAGTTCAAGAAAAGATTGCTAGGTCAAATGATAAGCTTTCAATGCACTATAAAAAAAATGGGACAAAACTATTCCATAGTTAACTACACAACATTGTAATGCACTGCTAGTAGACTTTCCTTGTGTGTAATTGTAATTTTGTATAACTTTTATTTCCTTTTGTTCCGCTTTTTTTTACTTTATTAGAAGAGTGAAATGTTTTGTAAGTGTACTGTAGTAATGTGTTTTTTTCTTATTATTTATACTTGTATTTGTAATATATATTTAAAGAAATCTAATAAATATTTACAAAAAAAAACAAGGGCACTTTTGGTAATCAAGAGCATGAATTCTTCATGAAGATTAGTCAAGCATCAAAAGATCTTGATGTTGATTGGTTAAGTCCATCATTCACATCCTAAGTTTGCTTGGCGGGATTTTGAACAAAATCTACTCACAAATCACATGTTGGTGATTTTACAGCTATTACCAGGTTCTTTTATGCAATTGAAAATTGGAAAGAAATTCCCCATGGTGATTGACAGTGTGCATGCATGTTATGCTAAAAAGAAAGCGTGATAAACACCGGATAAACCAAAGCACTAAGTGGAGTTAATGTCACTTTGGTTGGAGGTGTTAAAGAATTTCACAAGCTTACATGGCAGTCAAGTAGTTTCATCACTTAACTGAATGTAAAATGGCTTCCTATTGAAGTGAAGAAGACAACACAAATTTCCTTCAGGGGAACATATGGTTCTTCATTTTCTCTCATTTTTTCCCTGTTTCTTTTTTCTACTATTTATCAATTACTATTTATACATACTTAGTTACATTGTACTTAATTACTTATTACTTGTCTTATTTAACTTTCGTCTTCTTTTTTAGTCATGTACAACCTAGTCAAAGCAATTTAATTTTTTTTGTAACTACTCAGCTCGTTTAGTTTATTTCTATTCTGGGTAGTTTTTTTGCCTAATTTAGTTAATTTATTTTATGCTGTAATTATTTCTATTTATTTTGGCAAAATAAAATGGTTGTTGTTGTTGTTGTTGTTAAAACACAGGGCTGAAAGCAGTAAAATACAAGTGGGGTTGCTAAATAAACAAGCTACACTGAATCTATCATTTGTTGTTATCATAAAGGGCTATAAAACATCTTCACAAGGTCAGCTTAAATAAAGTTAGTTTACTTTGTTTTTATCGTACTCTTCTATCCACTAATAAGGCTTTTTTCTCTTGTTGTTCAGAATGTTGTTCGACAGCTTTAATCTATTTTCAGTTTGCGAGCAATTTTTACGCCTGATGAAGACTAGCAGTATTGCGTGATCAACAACTCAAAGCTATTCCATCGTGAGACAAACGAATGTAAACGTTCATCTTGCCTATCTTACACCACGATTACACCACCTATCTTACACCATCTTGCCTATCTTACACCTTTTCTTGCCTTGTGTAATATGTTTTTGGCCGAAGATAAATAAATAAATAAAATAAACATATCTTTAATGAGAAGCATTTTTACTTTGGGCAGTTTCAAGTTAGAAAACTTCAGAACTTTTGTAGCAGTCATTTTTCCTCCCTATGTAATAAACAAGTAATCACATCATTCCTTGTCAAATTAAGGATTAATTAATATCACTTGAGATTTTAGAAGCTGTAGGAAATTTCCCTCATCACAAATTTTTTCTGCAGCTTTTGAAAACTTAATCACCCGTGATATTGAATAATCCTTAATTTTACTCGGCCCCATGCCCTGGGCTACCCCGGGGGGAAAAGTTGAATGTTACTCGTGATATATTCAACTACAAGCACTGTCATTTGATTTTAATATGAAGTGAACAAATGCAATTGCAAATGCAATACTGTATAAACAATTGCAAAATGAAACAAATGCAATTTACTATCAACTGAAAGCCTTAATTGCTGCTTCCACCTAACATTTTTACCAGCAGTCACAAACTTTGAGGCCACAAACTGTTCCTTCAAAAATCAACTGATGAATAAAGGTGCAGGGTTTCTGAATATCTAAGCTCTATACGTCCACCTTAAAATAAAGTTAGTAAGAAAGCGATTTGTCAACAGAGCTTGAATCGCTCGAGAGCTCTACCACATGACCCTCCGCTCTAGTGTGAAAACAAGGCATATTGACATGACAGAGGAACAGATAAAAAAAACTGCCATTCTTGATTTAGTCTACATGCATGGTTTGCACAGGCCACCAAACATGTACAGTCAAGGGCACAAAATTAGGTAACGTTCTCCTTCGTCGACCGCAAAAATAATTTAATAATATACCACTGATAATGGTACCAATAATAAAAATTAAACAGAAAACAATAAAAGATAAAAAGCCTGTCTATATCCTTATTTTAAAATTCCTAAACATATAAATACAAAATATACACTTATAAAAAACCTACCTTTTCTCTATCAAAATTGTCTAATATGTCTTCCTTTATGCCTCTCACTTTAAGAAAGTTTAGGACCTTTGAAATAAGGAACAAGACAAGGGGTGTCATCACTTACCTACTTTAAAGTTTCAACGTTTCAACAAAGAAACTACTGACAATGGAGGAATAAACAGTTTCCATGCAGATAGCTGAGTTATACACACAAGCACATGTCACAGGACCAGTGTTGTCCTGTTGTTCATTTCAGGGCATAAATATTTATAAGAGTCTTCCTGCAAAGCCGATAGCGGATCAAACATTTTTGTAGCAAAGCTGTATATGCAGCGCTTTAAAAGTGTATTAAAGCTTAACACAGCTAAACAGTACATTAACTAAAGCTTTTTTTATCTTAAGCTTTGCCCGTAAGCCACAAACTGAGCTAGGCTGTAAACTTCGTTGTACTCGCTTTGTCACGGTGTATTTAAATACCTGTCTGACATTTCTTCCAATAAGGCAATTTTAGATCTACCCAGAGGCAATTATGTGATACAGTTGTTGCACCATCATTTCAAAGTTGGTTGTTGCCAGAACTACTCGATGCTCGAATGCTCGATGCTCTATGCCGGGAGTGTAGACAGTACTACTCGATGCTCGATGCGGCAAGACGCTCACGCATGAAAGTTATTTAGGCATTTCAGCAAAAGCTCTTCACCTTCTATGCACTGCATGCAAAATTAATCGGATTGAAACTTACTTCTTCAATTCCTCCACCGCTCTTTTCCTCTGGACTGTCCGCCATCTTGCATAACATGCGTGCAGGAGACCGTGAGTGCAATAGGCTCCAGACACGTGACAACAATTTTTTCCGCGAAAAATTTAAAATTGTAAAAACTCACAGATCTATGTAAATTTGCAGTTATAAGTGTAAATTTACAGTTATAAGTGTAAATTTGCAGTTTTAACTGGAAATTTACAGTTATAAGTGTAAAGTTACAGTTATTAAGTGTAAATTTACAGTTATAAGTGTAAATTTACAGTTATAACTGTAAATTTACACTTATAACTGTAAATTTACAGTTACAAGCATAAGTTTACAGTTATAAATGTAAATTTACAGTTGTAAGTGTAAATTTACAGTTATAAGTGTAAATTTACAGTTACAAGCATGAGTTTACAGTTATAAGTGTAAACTTACAGTTATAAGTGTAAACTTACTGTTATTAATTGAAATTTTCAGTTATACGCATAAGTTTACAGTTATAAGTGTAAATTTACAGTTATAAGTGTAAATTTACAGTTATTAAGTGTAAAATTACAGTTATAAGTGGAAATTTACAGTTATAAGCATAAATTTACAGTTATAAGTGTAAATTTACAGTTATTAAGTGTAAACTTACAGTTATAAGTGTAAATTTACAGTTATAAGTAGAAATTAACAGTTATAAGTATAAATTTACAATTATTAAGTTATCAGAGTGGTTTTAGGTATAAATTTAGCAAGGACATACAAAGGTCGATAGTCAACTTAGACAAATATTCAGTTTGTAAGACGAACAATGTTTTAAAAATTTGGAAAATTGTTTTGATAAATTTTCAAATTAAATCAATGGCCCTAACCGGCCACCGTATTTTTGAGTGTTGGGTGTGTTGGGGTTTAGGATTTAGGCCGGGCGTTGATTGTTTTCGTTAGGCAGTTGCGACAGCTGGCTCCCATATCTCATCCTTTAAGCGTGGGGGAGAGCGTTGCAAATAGATTACTGTTGTGAAAACTGCAAAATTTAAAACGCTATTTCTCAAGTCTATTAAAACACTACAACTCGAGACCTGGGACACATGTAAAACTACTATTGTAGTTTCCTTCTATGTATGTGCCTTATATTACATTAAGGGTAAACAAAATAAAAGGCGAATTAACTACACCGTGTTTCGGCCATTTTAATTCGTTAGTAAAACAAGCAGTACATTTTACATCAGTTCTAGAATTGAAACTACATAGTAGCTTACAACACTCATTGTAGTTACTATTAATCAGTAAAATTCTCAGCGGGACGGGCTTATTTTGTTTTCATGGCAATCAACTGAAAGAAACCATAAAAATGAGACTTCTTAAATTTGTCAAAATTAACATTCCGGGAATTTGCTGGAAAAATCGGAAGAAAGCTGAGACTACCTTAAGATTTAATGAAAATTGTTAGTTAAGTTCGATTTTGAAATCACGCGTATGATTTCAGACCAAATTGCACTCCACTCAGTTCAATTGACGTTATAAATCATCAATTTTACTGAGTGGTACCGTAGGTGTTTCATTAAGCATTCAGTTGACATATACCGTATTTTCTCAGTTAAACGTCCCCGGTGTTTATTTCAAACTTGGCACGGTGGACCCGGCGTTTCTTTAAATCAGCAGTTTATTTGAGCCCGCCATTTTTTAAGAAAGGGTTATTATTCGTTTCTCTTGGCAGCCGTGTATCTTAAGTTTATTATACAACAAATAAACGTCTTATTTACAATTCCCTCTTTTATACCCGGGTTTATTTGGGGCCCGGCGTTTAATGGGGAAAATACGGTAACAAGTAATTATCTTGATGACTCAGCCTTTCTCTGAAAACACCAGCTGGTGTGAAGTATGTCTGCAGCTTTTAATGAGTCAAAGGACAAGAGACAGACTCAAACGTTTGAACCACCTTGCACAGCATAATAAACAGCACCACAGGAAAGTACTGCTCAGTAGCTTTCATTTGAATGGTCACACTTAAGGATACACAGACTTAAGAAAGTTGGAAGCAATTCCGCAATTCTTCTTCAGCGAGATTTTACTCGTTATTTTAAAATTGGCGGCATTTAATGATGTTTTATGTAAACGTTTTTTTTTTGATAGAATAAACTGAGAAATAATACCTAATAAAATAATAAATAATAACATTTGGAAGAGGTCATGGGTTGCAATTTTCACCAAAAGAATTGTCTGAGTAATCCTTCCTTTAAAACGTCTTCTTTTAAAATTGTGAAGTGACTAAATCTCCTTGCTTTATTTGCTCGTCCGATTTCTTGATGCACCAAGTGCGACCTTGGCTAAGATTGAGCGTCAAGTGAGCAGTGAAACACGCGAGTACACGCGAAAGTCGACTGCCTCGGAAGGACACTCGACACGCGCTCTTCTTCCCTCTCTGAACCGAATTATGGCAGGCAATTCTTACTTTTGTACGGATATCCAACGTAAAAAGTTTTAATGGCCTGAAGTTTTAGGCTTAAAGTGAAGGATTTCCTATTTCTCTGAACTTTGTATTGCAAAATTATGGCGGAATTATGGCGTCACTTGTGTCACGGCACACTCCATGATGTGAACAACACTATGTTTGGTTCTCCTAACCGCGGGGTTTTGGCCAACGGTATAAGACGACAGCGTATCCACGCACTGCTCAAGAAGGATCAACTGCGCCTCCAACACCCGTAGGTTTTCATAGACAGCAAAGGAAAGGACGTATGGAGGGAGTCAAAGAGGAAAACCTGAATAAATCACAACCTGAAAAATCAGCCTACAAATGAAACTGCGGGACCCGTGATAAATTGGACCCAGTTTCTCAACACTCTGCAGGAAAGTGAAGATCAGTTGCTAGAGAAGCTTAACCCCCAGAAATGAGCTATTTCTTGAAAAAATGGGTGACGTGGTGGTAAATCATTCCCCTTCCCTTAGAACACTGTCGTTCTGAACGAATTTCTGGATCACTATTCTCCGTGTACCTGTAAATAAAAAGAACACGTGGCAACCAGAAGAACGAGAAACCAAACTTTTGTTCAACTGTCCAATCTACCAATTTGTCACCTTTTAAGAGAGTCTGGGAGAATTAATCGCCTTTATAAAGGCCCCCGACCGACTTGCAAGTTATTATTTGTAAATTTCGACTTTCCTTTTTCTACCCCCATCTTACTCGGAATAAACGCGAGAGTATTTTTTTATTGAAGAAAAATGTTGTCCAAATGTGCTGTCAAAAGTGTTTGCAACATGGACCTTGTACCTAGAAAGGTGCTTGTTAAATTGCTCTCTGATGTTCTTTTACGCTCCATGAAAATAAAGTAGCCAGTCAAACTAGCATTGTTAAGCAGTATTATACGTGTAGCTAGAAATTCTTTCACTTTTTATAGAAAATGTTACAGTTCTCATATAGCTTATTTTTACGACTCATCAAAGTGCAACAACAGTGTGAACTAGTGCGCAGGCTTCTGCACCAACTAATAACGATTTTAATCCTTGATATTCGATTGGTTAATCAACTAGCATTCTACATGTAGCTACGAAAAAATGTAACTCCTTAGAGACTAAAAGCTATAGCAAGTTTTAAACAGCCCATAAATGCGACTTATCAAAGTCTGACAGAAGTATTTATAGATATGTACTACTTGTAAGATTCCTGCACCTGCTAATAGCACTTCTGTACCTTGATCTGTGATAATAATTGCTAACAAGCATTTTATATGCAGCTATGAAAAAATGTAACTACCGTGAAAAACAGTTGAGAGTTCTCAAACTACTCATATCTGTGACTACTTTTGAACCTAATCCGTGATTACTGCTAGTTAAGAATCATCATCAATAAAATTGTAGCAGTGAAAAAAACTGAACTTGGGGGAGGGCAGGGGGTGCATAAGCTTCCCATTCCCTGGATCCTTCAGTGCAGTTCCTATTTTTCCGTCTGGGCGAATAACGCCTGTTTGTTCTTTTCCTATATGCAAATACCATGCACGCAATATTGCGATGTTTTTCACGCTTCCTGCCCTCACAAATGCAATGTTATCCCGGCTTCTGTCCCATATTTCCCCAATTTCCGCCCCCGTTTTATCCCTGACTCTCACGCTGCCCAGTCCCCCTCCACTAACCCCTTATTGACAAAGTTTTTGTTGTTCTCGCAAAACTCGTGTTTATGATATACACTGATCACAATATTTTGACCGAGTGTATAATCTGGGAGTTTTTGTTTTAATTTTCCCACTGTAATGAGGTATGTCTTATCAGTGACCCTATTTCCCCCCTTGAAAATTCCGATTCGACTGATCCCTAAAGAGCGTCAAGGTCCCACCCCTCTGATCCGTGATCCTTGATCCCAGCCCTTTCATCCATGACCGCACTCCATTGATACCTGCATGATCCCATCCCTCTAGTCCCTAATCCCACTCCTCTGATTCTTGACCCCACTCCTCTGATTCTTGATCCCACTCCTCTGATCCCTAATCCCACCCGTCTGATTCTTGATCCCACCCCTCTGATCTCTGATCTCACCCCTCTGATCCTTGACCCCACCCTTCTGATCCCTAATCCCACCCGTCTGATCCTTGATCTCACCCCTCTGATTTCTGATTCCCCCCTCTAATCCCTGATCCCACCCCTCTGATTCTTGATCCCACCCCTCTGATCTCTGATCTCACCCTTCTGTTCCCTGATCCTGCCCCTCTGATCCCTGATCACACCCCACTAATCCCTGATCACACCCTTCTGATCCCTGATCCCACCCCTCTGATCTCTGATCCCACCCCTCTGTTCCTTGATCCCACCCCTCTGATTCTTGATCCCACCCCTCTGATCAATGATCCCATCCCTCAAATCCCTGATCCCGATCCCACCCGTCTGATCTCTAATCGCACCAGTCTGATCCCTGATCCCACCCCTCTGATTCCTGATTCCACCCCTCTGATCCCTGATCCCGCCTCTCTGTTCCCTAATCCCACGCCTCTGATCTCCTCCCAGCCATTTGATGTCTGATCCCTTGTACTTTATTACGGACCTTATATAAAAAAAGCTACCAAAAATTTACCTTGGTCCAAACTTTAACGAATCGCTATAAGTAAGATAAATCTTGACCAAGCACCGGGACCGTTTTGCGAAAGAGAGCTTAAGCTTTCAATATGACTACAAACTGTGAGAAAATGAATTTCAATTTTTGTAAGATTCTTGCTATTCTCCGGGGAACCTCTCATCCATTAAGATACCTCTAGGGTGGGAAAAAACAAACTGCTAAAAATGGATCAAATGCAAGAAGGTGTTTTCATTCAAAAACCGTTCGTGTGATCTGATTTTCACTCCATGAAAACTGCCAACTGATAGTTAAGCTCCTTACTGCAGTGTGGACCGAGTACCTAACATGTTCCCAACTAATTACAGTCGCGATAACTGTGATGTTTACACTGATAGTATGGATTGACTTGTTATACAAACTATAAACTATACTGCTAAAATTTAACCCTTGTATAATTCGGATACGTTTGTCACTACTATTTTGTCGAAGAACTTTAAAGTTTAAATAATCTAAAACAGCGTGCCTTGGCATGACAAAATCGCTTGAGATAGCGTTAGCTAATTAACTTTACCTTCTAACACAATTTAAGACATAATAAAAGGCGCTGTTCATATCACACGTACGCTGTCCAAAGAGGAAGTGTTTCACTGTCATTCATAATGTGAGCTTCTACTTGTTAAAAACGTTCGTTGTGTATTTTAGACAACCAGTCCTCGAAAAGTGTTGTTGTCGTCAGTTCTGTTTCCACATCTAGCAAATGAAACATTCGAGCTTTTAGTTTTGTCACTATGCTTCTTGTAATTACGTTAGCAAAGTTAATTTGCTAGTTTTGATTTAGCGCAAGTCAATTTTAGACCCATTTATACAGTGCACTGTTGATGTTATATTTCCCATCATTGTTCCTGCGATTTGCAATTGTCAAGTAAGTGTGTCCTTTGTGCTCAAATGTCGTCATATCATCCGCTCCCTGAGTTGATATCTCTTGGTACTGAATGAACTGCTGTCCAGTGTATCGGTAAATAGGAGACTTTGTGTTGCGTCCCTGACTCTCATCCTTCAAATTAGCCACACCCAGGAACGATTGACCACACATCACAAATGGATGCCAGGCGTAAGCTCCACGAGTGGGGATAGACTGAAACAGAACGAACTTGCTCCCATCCCACTTGTAAATGAACGAGTCGATGTTATAGTTACTTCCATCGTAGTGGTTGGCAAAGGCGAGGAATGTGTCACCACTGATGTTGAAGGACTTCACGTCATGTGCTCCATATGTCTGAAGAGACTGCAGTTTGACAAAGCTGATTCTTGACCACTTGAATACAGTGGAGTGGGCAGCATTCCCCTGCTGGGAGTTGTCATAATTGGCAAAAGCAATGAAAGTTTCATTTTTTATCACAAACGCCGTGCTTGCAACACAGGCTCCCTCTGTTCCTATCTCCTGAAACCTTTCAAACTGGTTGTCCTTCCATTTGTAGATGACTGCCGACTTTGCATACGCGTTTGTAACGGCGAGAAAACTTTCCCGTGGCATTTCAAAAAAATTAAAGTCTGTTGCTGAATTTGTTGGAATGGTTTGTAAAGTGACAAACTCGTGTCCATCCCACTGGTAAATAACAGATTTCAGTTGGTGTGTAACTCGATTTAGGCGATTAGCAACAGCCAGGTAATGTTTATCACAGATCCTAAAATATTCGATGTCAAACGCTCCAGTAGTGTCTATGGTCTGGTAGTGGAAGAACTTTCCAGTTGAATCGTTCAGTTTGTAGATAAAGGAGTCAGTGTTGTAGCCCTCAGTATCACCATAAAAGTTGGCGAAGGCGAGAAACAGACTTCCATTGATGCTGAACTGTTCAACAGCCTCAGCTCCTCTGGTTGGTAAATCTTGATACTTTTCGAAACGGTGCAAACTACTGGAACAATCTTCGATAGAAAAACAAGCATGCTACATTTAACTTTAAAACATATCAATGCCACGCTGAAAGAAACCCATATCACTGCAACTGGAAAAGATAAGCATTTGATTATCACATTGAAAAGCATAATTGTGACATCTCAACATGTAATATATCTTTTAAGTCTAGCACATTAAAAGGCTTTCTTTTTATAAGTACATGTGCATAGTTTAAGGTGCGTACAAAGCTGTTTTTGACCGAAATTCCTGTCATGAATTCGAAGCTCGCGTCGACTCAAAAAATAATTTTCAACTGCTTTAAAAAGTTTTGCTAATCATTTTCAAAATATAAATGATGAGTCTATGCGGAAGAAATGTTCTCCTTTTAAACACTGTAAGATGTCCTTGCGTATTCCTAATATGCTTTGTACTGAGAACTATATGGTACTTGTGCTCAGTTTATCCACTGTAATTAAGTGTCAAAACCTCCTCCAGGGAATATGGATTTCAGAACATTGCCATCACTTTTGTTTGGGAGCTCCCAACGTTCCTCTCGGGCCACAAGCATAACACTGTTAGGACGAGTTTTTGAAACCATTTTCTTATGAAACATTTTCCTATCTTAAGACCCAGTTCATGATCAATAACTAGATTTTCTCAAAGTCCGTTTTTCACGTGGTCCAGTCAGCCGACTACATTGCTCGTTTTCTCGCTCATGTTTCATGATTCAGCAAACTAAGACACCAACTGAGGCAAGTATCAGTACAAAGCGACCATTGATTTCTTTAATTTATGGACTCTCACACTTTCTCGTGAACTGAACTTAACCCGATAATAAAACCTCGATGAAACATTTAGGCTCAACTCTTGGGTGGTGTGCGCGTATTTACATTGCTTTGAAGAGCAGAAAAGTCAAATGATCTTTTACGAGTGGTATACTGAAGATAACTGTACACTGTATTTTCGTTAGTTTCAATTATGTTTTGTCTACTTGGTTTTTGTCGCCTTTTCCTGTTTCTTGGGCTGACATACGCTACCCTGTTGAAATGACCTGCTCAAGAAGACGGCCAAATTTGTATGGCGGTCGGTGCAAGTATTCACTGAGTTCCACTATACCTAAATTGAGAATTAAAATTTTCATTGTAGCCGTGGCTGCCATTTTGACGACTGCAATGAAAATGCAAAACGTGTAAACACCGCCCGGCCACTTTTATTGCTCCTGGAACAAGGGTTCAGCGGAGATGGAAAAACGTCTTCAGGTATAATTTATGTTCTACCCTATAACCAAGTTCACTTTGATTACTCTGAGATTTTATTTCTTTCTCAGGGGGGATGCATGGGAAGGGTTGAGGGGGTTGACCCCACCCACCCTTGTGAAGTCGAAAATACCGCTAATGAAGCTTTTAAAAAAGCCTTATTTCACAATCCATATTTTCAAAATTTTCTCGTGTACCTCGCTCCCTGACCCCCCGTGAGGACGGGCGCCGCCTGACGACCCCACTTTCCTAAAATCTTGGACCTCCCTGTTTCTGTATAGCTCATGATCAGGTATAACACAAATTATACCAGAACATGAACAATGAAAAAAAAGAAATGAAATCAGACTGTAAATAAGGTAAACTAGTGTATAGTGTGCAACATAAATTATACCAGAACACGTTTTACCATCTCCCCTGGATTCAACTGAAACCCTAGAGAGGAGAATATGAGTTGTTACATTTTTCTTACGTTTACCTTTCTCGCAGGTTTCTCCTTCATATCCGGGTACGCACTCACATAGGTATTTCTTGTTAGTATAACTCCTAACACAACGGCCGTTGTTAAGGCAAGGATTAAAGATCGAGCAAACATTCTGATGAGAAGAAAAGTCAAAAAATTATAGCAAAATCAACTTCAATGGGTGACCACATTTGTATAACGTAAGGTAGGTAACAGGTAAGGTATAAGGGAAAATCATCATCATCATCATCATCATCATCATCATCGTCATCATCATCACCATCATCGTCATTGATTGTTGACGTCAAATGGTCATTGCTCTTATTTAGTGCCTTCACAGATTTATTCAGTAGTCTGCACTCTTTAATAAGCTTGTCAAACACCGCTTTGTACCTACTGCTCATGTTTAACCACACTATCCACAACGGCTATATGAAGAATAAAATTGAAATTATGAAAACAGAAACCCACAGTGCCTAAATCACAAGCCATACAAAACCAAAAATGGGCAAAAAGGGCGGTACCCAAGGAAAGTTGACTGTCCCCAGTACAAGGCAACAGTATTGAGTCTACGTGATAAGCCAATGAATAAATTTCGAAGCAACTTTTGAGTCTGTGTGGTTCGCTTTGCTTTACATAAAAAGCGAGATTCAGTTGCAATGTGTGTATTTCGTGTCCTTCACGAACGCAAGTTTTAGAAAATAGAGAGTATGTGGCGCCTTAATACTATTTGTTCTCACCTTGTTGGCAGTTTCATTGAGTTTCCTTTTCTGTGCCGAAAACTGCTCCTGCAGAAATTTTACCTGTCGGAGAAAAAAAAGTATAAACACTGTAACTAAATGCGATAGGGAAATGAAATCTCGGTTGGTTGGAAACTCCCACTCTATCATTATTAAAAATAATTAGTCTGAAAATCACCCTTTCATTATATACCCCCACTTCTTAATCTGTTTATAAAAGGGTGTCATAATGATTTAAGGACGAAGACCAGTTTAATCAAACAGCTTGATCTTGAACGCTCACAACTGTAAAATGGACATGTTAAACCTCTGTTAACTCAAGCTTAACCAAGTTGCTCTTGCGTCACTCCATATAACCTTTTGAGTTTTTTATTCAACTGTACTTTCAATGTATTCAACTGTATTTTATTGTTATGTATTCAACTGTATTTCGAGATTCAACTGTATTTTCAAAGTATCCCCATCAAAAATGCTTCTGGGAGTCTGCTCTGTTAGGCCTGTGGATAAGTAAACGAAGGCGTTAGTTAAATTCCGTGGCACTAAGTCTCACCTGATCATTCATCGTCGCATTAACTGTAGCTAGTGCGTCATTTAAACTGTTGTATAAAGACCACAAGTTATCATGGGACGCATTCTGTGCACCATTAACAGCTTCAAATGTTTTCATCAAAGTGTTCATCTGGGTGTAACCTCTCTCCAGGCTCCCAGCTATGCTGCTCATATTCTTACTGAACTTTTTTAGCTCCTGAACACGTGATTCAAGCTGCGTAACATTCACCGCTAGCCTCTCGGTTGTCTGTTCGGTCAACTCGCCATTGCTGTTATTTAGTGCCTTCACAGATTCATTCAGTAGTCTCAACTCTTTATTAAGCTTGTCAAACACCGCTTCGTACTTATCCACAACAGGTATCTGAAGAATAAAATGAAAATTATGAAAACAGGAAGCCGCAGTGCCTAAATCAAAAGCCATAAAAAACCAAAAGTTTGCAAAAACGGCGATACCCAAGGAAAGTAGACTGTCCCCAGAACAAGACAACAATATTGAATCTACATGATAAACCATTGGAAAAATTGCGAAGAAACGTTTGAGCCTGTTTGGTTCACTTTGCTTTACAATGAGAGAGATCCAGTTACAATATGTGTATTTTGCGTCCTTCACCAACGCACGTTTTAGAAAATAGAAAGTATGTGGCACGTTAATACCATCTGTTCTCACCTTGTTGGCAGTTTCATTGAGTTTCGTTTTCTGTGCAGATATCTGCTCCTGCATTAATTTTACCTGTCGGCGAAAAAAAGGTATAAAAAGCTATGGCATTATTAGAAGACAGTTAGTCTTAAAATTACCCTTTCTTATACTTCCACTTTTTTATCTGTTTATAAAAGGATATCACAATGATTTAAAGACAAAGACCAGTTTAATCAAACAGTTAGATCTTGAACGCTCAGAACTGTAAAATGGATCCGGTGTTGATTTAAGGCATCCGTCAAAGTCAGATCTGGCGACAATAAATAGAGCAAACAAATAACCAAGAAAAAAACCTGGTCTTCATGCTGAGTGACAAAAATTTCTACCGCACGAGATCTGGCCTCCTAGATAAAAAACAAACAAACAAACAAGAAATTCTAAGCAGGAACATATCCTGCCTAACTAAAGCTTCAGCATTTATTTTAATTATCTGAACTGGTGTTGCGTCTCTTCAGTTTCCAAAGAGCCCCGTGAAAGATACATGGTTTTATGTATATTAAGTGACAACTAAAAAGTTGTTTTAGTTGTTTGTAATAAATGTTCAAGAGTAATAACCATCCGGATAATCTTTAAGAATTTTACCATTTTTTCCTTTATCAACGACACGTTACTTTCCAAGTCTTGAATACTAGTCCGCAGATGTTGGACTGAGACATTATCCCGTGTGTTTGGTGAAGGAAGCTTGTTTTCTAATGCGGAATAGAAATAAAATTAAAATACATTTTTGCATGCACAAAAATGCCGCAAAAAATGACAAAATGATTAAGGCCGCCATTAGTACAAGGAACTTGGGGAATAATACTAATAACAATAATAATAATAATAATAATAATAATAATAATAATTCAAGAATATCTGCAGAATATCTTGTACTCTTTTTCGTTAGATTATGTTAACTGCTAGTCATTTTGTAATAAAAACAGTTTCTCATTTAAAATAATAATAATAATGATGATGATGATGATGATGGTCATTATTATTATAGTTTATTGAAGTCTCTTGCAGTTGAGACTAAATTAACAAGTCAAATTACATAAAACCCTCAGTCGTTCCCCATATTTTTTTACTTCAAATTTTTTACTGATCCAGGTCTACTTAAGATCCGACAACTCTCAATGCCTTGTCGCTGTGGTCCTGCCAGTTTATAAACCAAGTAATAGGGGCCTATTTACATATTAAGATAGATCGGAAACAATAGAGTAACGCTAAAAATACTTAAAGGTGAGAAATACTTCCGCTCTTTTTGTTCTTCATGTCTCACAGTTCTTAAATAAGTACACTTGTTCTGATTGCTTCCTCAAATCATATGGACAACATAACTTTTACATAACTTGTTGAAGAAGAAATGAATAAATTTCATTTTGATTCAACTCGCAAAGAGATGTATTGAATTATCAACACAAAAATTTAAGTCAGTGGACAAGTCACGTGAATTGTTATCGTATGAATGTGAATTAAGATAGAAATGAAATAGAAACCAAAGCAAAATAGAAAAAGACTATTTTTTTGCCATAATGTCAACTTTTTAAATACCTCGTGTATTGACAGACTCCCAAAATTGCGAGCTCGAATTTATCACCCTTTTGTGCTATTTCCTGTACAAAGGATTGTACAAACCATTTCCGGTCCTTCAAACCTCTGTCATGCGTAGAAGTGTAGATATACCGAGGTAGGGATTGAACATGTACTGACTATCTCAGTCATTAAAACTTTTCATTTTTTTCCTAGTTCCACACTTCTCGATGTGTAGAAGTGTATAACAAACTAAAACGTTGAGAATACTGACTGTTTCCGGGTAACTGAAAACCCCTGACATTCTTTACTTAATTCCACTCTTCTCGATGAGTTTAAGTGTAAAATATCGTGACAAAGTAAGAGCTACACAGACTGTTTCCCCTGATTAAACCCCTGTCATTCTTCACTTAGTTCCACGCTTCTAGATTTGTGGATGTGTAGAATAGACTAAAAAATTGTACGGACTATTTCCCTGTGGCTTAAACGCTGGCATGTTCGCTTAGTGCCACACTTCTCGTTGAATTGAAGTGTAAAACACTTTGGAAAAGGGGATACTATCGTGACGTTATTTGACAAACTGGTTATTAACACTTGTTAATCTCCTACTGATGAACGAAAGAACCACTGAAGGACAAAAGGAAGAAAGGAATGAGAATAATAAATCACTATCCACTCAATTCTTGCCATTCCACCATATGAACTATACTAAAAAACTTTAATAAATATTTCGTTCATGTTGGTCCAAATTTAGCAAAAACCATACCAGAATCTGCTAAGTCGTTCAAAACATACTTAGGTAGAAATATAAGTGAGAGTTTTTTTATTACACCCGTGACAGAAGACGAAGTAGAAAGAGAATTAATTAAATTAAACCCAAATAAAAGCTGTGGCTTTGATGATCTACAACCCAAAGTCATACGTAAAGTAGCACATTTAACCAAGCACCCACTAAAAATCATTTACAACAGATACCTTTCAAGTGGCATAATTCCAGAGCAACTTAAATTTTCCCTGATTACACCAATATACAAAAGTGAAGATGAAACATCATTCTCAAACTATAGACCAAGCTGTTCTCCCATGTTATCTAAACTATTAGAAAAACTAATGTACAAACGACTTATAAACTTTATTGAAAAACATAGGATACAATATAACGAACAATATGGGTTTCGTAAGAATTATTCAACTGAGATGGCAATAACTACTCTGACTACAAAAATCACAGATTAGAAGCGATAGAAAACAATGAATTTACTGTTGGTATGTTTCTTGACCTATACAAAGCATTTGACACTGTAAATCACTCAATACTTATTGGAAGACTAGAGCATTATGGGATAAGAGGGATTGCCCTTGAGTGGTTTAAAAACTACCTTACTAATAGAAGTCAGATTGTAAAATATAATAACGTATTATCTGGCAAACAAACAATCTTATGTGGAGTACCTTATGTGGAGTTCTAGGACGTTATCTATTTCTGTTATACATTAATGACATTCACAGGAGCTCTAAAATACTTTCGTTTATTCTTTTTGCCGATGATACTAATATATTTTGCTTAAACTGCAGTATTCATGCTTTGACAAGAACTGTAAATGAAGAACTAAAATACGTTTCCGATTGGTTGAAAGCTAACAAGCTAGACTAGCAGTGTTGCAGTCGAAACTTCGCGATCAACAACTCAAAACGATTCCATCTTGAGACAAACGAATAAACGTTCATCTTGCCTATCTTTCACCACGATGAACAATAAACACATCTTTAATGACACCTTTGTATATGTTGTACATTGAATTTAGTATGGTGCATGGTAGACAATTGATTGTGACCTGGAGGGACAGTTGATAAGGGAACGTTTTCAAACAGATCAAACTGATTGAGGAGCCCGGGTTAGCGTGTACATTATAGTGTTCGGTGTAGAACGGATGTACAAAATGTCGAATTTCAATTTCATATGAAAGTTGAAATGCATCGCAAAATAATACCTTATTACAAACATAAATTATGCAAGGTTCCATTTGGCTTGTCCCTCTTTCGAAAAAGCACAATGATAGTCTAATTGAACGCCGCTACTGTGCTGGTTTCGTTGAATCGTTTAATATTTGTATAGTCATTTTGAAAACTATAAATAATGCATACATCAAGGCATAGATACCGTCAATCAAAACGGACAAGTTTTGGTCTCAAACATACCCGCGCACATCTAAATCATGCGTTCTGTTACTGAATGACATTCCCAATTTACAGCTTTTTACCGTAATGTAAAGAAGGATAAAAACGTTAAGGAACTTGATTTTAGTGCACAGTCACTTTGGTCGCTTCCCAGACAATACCATGATTTTAAGTGCTATTAGCCATTTATTCATTGTGCTCAATTTCTTATCTAATAATATTCTTAGTAGAAGTATCGTAGTTAAGTATTATACCTAATTAATTACACGACCCCACAAGCATTATGCTTTTTAAAAATTTTTTATGGTGTTTAAATAAAGGACGTGATGATGATGACGATGATGATAAAGATCATTAATAGATTGACAAAACTTCGCGCATTGCATTACTTCATGCTGTGAAATCCTGAGCTCACCAAAGCTCCTCATGAACGTATGAGCTTTCCAAAAATTTAATTTGCGCAACGGATACGAAATTGAAAACATCAGCATTTTTACGTTATATTCGCAACTAAATGTGCTGTGTCAGAGCCAAATTTTAGAACTCTTTCTCCCGAATAGAGGGAGATAGAGCCTTTTCAAACTGAAGAGGTTGGATACTGGGCAACATACTATAACGTATACGTACCATTTAGCTAGTGTTTTTGCGCCAGTTCCGGGCTAGAACCGCTCGCAATAAAATGACTTATTGGCCAGTTTAACTTTGAGAGCCTTCTCATCTATTTTATGAAATCACAGCTGGCCCCTAACTAGTAAGACACATACCTTCTCTGCAAAAACACTTCGGGCCAATTTTGCCGTTAATAACGAGAATCACTAAAACCAGTGCTGTTACAGAAACAACAAGAATAAGAAACAGGGTAAACTTGCGTTGGCGGGTCTTCACTGGTTCGATTCGATTTTCGTCCATTATTATAAGAGGCTCCATTATGAAAGACTCGATCCTCTCTCCTCCGTAGATGCCTCTTAAATACGTGTAAATGCGTGTACCCCAGTGCCAACTGATTTTCTACGAGATAAGGTTACGAAATTCAAACTTCCGTTTTCGTTTTCCGCTTTTCCACGCTCTCAGACTCGAACTTCCGTTTTCCCTTTTCCGTTTTTGCACGCCCACGGAAAACGCAATTCGCACTTCCATTACTGTATTTTCGTTTTCCGTTGTCCTACGATATTGAATAAACGGTATGCTGAGGCATAATAGTGTGGCCTCAAATTAAGTGGAATCCGATGTAACCGAACTCATGTATAACGAAGACCCCGGTATTTTTCAGCCCAGTAATAGTAGTCGCACCATTTCACAATTTCACGCCGATTTAATCGTCAATCACAACACATTGTATCATTCCATCACCATTGGCGTACCATCACGAAAAAACGTAAGGTGCTTATCGCAAATATTTTAGCTACTAGTTTGTGGGTATGAGGTCAAGTGGCTGATTTCCGTTGAATTATAATAATGAGACAAAGCACGATCTACAAAAAAAAAAGAAAAAAAAAACGTCACGTACTAGTGACAGACGAATGTGCCGGAACCGGACGTTTAAGGTAACCGCCGAGAGGAAGCTGGAAGCTTGTAAAGACTGTGTTGGCCGAGACAAAACCGAATGACTAGGGCAAGCGACGGAAACATAGTCCGACCCCAATTCAACAACAACAACAACACGTTTATTCAGTATTACCATCTCTATACATGGTGTCACCGATAGAAATACAATAAACAACTATGAGAGTTAAGAATAGTGAAAAAGGAAATACAAATATAATTGTTCCTAGGCCATCGTAGCTTGGTTAAGAATAAAACACAAACAGCGGTGATAATCATTGTGAATAAACGCATTTTGAAGAACTTGATGTTTCGTATACTAGTCGACATACCTTTTCAAAAGTAACCGTTGCAGTGTTTGAAAACTGTTTATATAGTTTACAATAAGGGCCTGGAACCGAGATTAATGAAAACGCTCTTAACAGTAATTTAATACTTCGGACTGTCTGTCCCGAGAAGCTGCAGCTAACAAAGCAACAGTTTTCTGTTCGCCGCAACTCTCAAAAGTCTTATAAGACACCTCGATTACACTCACGTCTGCTCTGTTATTGAAACCAAGGCTTTTAAGATCAAGGAACGCAATTCACACAAGCTTGAAAAAAAAATTAAAGCATAATCCAACTAAATCTAGAGAAGACAGTCTCTCCTGCGTATCTCCGCAAGCTAAGGAATGATAAAATTATCGAAGACCCGACTTTCCACAAGATTTTACCCACTGGATCCTCTCCTGGTGTTTTGTATGGCTTGCCAACAAAGGTTCATAAAACCGGATGCCCTTTCCGCCCTCTTGTTTCCTCCTAAACCACAACGCGGACTCAAGTTTGAGATCTGACAGCCTTTATTACAATATACACTACACGTAACATAATACATAATTTCTAAAGATGTTACAGATCATAAGTTATTAACTGGTACAACCAATAGCCCACAGTAAACAATTCTTCTTATTATTATAATTATAATTATAATTATTGTTTTATATATATATCATAAATATATCAATAGACCCTTATAACTAACGATAACACACAACAAAAACTGAACAAGACTGCCCTGGAAGTGGGTGGGCGGGAAAAATTTTTAAAACTAAACCTATTAAATACTGATACTAAGGCTAGATAAAAGTTGCCGTTGGCTAGATGCTGCTCGTGCTAAGGCTTGCATTGAATGGATATCTCGGGTAACTTGCCTAATAATGTGTACTGGTACAGAAACTAGTGTACATATGATTGGCTAAAAGTAATCTTGACAATCATGGCGCATACTTAAAGTCTTAGGTCATAAGCTTGTGACCCTCACGCACATATCTTATACCTACGTAACAGCTTGGTCAAAATCGAGAATAGGCCCACCAGATCCGGCACCCTGTCGACAGGTTGTAGTCTAGACTTATATTTTAAAATAACAAGTTATCAATATCCACTGTAAACACCTACATGCCTCGTTGGCATACTTCAGCCGATTTCCACCAACCAACACGTTCGTTCGTTTTGGGCCAATACGTACAGACATAACAATGGAATAATGTCCTCTTTAGATGTCAGTTCACTAGTTACAAATGTACTACTTGATGAAACAATACAAATTTGCCTTGACAAGCTGTATTTTCTTCCTGATCCTCTAACATTGTCCTCTTTCTGAGTTTGCCACTAAGAAAAGCCATTTTATTTTTAAGGCCAATACTACGACCGGATTGATGGAGTAGTCATGGGTTCGCCTTTAGGCCCAGTTTTGGCTAACATTTTCATGTGCCCTGAAGAAAAATGGGTAATGAACGGTAGAGTCTGCCGTGTTCTTTGGTATGGATACATTGATGACAAGTTCACCATGTTTGATAGTAAAGACACCGCTAATGAGTTTTTACGGTATTTGAACAGCCGACACAACAGCATCAAATTCACTATTGAATTTGAACAGGACAATGAGATTCCGTTTTTAGACATCCTTGTCAAATTAAACGCTCCTCTGAGAAAACGTTTGTGACCTCCATTTATCGTAAGAAGACATTCCCAAACGACCTTGTTGTGACAGTACCCAAGAAAGATGTCATTATCCTGTTACACTCTTTTTTTTATGAGAACGTCTTGTTTTGCGGCTGAGGCTGAACCGAAACTGAATGTTCTTATTTTTTTGCACGTTTTGAGGATGAAACGTTCTTAGCATGTTCTAAGTTGCGTGGTATAGAATTTCAGAAAACTGATATAAACGTGACCGGGAAACCTTAAAACGCCCATTTGTGCGCTGTATCATGTCAAATTTCTTTGACATACATGCTGTTATTGTTTTTTCTTCTCAGCAAAATTCACTTTATTACTCTTTCACAGTTGAGAATGAAAAGAAAATATAGTCTGAGCTCTACAATAAAAAAAAGAAAATGTGACTAGATAGAAATCATGTTGTTACTATGAGTTTTTAGCTCAAATCAAAAACGGATGCAGAACTGAATAAAATTACTGCTTTGACCCTTAGTCTCAGCTTGAGTACGTTCTTAGTATGTTCTTAAAATCTGGGTCAAATTCAGCCTCAACGTTCTTATCAAAAAGGTTCTTATAAAAAAAATTAAAAATAAAAAATAAAAAAGAAACAGAGTTTACCTTACTTAGGCCTTCACAGCAATCAAGTCGCTAAACGTTTGAAATCCTGTGTGTACAAATTCTACTCTTGTATCAACCTTAAGATTATTTTTCAGAACACACGCCGCATCAAATCCTTCTTTCCTTACAAGGATCGCCTGAACCGCTCCCAAATGTCTAGAATTATCTACAAAGCTGGTTGCTGGGATTGCAATGAATTCTATATAGAGAAGAGAAAACGTAGACTTCTTGACAGAAAAACTGAACATTTCAAGGCCCGGCTCCAAATGTGACCACACATCAGCTATAGCTGACTGGGACGGCGGAGCCGGGGGGGGGGGGGGGGCTGGGGGGTGCTTTAGCCCTTCCACTTTTGCGGACGAGGACATTTTATTTTGTTTTAGTATATGGTACGTATAAAGAAATAAAAAAAAGGAGAACAAGAAAACGAAAGAATTCTCTTCAGGTTATTCTCCCAAAGAATGAGAGTATTTGCCAGATGAAACTAGTGTTTAAAATGTTATTGCTTGATTAAGTCACAAGAATTTACAAAGCTACAACTTTATACAAACCTCGTCGGAAACTTTTCGCGTTTACGTATTTTTACCATTTTCTCAGCGTATGCTTCCTTCCCACAGACGGGAAGCTTGTGTCAAAAAGCTGGAGTCTGGGTAATTGTCGAGAGTCGAGAGTCGAGAGTACCAAGTCGAGAGTCGAGACTAACATGTCGAGAGTCGAGACTCATTAGTGGAGAGTCTATGAAAACCTAAGATCTGCCAAACTAATCGATAAAAATCGATAAATCGATAAATCGACAAATGTTAAAAAACTAAGAGTCCTGATAGATTATCGATTTGACAAACTAATCGATAAAAATCGATAAATCTATAAATGTTATGATAAGTTGACAGTCTATCTACTTTTGATTTTCTTCCTTTCCTAATAAGTTTTCTTCCTTTCTTTATTACAATTGTTCATTAACATTCAAACTGTGACATTTGACAACTTAAACTGAAGAGTTACAAAATTCTTTCTTTGTTCGGCCTCTGAAAACATGGGTTATAAAATACCTTTCACCTTTTCACGTTCTATTTCATCTGGTTCCGGTTTATATTTGCCGCACTATTTTTAGCGCGCTTTCGTTGCGTTACAACATTACGGTGCACGCATGGTTACAAATGTTTTCCGACCTGCGGCAGTCGTGTTTCATTTGGCCTGTCACTTTGTATAACTGCAGAAGTAGCATTTCTATACGCCTCCCGTTTTCATATGCGAGTCTAGGTAATTGTTAATACTTATACAAAGGTTATTGGAAGATTTGACGTCCGGAGAAAAGTAGACGAGTCTTAAAGTTCGCGTATTCGAATCGCAAACTCAAGACGTATCAATTGCACCCTACAGCTTTAGTCAGTCTCCCCCCCTCCCCCAAAAAAAAGAATAATAAAAGAATAATAACCCTTATCTAAAATCAAGCTCGCTTGGGTTTATTCCAAAAGAATAATCAAATAAACGTCGGGTTACCTACTTATTGCATTGTTCTAGCAGATTGTAACAACATTGTCATAAATTACGTTACATATGTATCGTCATGTACTCCTCATTGTCGACAACCGAGATTATAAATAAAATTAAAATTACAATGTTGTAACAATCTGTTAGAAGGATGCAATAAGTAGGTAACCCGACGTTTATTTGATTATTCTGTTGGAATAAACCCAAGCGAGCTTGATTTTTAGAAAGGGTTACTAATTTTTTTTGGCGGGGGGGGGGGGGAGTTGGGGGGGGACTGACAAAAGCTGTCGGGTGCAATTGATACGTCTCGAGTTTGCGATTTGAATACGCGAACTTTATGACTCGTCAAGATCTACTTTTCTTGTACTTTCTTCGGACGTCAAATCTTCTAATAACCTTTGTATAACCTTTAACAATAACCTTTAACAATTACCTAGACTCGCATATGAAAACGGGAGGCGTCTAGACATGTTACTTCTGCAGTTATACAAAGTGACAGGCCAAATGAAACACGACTGCCGCAGGTCGGAAAACATTTGTAACCATGCGTGCACCGTAATGTTGTAACGCAACGAAAGCGCGCTAAAAATAGTGCGGCAAATATAAACCGGAACCGGATGAAATAGAATGTGAAAAGGTGAAAGGTATTGTATAACCCACGTTTTCAGAGGCCGAACAAAGAAAGAATTTTGTAATTCTTCAGTGTAAGTTGTCGAATGTCACAGTTTGAATGTTAATGAACAATTGTAATAAAAAAAAAGAAGAAAACTTATTAGGAAAGGAAGAAAATCAAAAGTATATAGACTGTCAACTTATCATAACATTTATAGATTTATCGATTTTTATCGATTAGTTTGTCAGATCGATAATCCATCGACTCTAAGTTTTTATAACATTTATATATATATATCGATTTATCGATTTTTATCGATTAGTTTGGCAGATCGATAAATTATCGACTCTTAGGTTTTCATAGACTCTCGACTAACGAGTCTCCACTCTCGACATGTTAGTCTCGACTCTCGACTTGGTACTCTCGACTCTCGACTCTCGACAATTACCCAGACTCAAAAAGCTGCCGGTTAGCGTAGGAGACCGGAAGGCTGAGAAATAACGTCCAAAATATTGCTGTAAGCACTAAAAGTACCTTTCCGTTTTACGCTTTATCCAGGCTAATTATTTCAAGAAGTATCTCGCGGAGAATGCTTTAAATACGATTTCCCAGACTCTAGATTTCAAAATTTTCTGGGGGAGGATGCCCCAAGACCCCCCTACCAACTCGCGCCTCCGGCGCTCGTTTTCAGCCCCCAACTTCAAAATACGCTCCGCCGTCCTTAGCTGATCATTTGAAAGCCACTGGTCACAACATTAAATGGTATCATTTTGACATTTTAGCGTCTGGTAAAACGGACTTTCATTGTAAAATAAAGGAGACTTTGCTGATTCAAGAACTACAACCATCTTTGAACGTTAACGTTAGCGGTGAGAAGCTGTTGCTGTTTTAGTTACAGCTTCTCGGGACAGACAGTCCGAAGTATTAAATTACTGTTAAGAGAGATTTTCTTAATCTCGGTTCCAGACCCTTATTGTAAACTATATAAACAGTTTTCAAACGCTGTAACGGTTACTTTTGAAAATGTATGTTGACTAGCATACGAAACATCAAGTTTATCAAACTGTGCGTTTATTCACAATGTTTATCACCGGGGTTTGTGTTTTATTCTTAATTGAATTTATACACCGGCGGATTTTCTTTTACTTATTTTCGCTGAGACGGGACCTGCCTGGGCTGGGGGGCTGATCCCGTCTCTCATTTAGTCAAAACAACGCATAGTCAACTTTTCATTATGTTGCATTTATCTTCGCGTGCGAGAACGCCTGGCTGTGGCATTGGTCTCCCGGGGCTTTCTCGCTTTTCGTTAAAGTGCGGTGACAGCCTGGCTGTGGCATTGGTCTCCCATTGCCTTACTTGGCCCAATTCTGTTATTATTCTTGTAAACATTTCTAATTTTTGTACAATTGTTTATAACAAACTTGATTGAAAGATAAAGAAAGGGAAACGACTAAATTACAAGTTAAGAACCATCAGTTTCATGTTATCGATGTTTATGCCCCGAACAATCACAACGACCGCCAGCTTCACCGCGGCAAAATGCACTGCGCACGCGTCCTATTTTTACTTCCTGTCAACGCTCCCCTGGTCCTCCCCCATTGAAAACTATTGACAACAAAAACAAACTCGGTTTCCGGCCGCGAATTTTGAAAAACTTAAGTTCCAGACATCAAACTCAGGGTTAAAAAATCCAGAGCAGCTTCTATATAGTTTTATCTGTTTCTACAGCTTTGCACCTCGTAGTTTCGAGCTTGCACTCACAACGAAAAACGTCATGAAAGTCGATAGTTTACGTTCGCATGTCGCCATTGTTGTGATATTACTACTCAGCGCGAGCTGTTTTGTCAAAACAGCGAACGAAAAAGAAGTGAAAAACACGTGCATGAAGAGCGAAAAAACAAGAAATGGCAAAAAATGCGTAGGAAAACTTTATTCCCTTACAGAAGCCCTTGGAAGAAGCGCTGAATTACCGGTAAACAGTCAGGTTTGCCGGCTCCACTGGGACGAAATACGACGTCAAAACAACAGATGCTCGTGTCCTATGGCTAAACACTCAAAAGGTTTGCACCCAAACTCCATTCCTCCCCGGTTTTATCGTGTGTTTGACAGTGTTGGCTCGCAATTGGAAGGGTACAGGCCCGGAACTCGGTGGTGCAACACCTGTGCTGCTAATGCAGATAGAGTATTTTCAGACCATCCCCTGTATACGAGTCGTCTATCACGAAAAAGAAAACAGGTGAGCCAGAAAACAAAACAATTTAAATTATATCTATATCCGTATTGATGATATCTTCTTCTCATTATAAATCAACTTATCATAAAATTCATTTAATAACTTACTTACATAATTAAATTGAACTTAAATGGTTTCCTAATTTTATTTACAGTCTCAAAAGGAAGATCAGTCAAACAGCAAAGGTCATGAATTGCAGCAGGTTTGTGCTGTGTATTGTTATATCTACTACATAAAATATTGCAGAAACAAAATGTACATTTTAATTTGATTGCCAGTTGTAACAGTCATAATTGTTCTTTTTAAAGGTTCAAGCTAATAAACCATTCCAAAAAGGGATTAACAATGTAGCCAAACAGAGACCCAGGGGATTTTTTGCTTTTGTTATCTTGAAACAGTTCCTAACAAACAGAGCCTCCATCTTTGTATTAGCCTATCTTTTATTTTCTGTCTTTACTGTTCGAGTAGTCTCTTCTGACAAAATAATAAACCCTTTAAACCCTTTAAGATATTGAAATTTACTGGGTCACCAATTCTGAGACTACATGATAACATGCAACAAGTACAGATGATGATGGACAGGGATGACAATGGAAGTATGGAGAAAAAGCTGCAAGAAACACATTCACATTTCACAAGTCTGTTTACAAGGTTAGACTCATTGGCAGAGATCTGCAATATACATCTTCAAAGTGAAAAGTCCTGGGAGGAAATTGAAACAGCATTTGGGATGGTAAAAATTACATCAAATGGGGATGTCATAATCGATAACAACGTTTGGAATCAGATGTCCAAAGCTTTCAAGCAACTAAGTTATGGTAAGTCATAACAAAAAATAGTAATGTATGGTAACAACAACAACAATCTTTATTTTCCTTAGTTTTACCTATTTACAACATTTTTTATTGGAGTGGCCTGCAGGTAGCTAGTGCTAGTCTTGGTGCTATTTGATAAAATCTTGGCTTTTTAAAACTGGTGCACCTAAAATATTGGCCTGAGAATCTAATTTAAAAATTTATTTCTTCTCACAGACCCATCTTTTGAACAGCTGGTGGAACAATTTCAGTCTTCCTTGTACAACCACTATGCAGACAACCCAACACCAATATATGACCCTGCTGCCATGAGAGCCTTTGCTGATAAACATGCTCCAGGTCTCTACAGTACCATCCTGAATTCTATAAAAAGAAATGATGCAAGAGTTAGCAGTGAACATGCTGCTGTTCAAGAACAGCGAACTGTTGTTTTACTGCACACATTGGCATATTTTAGGTAGGCATGATTTTACAAGGCTCACTTCTAAGTTACTGAAAGCTGACAATACAACTACTGTCATGTAAACAGTCTCGAGTAATTTTCCTTGGACCGTGAAATAGTGTATATCACCACTTAAAAGATGCGATTTCCTGAAACCAAAACAATAGAAATAGTAGCCATGGGCAGCATCTAATAATTTATAGAGTATGTACTTTACGGTCCAAGGAAAATCACTCTAAACTAAACATGTATGCAGTATTAGCAGTAATCAGGCACGTTTAGTGCAGTACAAGGCCTGTGTTTTCCCTGAAAGTCTGATTTATAGTGCTGATGCTGTGCAGAATTGACCTTGCATTAGCACTAATCAGGTATTTAGCAAATTGTGCTGTTACATGTACTATAGAAAACAAATGAAACAAAGCACAACTATTCAGTTAATCTATTACATGATTATTTATTTACAGATCACAGAAAACCAGTTCCATGCAGAAAGATGCAGGACTATTCCTACAACAACATGGGGCATCGAGGGCTGCAATAAACTCTGGGCGCGTTCTTGGATACAGCACATGTCCCAGAGATATTGATGAGCAAAGGAAACGTCTTATCCAAAATTACCCTTCAGTGCTAGGAAATCACATCATGAATGCCATACAGGTGATTAATAGTCAAACAAGTGTGATACTAACTAACCACTCTTTTATTTCCACAGACAGAATGTGTATTTTGAGACTTCCATATGTTGTAAAATGCATTTTTAAGTACCTTGTTATTATTATTATTATTATTATTATTATTATTATTATACAGTAATGCTACTTCCCTCTTGTCAGCAGACACTTTTTTTGTATGTCAGTGCTGTGATAAATTAATTTTTATATTTACTAATCAGAAATTTGGCATTGCTTATACAAAGCTTGTCACTACGCTGAGCCCGTGAAAAGCCTGTTTTACGCAACAACGGGGAAAAGCTTGAGTTTTTTCGAGTTGCTTTACATTAGAGCGTTCTGTCAAATAACGGTTTTGAGAATTATCGCGACAATTTCCGTAACATTAAAAACTCAAAGTGGATAATTTACCCTATGAGGGAAGAAGGAGCAGCGAATTCTAAACGTATGTGTATCATTTGTCATTATTTGATCGCACAAAATGGCGACGCTTGCACCTCATTTTTAAACACACTTGTTCAGGATCTGTAAACAATAACGCTCGCGATCAAGCTCGGTCCATTTGTCCGATTCATTTCTCGCTAGATCACTCAAGCGACAAGCTAATTAGTTTCTCGACTCGAAACTCGATTCTATATCTTCTTGTATACTAAAGAAATATTTTTTTTCCCCAAGATTAGGTCACAAGTTTGGGGTGCGGCCTATACGCGGGTGCGGCCTATACGCGGGTAAATACGGTATTATTACATGTATCTCTGTAGGGAGGGCACTTGATGATTAATCTACTTGATGACTTCCATAATATACTGACTGTTAGGCAACCTTCAAACCTCAAACTCTCCGTTGCCACGCACATGACTAGTAGCCTCCTTGACATCCACCCAACAGTACCTGCCATAAATCTACCCTCAAGCAGGAATCAGCACAGCAGTGTATCAGTGAAACTTCCCAATGGTGATACCAAAACATGCAGAGGTGGCATTGTGGCGGCCCACATTCATCTGTTACTCAGGGAGAACCAGAAAAAGATAAATGTTCCTTTTATGGAAACATTGGAAAAACGACAGTACCAGATCAGTTCCAGGGATGTGCAAAATCAGCTTAAGGAATTAAGGTAAATGTAATAACAATCAGTGACATCAGTCTGGGGCAAAAAACAAAAAAAAGGAGAGTTTTCCGGTTAGCTGAGGCCTTCCATAAACTCACCTCTGTTGTCAGTCATTAATTCATATTGCTATGATAATATATTTTTCTGGCTCTCGATAGGTAAATCAGCTTTAGTGCTATGTACAATAAATATTGACATATCGTAGAAACCCTGTATGTTACTTTTTGTAGAGATACCATTCCAGCTTTTATCTAGTAAAATCTATTTTGTATCTTATCTGCAGAGTTTACTCTGGATTATCACACGAAGAATTGTGCACGTTGGAAACTACTGTATTAATTGATGAATTTGAGCAGTCCTTGAAGAGTAAAGAAGACTACCAATCAGCCATAGCCCACATAATGCAATGCTCTCCTTTGCTACATGAATACTTAAAGAAATTTGTTCTGCCTGCACCAGGAGACTGGCCAACTTGGTATTATGAAAAGAAAATTATCGCACAAGAGCAAAATGAAAATTCTACCCTTCTTTCCTTGATACCAGAACAAGAACCTTTCCATGTTTTCCTAAACATCCAGGAAGATGTTGTGAAGATCTACCATTTCATTCTAGCTACAGTCTACAAGAACATATTTGGATCTGATCTACCCAACAAACCTAAGCCATTTAGAATTAATCTACTCATCACGGCTGTTTTCCTTGGATGGCTCAAGATTCGCTCAAAAGTGCTAAAAAAATTTCAACTTTGCAAGGACATTGAGTATGCATGCCTACTCCATGTACTTGATGAGACAATTCCCTTATGTTTTTTACATTATCCTGTGATATTCCGGTCAGGGAACTTGGATATGTACATTGTCACAATGCTACGACTAGCAATCTTATTTATAATTTGGAGACGCAGGCACTACGACCGTTCCACTTTATCAATGTTAAGTGACTTCTTGCATCACAAGCTATTTTTCCCTGCCTACTACAACTTAAAGAGACTGTGGATGACGCTAATAACTGAGAAGAAAGTAGAAATTTGGAATGGTGTACTAAGAAGCAACATTCAGACATATGATAAAGCCCCTGAAATAAGGAGCAAAGCAACAACTATTGCTGCTTCAAAGTCAGAGAGAGCTTTCCAGGATAACTTTGTCAGACCATACACAAGAGGCTATTCGGAAAAGGACTTATCGTCAATGACAGGCAAAGCAGCAGAAGTGTTGTTAACACTTGTTAAGATAGTTGGAAAAAATTTGGGCAAGTCAAAACAGGTACATATATGGAACATGTGTATTGCATGTACATGGAATGTCACATGTCTTGGTGTAATGCTTGAATTTGGATATGCAACAATGAAATGAAACATCCACCACAATTGGCAGTCAAAGTTCACTTTCCATGCCAAGCCATTTGACATTCCACACCCAATCAGAATCACTTCAATGAAATTGTCCAAATTTTTTCAGCTGATTTGTCATTTTGTATTTCTAGGTTCCACAAGAAACAAATGCTAGTGGACAACCAAAATGGGAGGCCAAGTTTTACTTACACACATTTGAAACAACTGTGGACACTAAGGCACTTCCCCTTGCTTACATGCAGTGTAATACAGATCCCTCCACAAAGCCTGATCCTGCTAAAATTTGTGATTACAGTGAATGCACTGTGACTGATCCTAACTGTAAAGCTGTGCGACTTGCTTGCTTCCACACAATTCACATGTCATGCCTTGCACTAACAGATCATTCCTGTCCAATTTGCACCCCCCCATCTTTCCAATACTATCAATAACCTAGCAGCATCATTCAATGAAGGATTACTGAAGCCAACAAGTCAATCTTCACCATCCACTCCAAGAGATACAAACAACAATGATGACAGCAATGAACAAGACAATATTAATCACCTTCGCAGCATGACTGATCCTGCCTACTACCAATCAGCAGCTTGGGAATCACATATTGACAGTGAACTTGCTTCATTTCAATTGTCACACAGCCACAAACAAGTAATGCATATCCAGTACAGTCAAGTCAGCCTGCTCCATTAAATTCCTTTGTTGTTCCACAACCACAACAGCCAACACAGCCACGGCAGCCAACACAACCTCAGCAGCCAACACAACCCCAGCAGCCGACACAACCTCAGCAGCCAACACAACCCCAGCAGCCAACACAACCCCAGCAGCCAACACAACCACAGCAGCCAACACAACCACAGCAGACAACACAGCCATCTTCCCAAACCCAACACCACTCAGCAAATTCTGTTAATCCATGTACCCCTTCTTCTCAACATTACATTCTCAAAACAGCCTTTCAGTCCTCCACTTTCTGGTTCTTTCCTCCACAGCTCTCACAGTCTACATTATTTAGAAGAAATGGGTCTAATGCTTGTACATTTATTGCTTTGTTGTTGGCAAAATTTTACATTCTCAACAAGTCGGCTCTTTCCTTGACACAGTTTATTTCACTACCTCTCTCATGGACAAATCTATTTCTCAACTGCATTTCACTTGGAAACCAAATTTACGACAGCGTAACCAGGGGTGTAGGGCGATACTTCAGTGTACGAGATGGAAGTGCATTCCTTTCAAACATTACCGGTGACCTAGAACTCGAAGACTCCTTTGATTTGTCAATTTTGAGTGAAAATCCAGCAGTCCCACAAAATCTTGCTGGTATTGTAATTATAAATGGCATGACCATCAGCCTCGTTGGAAGGAACAATGAAATAATCATCATGGACAGTCACCTGCATGGTCATGTTGGAGCCATGATTGGCACGTCTCACATAGATAAAATTGAGGAGCTACTATTTTTTGTAAAGCAGCAATTGTCCCCTCACTTTAATATTTGTTCACTTACTTTTGTAAAATATTAAATTAACAAATAAAAAAGCCTTCACCATGGTTTGTTCTGTTCAAAAGCATGCAAGCAAGTAACGAGAGCACAAAAGAAGGGTAGAGTGAAACACAAGCTGCAGACAAGTATTTCTCCTTCATCACTTGCTACTTGTAGGTGTTTTGTAACAGAACAAACCACGGTTAACTTTTTTGTTTTCTAATATACATTTTCTTCATATTTTATAAAGGAGTTTGCCTTATCTTACAGAAACCTTTTGTACCTTGTGCCCTAGAGTGCCTCACCAGTGTGTTTTATACTGTGATAAGACACGGTAAAGGAAAAAAACCTAAAATCTACATTTTCTAGGTCTTCTTCATTTTCTAGACACCTGCCATTTTAACAAGGCATGCTCTAACGGCCTTCAGACTTCAAAGGTTTATGGCAATTGGCAGCCAGACATGTCACCTTTGACACCCAATAATTACTAAAATATGTTTTTCCATCACGTGTCCACACTTAGGGGAATATAACAGTATTATTAGCAAAACAAAGCAATGCTTGATGTTTAGGTACTATTTTATCGTACTACTGTACAAATTCAATCAAGAAATTTTCAAATGGTTTGCAGAACAAGCCACTTTTCTGTACTTTGAAAGCTGTGTGCATACTAAAATGGGCCATGATTTGCATGCTTTATAACCTCACAGGGCACACTAATTTAAATAAGATAATTCTATCAAGACAGCACAGTGTACTACTACTATACAGCAAGATCTGTTTGCCAAGAAAAAGAGCTATTAATATTTTCCAACTTGAGCAAACTCAGCTAATACAGTTTATATTTAACAGTTCTATCATCTACCCAAAAGTAAATGTAATTTGTTTATCTATTTTTCCATCGTGATCCAGATAGTGTTGTCAAGAAATAGACACTTCCAAACAAAAACTTGTTATCACAATCTTCATTGTTACTGCTACATGTACATTTGAAGTCGCTATGTGTAGGATAGTTCAACGGGTAGTTCACCTTTCAGAAGGCTCAACAGCTTTTTCTTGCATTTTTGTAGAAACATTTGAAACAGTTCGTGACAACATCTCCTCGCAATTGCATTTACCGCATGAGATATTTATATATGAGAAGTTCAGCATTTCAACGTTTTTATTTACCTTCACGCAAATTTTCAGCTGAAAAAACTAAATTAAAATTAAATTTATACTACAAAACAAAGAGCGCAGCAATATTTGCAGCTGTTTAAGAGATCTCGTCGAATTTTAGGGGTGAACTTTAAAGCGCATACGCTCACTTTCGAGTAAGGTTTGTGGGCCCGTTTTCAGGAAAGTTTAGACTGCTCTAAATTAATCAGAAACACGCAGAAACAGAAAACAACGGATTCGTGTTACATTATATTCAAAGTGATGGAAGCAATAAAGTTGAAAGTTGAAATGATCACAACTGACAAAAATGGGGGCTACTCGAAATTGGAAATTGGGCCAGGTATTTCGATAAAAACGAGGTCTCCAGTCCAGCCCCTATACAAATAAATGCAATAAATTAACGTCTACATACCTTTCATACATCCGTCGTCGTTGCTTCTTTCATCTACAGCTGTTACTCCATACAAATAATCTTCGAACGCGTTATCACCGAAAGCACACCGAATGAAAATGAACAACATGCTCGAAACCGGAAATGGCCGAAGTTAACGCATGCGCAGACGTTTTGCCGCGGTGAAACCTTCACTGGCGAAAAATGTCTGATTGGTCGACGCGTGACCACGTGATCGAGCTCTTACATTCAAGATGGCCACTAAAGTTGTTGGAGGTGTTTCTTTCTTTCGGCAAGTGTTGACTGTTAGCTCGAGAAGAAACACAGAAGTAAAAGGAACGATAATAGCGTAAAGGTTATAAGTCTCAGACAAGGTTGGTTGTGGATGGATAGGACGATTTGTTTTCGTGTTCACCACCTGTAATTTACGTTTTGAGAATCGTTTCGGCACTTGGCAACATCATTTGATCATCGCTCATTTGATAGATTTTAGCACATGAGACATGGTTGTAATTGCAAGAAACTGGAACATTTTACTGTCCATAATAAGAGATTTCTTAGAAAGCCTGCAGCAGCTGGGGAAACACTGAGGTCTAGGAAAATGTAAAGCCATTTTTAATCGATGTGAACGTAAGCTTAAGTTAAAAAATAGCTTGTTGTTAGGAAGTGTTTTGTATTGCAGAATAATATCGTGCCTGACGTCGACCGTTAGAAAATTTTTTAAGCGTTGTACCAGTTTTCAAATTATAGAGTATCCTCCTTAATAAAATAAGTGCATTACTTTGGTGTGGAGTTAGTACCTGCATTGTGTACCGCTAGAAAAAAATATTAAGCTTATAAATGCATAAACAAAATTACACAAAGAAGTAATTAAATGTTTTAGATTCTCACACTCCAACAAAAGTTGTTTGTTCTCATTGTGATCTTGTTCTACTCAAGGGCAACCCTTTTCGGGATGGTCAAAAAACTTACATGCCTATTAAAGAAACTACACCATTCTACTTCTATTCTTATTGGTTGTTAGAAGGCAAATTAAATATTCAGTATTTTGCACTTACTAGTAACTGCAACTACTAGATTGAAAATTAGTTATAGATCACTAAAAACTACAGGCCACCAAGGCCTTACCAAGAATTGTGAACATCAATTTGGAGTTGTCTTCAGTAGTAGATAGCACAGACTCCCAAAGAGCTTTGAGCATAATAAAAAAGATTTGAATTATTCGATTATTTAGATTTTTGAAGGGATGTGAGAAATGTCCAACTGTTTTGTTGCTCCTACAGTTGTAGTCGACTTGCCAGTCCAGTACACTTTTTGTGCTACTTTGAAAGTTCCTTCAAAATTATTGCATATAAACTGGTTTCCAGGGATGTGATAAATGTCCAACTGTTTTGTTGCTGACCTACAGTAATTACACTGACCTAAAGGCTCATGCAATGGTTAAAGACTGTTTAACAGAAAGGTCTCGTTTGCAGAGTGTGGTATAAATTCTGAACTGTATTACTAGCCATATAACAACAGGTCCAAATGATTCAGCTGTAGAGTAAGCTGGTCTATTATTTCACCTAGTGAGTTTAAAACTGAACAATCACACCGAAACAGCTGACATTACCTATATTTCAATAAACAATCTTGGGTGCATTGAAAAACATTTAATTGAGCAAAATCCTAAAAGAAGTAAATGAGTTCCAATCGTGATTTGATTCCATATAAGTGTCTTCACTATAGAACTAAAGTTTGCAAACTTTTTATTAAATGCACTTGTTGGTATGTAGGTGAACACCCCAACAACAGCTTGCCAGCATCAAGACTCCATTATAATTAACTTATATCTGAATTACAGTGGTCTTGACAATCTTGCACTAAAGGAGTAACCCCCTCCCCCAATAGCAACAACAACAACAAAAAGGTGAGAAGATACAAGACATTAAGTGCTGCTGCAAAGAGCATGTTTATTTGCATTCTCTCCACAATATAATATCCTTTTACACATGTACATTCATCACCATGCAACATGAATAATGTCCTGTTGCCAATGCATGTTTCCATTTTTTTTTCTCAGTCTTCCATGAAAACTTTTTCATCTTGGTCTGAAAAAAAAAAAACAAACAAGCATATGATACAAATGTTGACATTAAATCAGTTTTGAAATTAATCAACAAGCACCTCTTGGATCCAACCTTTGTACAAATGACAACACTTGAAAACAAAGGCAAGGCAATTCTGATTGTCAAAGGAGGGTGTAAGGTGTTAAGATCTGAAACATGTTACATTTTGAAAGCATTTAGTACCACTTTCATTTTGGACAAGGATTATGTTAAAACGAAAAAACAAGTTGATGATCCTGGGCTAAAAAGTGCACATTTAACAGAAACTACCCTGCACCCAGCATTTCTGGGGCAAAGACAACACCTAAAGGTAAAGCAGGGGTTATGAAAATTATTTTTACGAAAATTTAAATCAAGTTTGATTCCCATTGTGCCTGTGTCTGTGACAAGCATCATTTTAATAGTATTAGTGACTCTCGTGACTGCCAATTTTGGGCCAATAATATTGTAACTTTTGTCCATGACTATAATAACTGTAAGAACAGTATATTTTTATGTACTAAAAACAGATCAGAGTTAGCAATTGCATAACCAGATGAGCTTACAGGGGAGGTGCCCCAAGCAAAAAAGGGATGAGAGTACACAAATGTTTCAGAATGAAAATAAATATATTCCCTTGGGGTACACTACAGCAACAGATTAAAGAATTGACTGACAACTAAAAACAAAACCAAAAAAAATTAAATATAAAACTAGAAATACCCCAAAAGGTTGTTGCTCATCAAGCAATGTTTATAACAAAGAGTGAAAAATCTACTTGCTAAAAATGTGTAATTTTCAAAAATTTACACTTAAATGCTTAAATGTTTCCATCTGGTTCTTGCTCGTCATGTAAACAACAAACATCTTTATAACAGGGAGTGAAAAACCTTCAGACACATTAAAATAATCCACACGTTGAAAATTTATTGTCAACCTACACATTTTTTATCAGCATGAACTGATACCAAAAGGGATTGTGGAAATTACAAAAGGCAAATAAAATCTTGTTACTCTGCAAACCATGCTTACAGAAAGTCATGCATAGGCTTAATCTACATAAACGAGTGAAGAAAGTAAGCTTACATCTCGTAGTCATAACTTGTATTAAAATACCGGAATAAGATACCATCTGAACAACATCCATGATATTCGACATGGTACGAATTATTCACCCAAAACAGTCTACACGTATCAGGAAATTATCACTTCCCTGCCACCCGGTCCAAGCCAAGTCATATATCTACAGAAAGCCCAGAAATCGACTTTTTACCCTTTTATAATTTCTTTTTGGACCGGGTGGCATGAAACTTACACCAAGCAAAAACGTTCAAATCACTGACCTTTTCTGTGCCATTTTTCCTCGCGAGGCAGCATCTTTCGACGTCGACTGCAGAAAAATAAACCGACTGGCAGCATTTGTTGAACTGTCCCAGGATGCTAAATTGCCTACAGAATATGATCCACTTAATAACGAGGACAAATCTAGTTTCAATTTCTCGCAGACGTGAAAAAAAGCCATCTGGCTATCGCCATAACACGGCAGCCATCACTCCTTCTTCTAATTCTTTTCGCGCGGGCATTTTTGCTTCTAAACCAATTACATCGCTGGAAACCTGACAAGTTGACTGGCGAAAAATGTCTGCGCAGGCGCCGCGCAAAAAATCACGTGGTAGGTTTCCGTGAATGTTATTGGTTCTCGGTGAGAAAATGCTCTCGAGAAGGAAAAAAACTCGGCCGCCGGTTGAGAGTTGACAGACTTGTGGTTTTCTTACCTTTTTGAGAGATCAAGGCTTGTTTTATGGCCGATTTCAAGCGGAACTTATTCTGTGGAAAATATTACGTTGGGCCACCATTTAGCAAGTCGCTTCCAACCTGTAGTCGAGTACAAATCGACGTCTTGACATGATGTCTTCGCCAGAAAGGGCTGCGAAAAAGGTGAGTTATTTTTGCGTTTTTTGATAGTGACAGTCTCATGCCACGTGGTACAAAAAGATATTATAAAGGAACGAAAGAATGATACTTGAGCTTTGTGTAGGTGTATAAATTAGCTTGTACCACGTGGCAGGGAAAGTGCATTGTTGTGTGACATGCAGACTATTTTTGCACGTTTTATCTCGGATATGCAATCGGCGACGCGACCTGAAGATCGATGATTCGATAAAATTAAAATTCTATACAGACTAAAGACAAACTGTGATCGTGAGATTGAGAAAATGTTCCAGCCATTGAAGATGGTGAATACCTTATTTCATGAATTTTTTCGACACAAGCTTAAAATTCGCGATTTTTGTTGTTGTTGTTGTTCGTACAGGTAGCTATTGAATAGAATGTTGGAGTAAATTCGGTGATAAGTGTGTTGATGCTACGTAATTCTGACATTTTGATGTAAGCTGTAAGCTCATTTTCTTCACCCAAGTTAAGCTTCTACATGACTTTAAGCATAAATTGCAGATTTACACGTTATTTGTTTCTAATGTTTGCGATCTTTACTTCCTCGTTTCGTATCTCTGCCAGCAAATTTTTAGCAAGTAGATTTTCACTCTCTGCTATAAACATTGCTTGATGAGCAAGCCGGAACCATTTGCAATACTTCTACAGTGTTATCTATGTATTTTAATTTTTTAAGTTGGTTTAAGTCATCAGTCAATTCTTTTTTTGCTGCTATCATGCTATCATCACACTAGTAGTGTAACCCTGAAGGAATTTATTTTATTTTCATTCTGAAACATTTTTATATCCCCATTCCTTTTTTCTTGGGGCCCCTCCCTTATACACCCATCTGTCAGTTCTGATCTGTTTTCAGTGCATATTAATATACTGTTCTGACAGTTATTATAGTCATGGAGCAAATTACAATATTACTGGCCCAAAATTGGTAGTCACAAATTTTGATGCACTTGGCAATCAAACTTGATTTAAATAGTTTTTAATAATTTTTGTAATTCCTGCTTTACCTAAAGTGTTGTATTTGCACCAGAAATGTTGGGGCAGGGTAGAGTTTCTGATACGTGTGCACTTTTTAGCCCAGGATCATAGACTATTTGCACAATGTTTCAATTAAAGGTATTTAGAAGGCATTTTAGTTCTAACATCATTCTAGTCCAAAATGCTAGTCTTAATAAATACTTTCAGAATGACCCTGTCTCAGATCTTACCACATTACACCCTCCTTTGTTGATCAGAATAAAAAATGCTTTCTTGCCTTTTATTTTGAATGTTGTTAGTTGTACAAAGGTTGGATCCAAGAGATACTTATTGATTAATTAACATGTGTATTATATGCTTTTTTTTTCAGACCAAGATGAAACAGTTTTCATGGGAGGCTAAGCATTAAGAAAATGGAAACACATTTTGGCAATAGGACATTATTTATGTTGCATGGTGATGAATGTGCACACATGAAAGGACAATATTTTGTGGAGAGAATACAAATAAACATGATCTTTGCAGCAGCACTTCATATCTTATATCTTTTCAACTCGTTGTTATTATTATGGGGGAGGGGGTGACTCCTTTACTGCATGTTTGTCAAGACCACTGCAGTTCAGATGTAAATTAATTGTAACTGAATCTTGATTCTGGGGTGTTCACCTACATGCCAACAAGTGTATTTAACAATGAGTTTGCAAACTTTAGCTCTATAGTGAACTAAAGACACATAATGGAATCGAATCATGATTGGAATTGGTTTACTTCTAACAACATTGTGGTATTTTAGGATTTTGCTCAATTAAATGTTTTTCAATGTGCCCAGGATTGTTTACTTACATATGTCAGCTGTGATGACATTTTACAGTGTGGTTGTTTAGTTTTGAACTCAGTAGATGCAATAATAGACAAGATTACTGTAGCTGAATTATTTGTACCTATTATTATATGGTTACTAATGTAGCTGATAATTTACACCACGACATTATGCAAGCCAGACCTTAATATTAAACATTCTCAGCCTCCAGGGTAAACATTGCATAAGCCTTTAGGTGAGTTGAATAATATTGAAAGGACTCTTAAGTAGCAGAAATAGTGTACTGGACTGGCAAATCTTTAACTGTAGGAGCAACAAAACAGTTGGGCATTTATCACATTCCTGGAAACAAGGTTATATGCCTTCAAAAATAAATCATTCTCAAAGCTGTTTGGGACTCTGTGCTGTCCTTGAAGACTACTGCTAATTGATGTTGACAATTATCATGGAGAGGCCATGGTGCACCTGCAGTTTTAATTTCAGTGACCTACAACTAATGTTCAAGCAGTTGCAGTTTAGTGCAAAATAATGATTAATATGCCTTCTAACAGCCAATTAGAATCCAAGTAGAATGGTGTTGTTTCTTTAGGCATATCCAGAGATTTAAGATTTTCAACCAAGAAAAGGGTTGCCCTTGAGTAGAAAAACTGATGACAACAAACAACTTTTGTTAGAATATGAGAATCTGAAAACATTTTTTGTTATTCTTTGTCTATTTTCTTACAATGCATTTGTAATATTTTTCTAGAGGTACACACTCCACCCCAAAGTTATGCATTTCTTTTAGCTTCTTTTGCTAAGATCAAGGAACGACATTATTATGCAATGCAGAACACTGTCTCTTTACAGGTGTCTAATTCTTTGTGAACTTGCAATTTTTTTAACTAGAGTTGACACCGATTACAAATGGCATTACGTTTTCCTTGACCTGTTTTCCTGACTGCTGCAGACTTCCTAAGAAATCGATTATTATGGACAGTAAAATGTTCCATTTTCTTGCATTTACAACCACGTGCCATGTGCCAAAAATCCATCTAACGAGCTATTTCAGACGAAATAAATGTTAGAGCTTGTTTTATATCCGACGCTAAACGTCTTCGGTCTAGAGTAAAAGAAACGATGCTAAAGGAAATGAAAAGTGCTAAGTTAAAACGAGTCTCAAAACAAATAAGTTGTAGGCGGCGAACACAGAAACAAATAGTCCTATCCATCCACAACCGACCCTGTACAAAACTTATGGCCCTTACGTTGTTCTCGGTCCTTTTAATTCTGCGTTTTTTCTCGATCTAACAGTCAACAACCGCCAAGAGAAAGAAAGAACACTGGAAGAACTCCAAGAAATATTTGGTAGCCATCTTGAATTCAAGAGCTTGATCACGTGGTTACGCGTCAACCAATCAGACATTTTTCGCCAGTCAACCTGACAAGTGATTTTTTGCGCAGCGCATGCGTACTACATTTTTCGCCAGTGAAAGGTGAAACCGCCAGCTCTTTTTCGAGAACCTGTGGCCAGTTGGAAGATATGGACTGGACTTTGGACTGGACTCTGGACTGGACTCTGGACTGGCCTCTGGACTGGACTCTGCGATGTTGTTCATTAAATATTAATAATAATAATATAATAATAATTTATTACTTATAAGGCGCAAATTAACATATGGATATGATCAAATGCGCCTAACAAGGAAAATACTAATTTACAAAAAGTATGATAACAAGGAGAAAAGACTATTCTCAACACTCGAAATGAAGCGCGAAGATTACATCATAGAGGCATTCACACCCAATCTAGTTTCAATGCATTCCTGTGAGATCGGTGTTCTCTAGGGAGGTGGAATAAAGTTTAAAAGATGACTCTCACTGCATTCTGCCCTTCAAACTTGATCAAGCGCCCACGAGAACGGCAACTCTGGGTTAACCTCCACGAATTTCAAGCGAGTCGTTTTGAGAGAAGCTTAAAAGACTGTAGTGGCAGATCCACAGATGCCTGTTCAGCCGGCGCATCCAGCACAAATTGCGGATCCAGCGAGACCAGCCCATCCAGCGCAGCCAGCGCAGCCGGCCCAGCCAGGTCCAGCAGCTCCGCCACCGCAAGCGGAACCTAGAGACCTTGAGGTAATTACTTCTAGTATGCTTTTATCTAGTTTATTGCACTAGAGTTTCGTTTCTTTCATTAGTGCCGCCTTCGCCCAGAAGGAGTTCATTTTTAAAAGAGCGTCTGGCGCTGGTTTGTTGGTTGGCCTGTTTGCCTCAAGACGGAGTTACATGTAGTTAGCATAATATCAAGATAATGAGTATACGGTAAGTATTGTTCGCAGCTCAGTGGTGGCATGATTCTTTCGGCGAGGGACCGCAGCTCAGTGGTGGCATGATTCTTTCGGCGAGGGACCGTTTTATGATCGTTAATGTTTGCGTTAAATTTTGCTTGGAGTGAAAATTATCGCAGTTCTCTTAGTGACATGATTCTTACGGCAAGGGACCGTTTGATGATTGCTAATGAGTGTTTCCAGTATTTATTGTTTGAAGTGCAGAATTATCATTGTTCTCTTAGTGACATGATTCTTTCGGCAAGGGACCGTTTGATGATCACTAATGAGTGTTTGCAGTAATTATTGTTTGAAGCGTAGAATTATCATTGTTCTCTTAGTGACATGATTCTTTCGGCAAGGGACCGTTTCATCATTGCTAATGAGTGTTTGCGGTAATTATTGTTTGGAGTGCAGAATTATCATTGTTCTCTTAGTGACATGATTCTTTCGGCAAGGGACCATTTGATGATCGCTAATGAGTGTTTGCAGTAATTATTGTTTGAAGTGCAGAATTAGCGCTGTTCTCTTAGTGACATGATTCTTTCGGCAAGGGACCATCTGATGATCGCTAATGAGTGTTTGCAGTAATTATTGTTTGGAGTGCAGAATTATCATTGTTCTCTTAGTGACATGATTCTTTCGGCATGGGACCATTTGATGATCGCTAATGAGTGTTTGCAGTAATTATTGTTTGGAGTGCAGAATTATCATTGTTCTCTTAGTGACATGATTCTTTCGGCAAGGGACCATTTGATGATCGCTAATGAGTGTTTGCAGTAATTATTGTTTGAAGTGCAGAATTAGCGCTGTTCTCTTAGTGACATGATTCTTTCGGCAAGGGACCATCTGATGATCGCTAATGAGTGTTTGCAGTAATTATTGTTTGGAGTGCAGAATTATCATTGTTCTCTTAGTGACATGATTCTTTCGGCATGGGACCATTTGATGATCGCTAATGAGTGTTTGCAGTAATTATTGTTTGGAGTGCAGAATTATCATTGTTCTCTTAGTGACATGATTCTTTCGGCGGGGACCGTTTGATGATCACTAATGAGTATTTGCAGTAATTATTGTTTGAAGCGCAGAATTATCATTGTTCTCTGAGTGACATGATTCTTTTGGCGGGGACCGTTTGATGATCGCTAATGAGTGTTTGCAGGGATTATTGTTTGAAGTGCAGAATTATCATTGTTCTCTGAGCGACATGATTCTTTCGGCAAGGGACCGTTTGATGATCACGTGCGGTAATCACTTGTAAATGTTTACAAGAATTTCTTTGGGCTCGAAATGACGACTGTTTTTTTAGCGAAGGAGTTTTCTAGTGGTATTTACATTGAACGCTTGTTTAATGGCTGTTCTCCAATTTTGTGTGACCGACTCCCTTTAACTTTGGCACTGCCTTATTATTGACTTTACTATGTTGTGGTGGGTTTTATGGACGTTTCGCCTTTGTCAGTTTTGTTTTTAGACACTGATGAGGAACCTTGAGGAGGTCAAACGGAAGGTGGAATCTTTGACCACACCTTCCTTGGAGAATCTACTGGGAAGAATAAGAAACTGGGCTTCTCGTCCGATTGCCAAGTTCTCGCGTTTTGAGGCGATGGAACTGCTGGAACCCGTAAAGAATGCCGCTCATGATAGCAAGAATGAGAAGGCGAACATGAGAGGACGGATAAAGCCTTAACTGTAAGTATCGTTTCACGCAGAGCTTTTTTCGGCTTTTCTTTATAGGAAAGTGTGAAAATCTGTTTATCTGTTGGAAATCAAGCTATCATCGCTTCTAATGAAGCCACGGTGAATATTGTAAAATGACACTATGCTCTGAATGAAAGACATAAAGTTCTGGTTTTCGTCGAAACGTGATTCCCTGAAATAAATAAAAGACTGAATTTTGTGACATTCCGCCACGAGTAAGTTGTACACAGTATTTCACCCCTTCGCTAGCCGATGAAATTGTTTTCGAAGGCAAAGCTGTGTTCGATTTCGAATTTATCCTCGTTATTTATCCTCCGACTATTCTTGGAGGCTAGCAAAGCGTAAATCAAGGCGTATCAGAGCAAGTGATCTAATGTCTCTCAATAATTCACGCGGATTTCCGTCCATCCTGTTAGTAAACCTTTCGATCTTGCATACAGAGGGTAAAACTAAGCTCTCGAAGAATGGAAAGAAAAACATGAGGTTCTTTGTTATCCTGTCGCGATCAACAAAAAACAAGGAGCAGTGTCTCTGGCTTTTCTACACAGGTTATTCGAGCAAAAATATATATATATGTGTGCGAGTGTGCGAGCGATGAGACTATTAATAATAAAGTTATTTGATTTTGATTTGTAAAAACCGCCTGCCGCGAGAAAAGGTGCCTCGCTTTTGCATTGAGCCGAGCACAACGAGTGTGTAACTGTGCGCCCCAAAATGTATCATTGTACAATCTCTACAGGAATGATGGTCACAAGCTGCGTTTATTCCCTTCCAACTGATATAATTTTCTCACTATTTCGAAAAGTTCAGTTTTCAGTATCTTATTTTATTTATTTAATTTGCAATGTCTGCTATTTCTAGTTTCTCCGAAAGTTCTAAATATGTACAGAAACCCATCAACTGGAACGGGCGAAACTCGATTTGTGCTTTCTCAGCGTATGCCTATATAAATATTCTTCCCTGCTAGCAGAGGTCCATTTTCCTTTGTATTCGCTGAGCTGACGGGCGGAACGAAAAGGGACCTCTGCCATAGGTCGAAATGAACTGTGTTGAGCATGCGCCACGGTTACTTAGCGACGGAAACGTCATGTGATGCTTTTAGCACGTGATCAGCTGACGACTGCCGCCTTTCTAAATTAGCGCGCCAAAAAACACCTGCACAGTTTTGTTGTCGTGAATGGCGAGTTCACCAAAACCCTAAAAAAAGTAGACAGTTCGTCATGAGATAGTTGTTGTCTAATCTACGGTATTAATTTCAAGTTTTCTGGACAAGGAAGCTTTTTTAACATGACCACAACTCCAGGAATCAAAAAGAAATTAACCCATTGAAGGCTGCGTGTTTTATGAACGCTTCACTAAATTAGCAGTTGGTAATAAACAAACCATGTGCAGTACGAAAGGACAACTTATAGATTCGAAAAAACAACACTCACTTGATCTAGAATAGTTAAAATTTCTTACTTTTAAATAAAATACACCAGTTGTCAATTAAGAATTATACAATCTCAAAGTCAAAATTTTGAAAATTTCCGCAAGAGATTTCTCATGTTGTCTCGCGCCTGAAATCAAACCACAACAGAGCATTTGTGTCTGTTTAGGTCAGATTACTACTTTTCGAAATTTTATGAATGAAGGTACACAGAAGAGACAGTAAGCTTTTCTAAATAATACATTTATTAAAACACGTCTTTATTTGTTTCTGAAGACCAAACGCGTTCAATTCTTTCTTCGAGGGAAGCTACGCGCAAGCGTTTTCGCTCGATGTGCAAGTTATTTTGAAGAGCATTTGGTGATGCGAACTGTGCACGTCTTTCAAAACTTTTACGAGAACTGTAAGGAATATAAAGAATCCCTCAATTAAAAAGCGATTTCGATACAAATTTACAATCAAATGTGGAATTTACTCTACCGTAGACTCGTAGAAGTGCTGGAGCATTTCACAGAAAGTCCGCAGCTCGAAAAATCTTTGGAGGTGGAAGGTTGTCCTTCGCCTTGACAGATGTTTTCTTCGCTTTAAATTCCATTCCTTAACTTGTCGAGTGTTTCCTCGTCCATGTTAACAAAAACGAGAGAAAGTAAACGTAACTCTTCACGAGTTTAGTTCTCTTTCCAGGACGCCATGTTACTATGCGGGCTCACTAAATGACAGCGGAATAACTGTAAAGGAATGCGCAAGATAGGGTGGGCTCAAGTCACGGTCAGCAAACAATAAAGGGAGCATGCGTTTCGGAAACTGCCGTCCACGACCATGGACGGCGGTTGAATCAAAGGGAGTTTCGACCCATGGCAGAGGTCGCTTTTCGTCCCGTCCGTCAGCTCAGCGAATACAAAGGAAAAGGGGCCTCTGCTAGCAGGGAATAAATATTCTTGTGCGAGTTTTAAAAGACTCAGTCAATGCGTCTGTGATTCTTGTCACCTTCTTCAGTTGCAAGTTTGAACCGCATTCTTAGATTTTATGAAAAATGTTTCGCTTCCACAAATCATTTTTAAACTGAATTAGACTACGGGAAGTCTCCCTTTCCGCTCTGACAGGGACAGTCGAGGCCGAAACGAGCAAGCGAGCGAGCGACCGCGAAATCGCCTGCGGGGTTGAAACGTGACGCGCGTGTCGAGCCGCTAGTGTAGTGAGACTATCCCTGAGCGGAAAGAGAGACTGCTCGTAGTCTATAACTGAATTTCAACATATACTGCACGCAAGAGAGGATAAAGGGGTATCCTCTCTTGCTGCACGTGATGAACCCTCTTTGATGCATGTATATTCGTAACATAAGCCTTCAAATGTAGTTCTTTCCGATCCTGATATTGAGCAAGCAGGAAACATCTCCCAAGACTAAGGGAACTTTTATCACTGCTTTACTGACAAACGAAAACCGCACGATGCAGACGAGCAGCCGTGAGGAAAAATGTAGAGGCAAGTGTCAGTGGATTTCTAATTCCCTTTGAGCCCTTCCCCCTCCCCCCCCCCCCCTGTCGGGTTTTGGCAAGTTGCAAACCAAATATTTCTTGGCTTTTATCCAAACATTTTCTCGAAACTTGCTGGGCGGATTAGGGTCATTGAACACACCATACTGGGTGGGTTTCCAAGTGAACCCACCAGGTTTCAACTTCTTTTATTTACTTTGACACAGTCTTTCACTAGCTAGCTCTGGCATGGCGTTAAGGCAGGACAAATTTCAAAACAATCAGGTATCAGATACTAAAACCAAACCAATTACAAGATGCAGACAATCAAATGAGCCAATGAGAACTCGTAGCAAATACATGTGACCAGTACCAAGCGTGGAGAAAACGACGTTCAAGGGCGAAACAAAATTTGGCTGTCATTGCAGTATACACAGTAAAGTCTACTTAACTGTCTTAGTAGGCTGCCAAATTGTTTGAAGACAGTTTCCTAATACATAGGGTTTTCAGCCATAGCCTTCTCGCTCTCTTCTCGGCCGGGTCATAGTTGCTGTTGTTCTGTTTTTCTTGTGTGTGTGTGTTTTGTTTTGTTTTTACCAACTGCTCTTGGTGTAGCGACATTTATTTCTCGTGTCAGCAGCAAACAAAAACTGACAAAGATGTGTCATCTTGGCAGCCCCGCTAATAAAAGATGTGTCATCTTAAAAGCAGGAATGTTTGCCACCGTCACAAAGAAACAAATAGTCTTCGGCTGATTGAGTTTCAGCCAGGGTTTCAACTCTTCCTTTTTTTTTTGTTTTTTTTTGTTTTTTTTCGCAAACTTCATTGCTATGACAAGTGAGAAGACTATTTATGGCTCAGGTTGATCACGTATTTCGCTAGAAGCTGCTTTCCGACTAAAGATCGCTGCTTTGAACTTTTTAAATATTTCTATGTTCATTTTGCCAGTTCGAGACTTAGTTATGCAGGCCGCTCTCGTCCTTAACTCTACTCAAGAAATTATCTGATCACAAAGGCTTTGTAACCATAGCTTTCGTTTCTTATTCACGGACGGGTCATTATTATCATATGTTTGTTTGTTTGTTTGTTTGTTTGTTTGTTTGTCGTCGTTGTTGCTTTTTTTTGCTTTTTATCAACTGCTACATATTTCTTGTGACAACAGCAAACACAAACTGGCAAAAGATGTGACATCTTGGCAACCCTGCTAGTGATAGACTGCGAGTAGTCTCTAATTTTGGCGATGGCAATTGTGGGGTGGGCGAAATACACACACACGCGCGCGCGAAATTTCGAGGCGAGGTGACGCGAAGGGAGCGCCGAAAATGAGATCTAATTTTCGGCGCTCCCTTCGCGTCGCGTCGCCTCGAAATTTCGCACGCGCGCGTGTGTGTATTTCGCCCACCCCACAATCGCCATCGCCAAAATTAGAGACTACTCGCAGTCTATGCTAGCGAAAGATGAGTCATCTTAAGAGCAGGGATGGTTGCTACCGTCACAGAAAAACAAATATTCTTCAACTGAGTTTCAACTCTTCCATATTTTTGCTTAAACGTTACTCCTGTGAGAGCTGAGAAGACTCGTAATGTTACTCAGAGGGATTAGCCTGTATTAACGAAATTATGGACTGGCAAAATGAACATCGCAGTAACTGAAATTTCAAATATCTTTCCATGAATCAGAGTTAGTAAGTGGCAAAAATACTGTCAACTTAGTGGAGAGTCCTTCTAACAGAAGAGGTGCCTCTTCCATCGTCTGACTTGTTTAATAGACCGAAAAAGCAAAGCCGATTTCAAACACTACTGATTTCTTCTGATTCTTTCCTTAACATCTTACTGCAAGCAGACCTTGTAAACAAATTAATGTGGACTAGCTAAAATTAATTTTAATAAATAAATTTGGTATCCAACTTGTCATACAATGCTGTTTTGCGTTTGTTCGGTCCACTCCCGCCGAAATTATAGACATTATAGTGCTTTTATTGAGCACTGATCACTGATCGGGGGCGTTCCTGCCTTTACGCGAAATACGCAAATGCGTACCAGAATTTCTCGCCTTTAATATGATATTTTTCTATTTGACGGCTTATAATATAGAAGAGGAAATTAAAACTCAAGTGTAAGTAGATAAGGTAATGTTGTGCAATTTCAATATTGGCATTTTCTTCAACACACTTCATAGTACGGAGGAGTGCACCCGGACGTATTATATTCTCTCTTCGTCTTGCACTTTCAAGTAAAACTGATATAAGTGCGTGCAATTGTATAACAGGAGATACAAACACTGCTGGAAAACGAAATTAGCTGTAGCCTATGTTATTATGCGAGAACGACAATACGATTGAAATAATAAATGTTTTTTCTGACTGTAATCATAATCTGTAACTATGTTTGTCTCCCTTCGGCTAAGGGAAGGACCATTAGAAAAGTTATGGGGGGGGGAGCAAAGTAGAAAAAAATTCATGCAACGGAAAATTGAGTGAAAAAATTCATACACAACGAGTAGCCCAGAAAAAAAGTTCCTGCATACGGAAAAAAAAAATATTCCTACAAGGGACATGTTAACAAAAAAATTCGTGCAGCTCGAAAATTCTCCCCCCCCCCCCCCACCTCAATAACTTTTCTAATGGTCCGTCCCTAAGTATCAAGCTGACTTTGTGCGTACTGCCAAAAAATGTCTGGGAACGCCCCTACTGATCGAAGCCGATCCAAAATAGTGGCGAGAAAAACCAGGCATGTAATTCATGTAACTTCGCGTTTGTGATTAGCAATGATTTATAGCTCTAATGAGTCGACGAAATCTTAAATGTAACCAAGCCATATCTGAGATAAATAACAACGCTGTTAAGTTCAGGGAATTACAGATCGAACACGTGGGGTCGTCTCTCATATACCAGACATGTGGCTTTGTTCAGTTCTTGTAGCCCTCTAATATTTTCCCGTGCCGACAAGACTACTGAGCTAGCAGCTACAATTATACCGGTAATGATTTTGCGCGGCTTACATACAGATTCAACTTAACAGAGTCCACTACGCGAGACTTTTGTAAAGGACATCAGGGAAGATTTTTCTAATCTTGTTCACTGTAATCTAGTTTGAATTTATCCCATTGTTTGATACAAAACGAAAACAAGATGTCGATTCCCAGACTTCAAGTATAACGTCAATCTAATCACATCGCTTTTAGGCTTCGGAAACGAGTGCACTGACGGTATTGGAAGGAAAATAACCACTGAAATCAGCGTTTAACAACCATTTGTGACATCGCATCGTTTCTCAAGAAAATGAAACCAGAAACTGCAAGAAAACACTTCATTGATCCTTTTCGTTACTGGCATCCGGTGACAAATTATTAATAATGTACAAAAGTCAACAGTAAAATACTAGTCGCATCCAACGAACAGAACAAGCGTCATTATTTTGCTTTTCGTCGCGTTTTTTTTTATTTTTTTTTATTTTTCGATTGCTTACACCTTGAGCGGTCTCACCTTGCCGCAGATAAATTTTATAAATGAGTTTTTGGTTCGAATTTCCTATTCGAATTTCCTATTTCCTATTTCCTATTTCCTATTTCCTATTTCCTATTTCCTATTTCCTATTTCCTACTTCCTGTTTCCTGTTTCCTATTTCCTATTTCCTGTTCGAATTTCCTATTTCGAGTTTTTGGTTCGAATTTCCAAAATTGTCTGGTGATAACTTCTGAATGATGCGTAACACTCCTCTATGGGAAAATCAAGTCACGTTTTATTATGACTTGATGACATGTATAAGTCTGTCCTTACGTCTCCGCGGTTCTGGTTTACATTTGATGCAGTGACATTTCGATCATGAAGCAGCAGATTAAGACGCCTTGCGGTAAGCCCATTAGATACGCTTGAAAAACCCCTCACAAATTCTTAGAAAAGTTTTCTAAGAATTTGTATGGGACAACAAGAGGTACTTACAGTTCGCGCTTTCTCCGTCCTGTCATGTATTACAGACTGACGTGTGAGACTCTCCGTTCCGAACTACATAGCTGTTCTGATGCCCAGTTCCGCGAATACCTTTTACCTTTGTTAGGAGATAAGGATCAGGAAAAGATCCTAGATATTATGGCGAAGGTTGAGAAGAGTAACCGAAACGGTCAAGGGCGGGGTTTCAGCAGACCGAGATCTGAGGCGGACCGAGCCCCCTATAGATCAGTTCGTTGCCATTATTGCCAGAGGTTTGTTCATACCAGGTCGACTTGTTATAAAAGGAAGAGAGATCTGGGTGTGATATGCCCCCAGGTAGGGCAAATGGTGCAACTAGTGATGGGAAAAAACAGTAGTTGTAGTGAACTAGTACTAGTTTTTGTACAAAATACTCCTTCATCAGTGATAATTGGAAAATAAATGCTTGTTTTTTGCCATGCGAATGATTGTTTTCTTTGACAATCATTATCACCAGTCTTCTTTTCTCACCCTTAGGGCTGCAGCGAGTGACAATTGCTCTCTTAGCTGTTGTTCATTCTCCACCTCAATGTGTTCATTAGGTTGACTGGAGGGGAAACCCTTCCGGGGCCAGTACGGGGGTGACAACGATACCGCAGGAGAGACTCCAGAAAGTGAATCAGGAGTTTATTTGGGCCCGCCAATTTTTAAGAAAGCGTTATTATTCGACGTGTTTCTTGGCAGTGGTGTATCTTGCCCTTAAATCTTGAATATTTCCCCTTGGCAAAATAGCAAAAAAGGACATCGTCATCTTCCCTTTGTACCATTATTCCATCTTCCCCTCTACCTGTGCCTGTCACATTCTTATTGCTACTTCCACCACAACTAAAATTATAATAGGGTATCACGCTCCACGGCATAGAAAGCCAAGTAAACCACTCAAGAAATAGAATTTTTGACGCTGACTTTTCACCCTGACGTTGAACATAATTGTTTTCAAGCTGAAAACAATAGGCGTTTCGCACGGGTAGTTTTCTGGGGGTTATCGACACGTTTATTACAACAGGTTGCGCGTTAATGCGACAATTGTACGGGTATGCTGCAAATGAATCCACCCTTAAATGTCTTTTGAGATAAAATAAACTAAGCAATATACCTCAACATTTGGTAGAGGGCTTTCACCTGTATTTCTAAGGTCATGGGTTGTAATTTTTTCCAAAAGAATTGTCTGAGGGTGTCTTTCTTTAGAACTTCTTCTTTTAAAATTGTGAAGTGACTAAATCTCGTCATTTGCTTGGTTTATTTGATGCAGCCCGACCTTGGCTAAGATTAAAAGTCAAGTGAGCAGAGAAACACGCAAGTGCACGCAAAAGTCGACTACCGCGCGTGGACGCTCGACACGCGCTCTTCTTCCCTCTCTGAACCGAATTGTGGCAGGCAAATCCGCTTGCTGACAGATTCTTACTTTTGTACGGCGGCCTATTATTAAAAGGTCTGATGGACTTAAGTTTTAGGTTTAAAGTAAAGGATTTCTTATTTCCCTTATTTCCCCGAATTTCGTATTGCAAAATCATCGCGTCACATGTGTCAAGGCATACTCCATAATTTCAGCAACATCTTGTTCGGTTGTTCGCATACCAGAGTTTTCGGCCAACAGTAAAAAACGACAGCATGTCCGCTCACAGTTTAAGAAGGATCAACTACGCCTCGAACACCCGGAAGTTTTCATAGACAACAAAGGAAAGGACATATTGAGGGAGTCAAAGAGGACAACCTGGATAAATCCCAACCTGAAAAATCACAGGCAGCCCAAGCTAAGGTTGAGAGCTGCGCATAAATTAGCCGGTTTTTCCACGCTATGCATAATAATGACATCGGCACGCTATGCATAATAATGACATCGGCAACATTTAAGAGTTTGTATGGAAATGATACAAAACGTCTCAAATTGCCACAAATCAGAAAGAAGTCTAAATAAAAAAGATTTGTCTTATTTCATTGTTTTATTGGTCATTATTGGAGGGCTTCCTGGGCTGGTTTGAAGCTTTTTGGGCGAGAAATTGAGGTTTATATTTTTCATCAGTTACTGAACGTTTAGAATTAATTACTTTAATTAATTCTAAACGTTCAGTAAACATGAAAAATATAAACCTCAATTTATCGCCCAAAAAGCTTCAAACCAGCCCAGGAAGCCCTCAAATAATGACCAATACAACAATGAAATAAGGCAAATCATTTCTATTTCGACTTCTTTCTGATTTGTGGCAATTTGAGACGTCTTGTATCATTTTCATACTAACTCTTAAATGTTGCCGATGTCATTATTATGCATAGCGTGGAAAAAACAGTCTAATTTATGCGCAGCTTTCAACCTTAGCTTGGGATCCCTGTGGAAAAATGAGCCTACAAATGAAACTGCGGGACCCGTGATAAATTGGATCCAGATTCTCATCACGTGGTAGAAAGATGAAGGTCAGTTGCCCGGCGAACTAAGACCCCCCAGAAATGAGCTATTTCTTGGAATATTGGGTTTTCTGCCTATAGATCTTTTCCCTTCTCTTAGAAAAATGTAGAAATCTATCGTTGTGAATGAATCTTTGGATCACTTTTCTTCGTGTAAATGAAATAAGCACATCGTAACTAGAAAAACGGATATGAAAATTTTGTTCACTTGTCCAGTCCATCAGGTTGTTACCTTTTGAGAGAGTCTGGGAGAGTTAATCGCCGTTATAAAGGTCTCCGACTGACCAAGCCGTGTATTTGGGTTATTATTAGTAAATTTCGACTGTCCTTTATTTACCCGCCGGTTGATAAGTATAACAACTTTTTCAGTCAATCTAGCATTGTCAGCTAGCAACATTATATGAAAAGCTACAGTTCTCAAATAGCTCATTTATCTGATTCATCAAAGTCTAACAGGAGTGTGAACTACTGCTCAGACTTCTGCACCAACTAATAACGATTTTAAGCCTTGGTATTCGATTGGTTAATTAACTAGCATTCTACATGCAGAATTATGTGTTATGTGAATGTCTCCTTATATATGTGTAGTACTTCTAAGATTCCTTCACCTGCTTGTTGCGTTTCTGAACCTCGATCTATGTAGCTACGAAAAAACTAATGTAAAATAATGGTTTAAGGGTTCTTAAACTGCTCATGTATGTGACTACTTGTGAACCAATCTGTGATCACTGCAAGTTTTAAAGAAGCAGTATCAGTGAAACCGTAGCAATGAAAAAATCTGAACTTGGGTGTGAGAAGGACGCACAAGTTTCCCACTTCCTGCATCCTTCAGTCCGGTCCTTCTTTTCTCCGTCAGGGCGGAAAACGCCTTTTTGTTCTTTTCCTATTGCAAAATACTATGCATGAAATATTGCAAAATTTCTCATGCTTCTCACCCTCTTGCAACTGCTATCTCATGCCGGCTTCTGTCCCATACTTCCCCGATTTCCGCCCCCTTTTTATCCCTGACACTCCCGCTTCCCGGTCCCCCTCCACTAACCTCTTACCGACAAATTTTTGCTGTTCTTGCTAAGCTTGTGTTTATGATATACACTGATGAATAACACTCAAGCAACAATGTTTGTTAAGTGAAAAACGAAAGATCTCAATTTTTCTGAAAACGTTTAGATGTTCAGCATTGATGTAATGTTTCTTTAAGTTTCAAAATTTTTATACGTTAGTTCGCCCGAAAAAAAGTAAGGACGAAAAGGGCGTAAATTAAAAGTTTCATAGATATACCGTGATGCTCCGCCGATTTTTCTGGAATGAACTGTATTTTATTTTGGTTGACAGGCAGAGACAGGCTAATATCTAATACCTGAGAAGATTCGTTCGAAAACAGAACAAAAAACTGAAGAACTTCGATAAAAATTCTAACAAAAAATGTTTGACCGTAGCATTAATTTTCAGTTGCAGCTTATTTTACCAAGAGAAATGTAATTTTTATACGAATACCGGCTAAAGATGGATTTCCTCTTAATGTACACAGGAATGAAAAATTAACTGGCTTTGTTTTTTTAGCTTTTTATTCGCGATTTACGCACGTAAAGCCAGTTATTCACGCCTATAGTGCGTAAAATTTTGCCGGTAGAGGAAAACCACCGTAAACTTTAGTAAGTAAAACTGGACAGATGGTAACTTGTTTTTAAAGAAAGGAGTGCGAGAGACACTTCCTTCCTGACCCCTAATTCTGAAGAGATTTATGTCAATCTGGGTAAGAATTTCACTTGACTTATTTAAATCCACCCATCCCTCCCAAGAGGGGATGTTCTCCTTCGTATAATTATCTTTGAAAGTATTACAGATTTTTCTTCTCTCTTTTGTGAATTACTCAGTCAAAGACTAATTAACACTTTTTTCTAAGGGCAGTTTCTTGGTGCTGTGGATGTTATGATCGCCAAATGACGTAAAACAAAGATTCAAAAGACAATAAACATTACCCAGACCGAAAGACAATAGCTAACCAACAATAGTTTCCGTAACACCCAGAAACACCCATTCTAAAAGACGCTTAAAGGTTGCACAAGAGAGTCCTTTGGCATGAGGGATTGGTTGCATAACCCCACTTCACCCGCTTAAGGTAGGTGTTTTATGCAACCCGGAACCTCTGCGATCTCTTCAGTGGTGTTTTAAATTTTTTTTCCTGGACAAATGTAACTCCATGTCGTCAGTCCCTATCCTGGCCTGTTTCTCTGGCAGAGAAGCGAGTGAGAGGTATTTGTGAGCTCAGACCATCTGAAAATCTAGGAGTAAAAATGGCGACCAGCAAACTGTAAGGGAAACTTACCAAAATGCTTGGTTGATCTTTGATGGACTAACATCCCATGCACCTTTGGGGGTGGGGAAGGGGGTAACTTTATTATAGTAATCGTTGTTAATGCATGCAACAGAAACCTGAGTTTATACTCTGACAGCATGACTGTCCTGTGACTCCAGTCACTTTGTGCATTTTTTTCTCTTTGTTGTTGTTACTTTCAGCATGTACTGAGGGCTGCACACTTTCTGAACCTGACTGATTCTTTGTTGTTTTCTGACAGGAGTGTTGTATCATAGATGGAGAAAACACGATAAAGCAGGCAAATATTATAAAAAGGCATTGAAGTTGGACCCAAAAAACGAAAATGTTTTAGAAAACTTACGGAAAGTCAAAAGAACCACACGGCAGCTGTCCAGTGGAAGACTCAAAGGCAAATGACAACAAGAAAATATTTTCTAATGTTTTGCAGTTTTATGAATTTTAATCGTTCAGTATCAGGAGTTTCCATTTTGAAACCTTAGAAAAAGAAAACATTCTTTTTGTACGAAATCCAAAGATACAAATGATGCCACGGTAAAGTACCGCTCAGTAGCTTACATTTGAATAATCACGCTTTAGGATTTCATTCATAGCAGACTGAGACTTGCACAGAATAATGAACAGCACCACAGGAAAGTACTGCTCAGTAGCTTTCATTTGAATGGTCACACGTTTGGATACATCCACAGACTCAGAAGTTAGAACCACCTTGTACAGCATAATAAACAGTACCACAGGAAAGAACTGCTCAGTAGCTTTCATTTGAATGGTCACAAGTCCACAGACTCAGAGTTAGAACCACCTTGTACAGCATAATAAACAGTACCACAGGAAAGTACTGCTCAGTAGCTTTCATTTGAATGGTCACACTTTAGGATTTCATCCACAGTTTCAAAAGTTAGAATCACCTGGTACAGCATAATAAACAGCGTCACAGCAAAGTACTGCTCAGTAGCTTTGAAAAGTTAGAAGCACATTTCGTGACGTAAACTTGTCTCTACAGAACAAAACGAAATTAAGGATAGCATTTATTCTTCTTCAAGTAGTTTGCTCGTTATTCTAATATTCACAGCATTTAATGCTGTTTTATTTAATGCTTTTTGAGATAAAATAAACTGAGAAATATACCTTAACTTTTGATAGAGCGCTTGCACCTGTATTACAAAGGTTATGGGTTGTAATTTTTCCCAAGAGAATTGTCCGAGTGTGCCTTCCTTTAGAACCTCTTCCTTTAAAACTTTGAAGTGACGAAATCTCGTCCTTTGCCTGGTTTATTTGATGCAGAAAGCGAAACACGCAAGTACACGCAAAAGTCGATTACCGTGCGAGGACACTCGACACGCGCTCTTCTTCCCTCTCTGAACCGAATTATGGCGGGCAAAACCGCTTGCTGACAGATTCTTACTTTTGTACGGCGGCCCCTTCGTAAAAAGCTCTAATGGCCTAAAGTTTTAGGCTTAAAGTGAAGGATTTCTTATTTTCCTGAATTTTGTATTGCAAAATTATGGCGGAATTATATGATGGTGTTACAGGTGTCATGGCACACTCCATAGTGTCAGCAACATCTTGTTCGGTTGTTCCCATACCAGAATTTTTGGCCAACGGTAAAAAACGACAGCATGTCCACTCGCAGTTCCAGAAGGATCAACTGCGCCTCCAACACTCCAACACAAGTTTTCTTAGACAACAAACAAAAGGACATATGGCGGGAGTCAAAGAGGCCAACATGGATAAATCACAACCTGAAAAATCAACCTACAAATGAAACTGGGGGACCTGTGATAAATTGGACCGATTCTCATCACTTGGTAGAAAGGTGAAGATCAGTTGCCCGAGGAACTTAGACTCCCAGAAATAAGCTATTTCTTGGAATGTTGGGTGTGGTGCCTCTAGATCGTTCCCCTTCTCTTAGAACTCTGTTGTTCTGAATGAATTTTTGGATCACTTTTCTCCGTGTAAATAAGATGTGCACATGGTAACCAGAAGAACATGTAACCAAATTTTGTTCAACTGTCCAATCTACGAATTTGTTACCTTTTAAGAGAATCTGGGGGAATTAATCGCCTTTATATTGGTCCCTGACCGACCTACGAGTTATTATTTGTAAATTTGACTGTCCTTTATTTACCCTCATCTTACTCGTAATAAACACGAGAGTATTTTTTTTTTGTTATTGAAGAAATATGTTGTCCAGATGTTCTATCAAAAGTGTTTGCAGCATGGACCTTGTACCTGGATAGGTGCTTGTTAAATTCCTCTCTGTTGTTCTTTTACGGTCCATGAAAATAAAGTAGCCAGTTGATAAGTTTAACAACTTTATTTCAGTCAATCTAGCATTTTTAAGCAGCATTATACGTGTAGCTAGGACTTTTTTCACGTTTATAGATAATGTTACAGTTCTCAAATAGCTTATTTATACGACTAATAATAATAATAATAATTAAAAATATTTATACAGGGTAACCACTTCAGTTGCACCAAAGTGCAACAGCAGTGTGAACTACTGTGCAGAGTTCTGCACCAGCTAATAACGATTTTAAACCTTGATATTCGATTGGTTAATTAACTAGCATTCTACATGCAGCTACGAAAAAATGTAACTCCTTACAGACTAAACGCTATAACAAGTTTTAAACAGCTCATAAATGCGACTTATCAAAGTCTGACAGAAGTGTTTATAGGTGCGTACTATTCTACGATTCCTGCACCTGCTAGTAGCACTTCTGTACCTTGATCCATGATAATTATTGTTATCAAGCATTTATATGCAGCTACGAAAAAATTTAACTACCGTGAAGAATAATCTTTTGAGGGTTCTCAAACAACTCATATATGACTACTTCTGAACTTAATCTGTTGTGATTACTGCAAGTAAAGAATCATCATCAATAAAATTGCAGCAATGACAAAAATGAACTTGGAGGAGAGGGTGCATAAGACTCCCACTCCCTGAATCCTTCAGTCCAGTTCCTCTTTTTCCGTCTTTGCGGATAGCGCCTGTTTGTTCTTTTCCTATTGCAATATTGTGATGTTTTTCACGCTTCTTGCCCTCTCACAAATGCAATCTCCTCCCGTCTCCTTTCCCATACTTTCCCGATTTCCGGCGCCTTTTATCCCTGACACTCCCGCTCTCCTGTCCCCCACCATTAACCTCTTTAATTCCGACAATGTTTTTGCGGCTCTCGCAACACTTATGTTTATGATGTACACTGATCACAATATTTTGACCAAGTGTATATTCTGGGAGTTTTGTTAACTTTAACATTGTAATGAAGTATGTGTTATCAAATTCCGATCCGATTAGACTGATCCCTAAATAGCGTCAAGGTCCCACCCCTCTAATCCCTGATCCCACCTCTCTGATCCCTGATCCCTGATCCCTGATCCCTGATCCCACCTTCCACCCCTCTACCCCTGATCCCACCCCTTTGATCCCTGAACCCATTCCTCCGATCCCTGAATTCACCCCGCTAATATAATCCCTGATACCAACCCGCTATTCCCTGATCGTACCCCTTTGATCCCTGATCCCACCCCTCTGATCCCTAAACTCGCCCCACCGATCACCTCCCATTCATTTGATTCCCGATCCCATGTTCCAGGAGCCCATAAGCTCCTGATGTGGGTGGTGTAGTAGCTTTCGTAAGGTCTTCCACGATTGGTCCGCTAAACAATAGAACAAACAAAAGAAACAAAGAACGAGAAAAAACAATAGAGCTGCTACATATAGTGGTCCAATGAAAATACAAGCTTTTGAGAGGTGCTACACTACCGCCTGATGTACCTTATTACGACCCTTATTTAAAGCTACGAAAAATGCAGAAAGGAAGAGACAAAGCTCAGTTGACGCGTGACACCAATAACAAAGAAAGAGTTCATAAGCTAGTTAAACACGTAAAGGTGTCATTGTTTGTAACACAAACGTTTCAGCATAGCTCTTCTTCAGTGTGCGCTTTACGTGCACTTTTCTCAGTTAGGTTTTTAAGTATGGCGCAATTGCAACGCGCATTTTTCTGCACACTGAAGAAGGGCTATGCCCGAAATGTTTGTGCTTTTACAATGACACCTTTACGTGTTTAACTAGCGTATTAACCTTTTTCTTTACGAAAAATGCACCCTGGTCTCAAACATTAAATAAATGTACTACTATAATAACCGAGCACCAAGTCTGTTCTGCGAAAGAGAACTTAAGCTTTTAATATGAACACAAACTGTTAGAAAACGAATTCCAATTTTTATAAGATTCTTGCGATTCTCCTTGGATTCTCTAATCCGTTCCGATGCCTTTAGGTGTGGGAAAAAGCGTTTGTAAAATTGAACATGCAAACAAAAAATGTTAATTTAAAAAAGCTGAGAAACACGTTTGTAGACAAACCCACACTTTAGTTATTTCATGTTGCTACTTGAAAGTAACTAAACTGCTAAATAATGTACCAATAAGTTGTTTTCATTGAAAAAATTTTTCATGTGGTTTGATTTTCACGCCATGAAAACTGCTATCTGATGGTTGAGCTTCTTACTGCAGTATGGACCGAGTGCCCAACATGGTCCCCACCAATCACGGCCGCGATAACCACTGATAATTTGGATTAACTTGTTATGCAAATTATACTATTAGTATTTTACCCTCGTATAATTCGGTTGCGTTTGTCACTGATATTTTGTCGAAGAACTTTTTTAAAACTTAAAAGTTTTAAATAATCTACAACAGCGTGTCTTGGCATAACTAAATCGCCTAAGATAGTGTTGCCTTATTAGCTTCACCTTCTAACACAGTTTGCGATGTAATAAAAGGTACCGTTCATTCTTCCTGTACACTGTTCAAAGTGAGAGTGTTTCACTGTCATCCTCAATGTGAGTTTCTACTTGTTAAAAACGTTCGACGTGTATTTTCAATAATCAGTCCTCGAAAAGTCTTGTTGTCGTCAGTTCTCTTTCCAAAAGAAGCATTTGCCCTTTTAGCTTTATTAGTGTGTTCGTTATGATTTCGTTGGTAAGGAACTCCATCCTGCTAGCTTTTGTTTTATTACAAGTCAATTTTAGATCCATTTATACAGCGTGCTGTTGATGTTGTGTTTCCAATCATTGTTCCTGTGATTTGCAATTGCCAGATAGGTGTGACCATTGTATTCAAATGATGTCATATCCCTCGCTCCCTGAGTTGATATCTCTTGGTACTGAATGAACTGTTGTCCAGGGTACCGGTAAATAACAGACTTTGTGTTGCGTCCCTGACTGTCATCCTCGTAATTAGCCACACCCAGGAACGTTTGACCGCACATCACAAATGGATTCCAGGCGCGAGCTCCACGAGTGGGGATAGACTGAAACAGGACGAATCTGCTGTCATCCCACTTGTAAATGAACGAGTCGATGTTATTATTACTTCCATTGTACTTGTTGGCAAAGGCGAGGAATGTGTCACCGTTGATGTTGAAGGACTCCACATTTACTGCTCCATACGTCTGAAGAGACTGCAGTTTGACAAAGCTCTCTCCTGACCACTTGAATACAGTGGAGTGGGCAGCATTCCCCTGCTGGGAGTTGCGATAGTTGGCAAAAGCAATGAAAGTTTCATTGTTTATTACAAACGCCGTGCTTGCATGGACCCTTCCCTCTGTTCCTATCTCCTGAAACTTTTCAAACTGGTTGTTCTTCCATTTGTAGATGACTGAGTTCATACCTGCAGAATTCGTAACGGCGAGAAAGAGTTCCTGCAATATTTCAAAAAAATTGAAGCTTGTTGCTGAATTTGTTGAAATGTTTTGTAAAGTGACAAACTCGTGTCCATTCCACCGGTAAATGACAGAGTTCAGTTGCAAACGATTAGCAACGGCGAGGTAATGTTTATCAGAGATCATAAAATATTCGATGTCCCGTGCTCCGGTAGTGTCTATGGTCTGGTAGAGGAAGAACTTTCCAGTTGAATCGTTCAGTTTGTAGATGAAGGAGTCTGTGTTGTAGCCCTCAGTATCACCATAAGAGTTGGCGAAGGCGAGAAACAGACTTCCATTGATGCTGAACTGTTCAACAGCGCGAGCTCCTCTGGTTGGTAAATGTTGATACTTTTGGAAGCGGTGCAAACTACTGGAACAATCTTTGATAGAAAAACAATCATGTTACATTTAACGTTAAAATAATATATGGATGCCACACTGCAAGAAACCCATATCACTGCAACTAGAAGGGATAAGCATATGATTATGACATTGAAAAGCATAATCGTAATTGTGGCACTTTGACATTGCTGATCCCTGGGTTCGATTCCCGTCGGGGACTCAGATTTTTTCTTTGTCCCACGCTCGCGACATGCTGAATATTCCATCTTTTCTTATCATATTTTTTTAAGTCCAGCACATTCGAAGGCTTTCTTTTCATAAGTACACAGCCTAAGGTACGTACAAAGTTTTTTTTTTTACTGAAACTCCTCCCATGAATTCAAAGCTCACGTCCACTCAAGAAATAATTTTTAACTGCTAAAAGAAGTTTTACTTTGTTTTGCTGATCAATTTTAAAATATAAATGACGAGTCGAAGAAATCTTCTCGTGTTAAACAGTGTAAGATGTCCTTGCGTATTTCCCATACGCTGAGTACAAGAACTATACGGTACTTGAGCTCAATTTATCCTATCTGTCTGGATTGTGAGCTGGCATCATACAGTTATTATCTAGTGTTTTTGATCGTCTGTCAGGTTTAGTTCGATATGTGGTCAGTCGGTTCCGTTGCCTCCAGCGCTTGTCTGGATTACGCTTTTGCAATTGAAACACGGCCTTACAACTTCCAGGAACTACTCTCACATAAAAGTGACACAGGTCAGTTCGCCACACTTTTTAGGGATGATAGCTTTTGGTTTGGTACCGTACAGGGTGTTTATAAGACTAAACTAACCATACTAGAATTCTACTCGCAGGGGGTAAAAATAAATTCAAGCAACGCGTACAAACTAAATTCTGGTACCTTTAGAGTTCCTTTTATTTTTGATTGCTTTAGTGTTTAGGGCAATACGTCGTGATGGTACATGAAGCAAGTCCAGCTAGTGGAAAGTTTTGCAAACGTTCTGACATTCACACTTGATACAGGCATCGCAAGAACGGACTTTACACTACACGGTTAGAAATTCGTCGTGTACGGTTTGCAAAGAACGTTAGTTACTTTAAATCGAAACAGTTCCTTTTTCACTTCACTGGATTTTTTATTAGATTTTCTGGCACTCTTACTATGCGTTTTCCTCTCTTTTCTTTTTCTTTTTTCCCTTCATTAAAAGTTTTTACTTAGTCCCTTTTTAGGATTTAAGTTGTTATAAATCTGATTCGGATATTCAAACACTGTAATTAAGCGTCAAAAAAAAGCTCCTCCAGGGAAAATGTATCTACGAACATCCCCGTCACTTTTGTTTGGGAGCTTCTCTCAGGCTCACAAGCATAACACTGTTAGGACGAGTTTTTGAAACCATTTTCTTTTGAAACATTTTCCTTTCTTAAGACCCAGTTCATGATCAACGACTAGATTTTCTCAAAGTCCGTTTTTCACGTGGTCCAGTCAGCCGACGACATCGCTCATTTTATCGCTCATGTTTTACTATTCTGCAAAGACATCAACTGAGGCAGGTATCAGTACAAAGCGACCAATGATTGCTTTAAATTTATGGACTCTCACACTTTCTCGTCAATTGAACTTGCCCCCGATGATACAACCTCGATGAAACAGTTAGGCTCAATTGCGACTCTCTGTTGGGTGGTGTGCATGTATTTACAATGTTTAGAAGAGCGAAAAAGTCAAATGATCTTTTGCAAGTGGTACACTGATAACTGTACACTGTATTTCGTTAGTTTCAATTATGTTTTGTCCACTTGTTTTTTGTCGCCTTTTTCTGTTTCTTGGGCTGACATACGCTACCCTGTTCAAACGACCTGTCTAAAAAGACGGCCAAATTTGTATGTCAGTCGGTCCACGTATTCACTGAGTTCCACTATACCTAAATTCAGAATCAAAATTGTCATTGCAGTCGTGGCTGCCATTTTGACGACTGCAATGAAAATGCAACATGTGTAAACACCGCCCGGCCACTTTTATTGCTCCTGGAACAAGCGTTAGCGGAGATGGACAAACGTGTTCAGGTATAATTTTACTCTATAACCAAGTTGACTTTGATTACTCTCAGGGGGGGGGGGGTCCATGGGAAGGGTTGAGGGGGTTGACCTCACCCACCTTTTGTGAAGTCGAAAATACCGCTAATGAAGTTTTTAAAAAATCCTTATTTCACAATCGATATTTTCAAAATTTTCTCGTGTACCTCGCTCCCTGACTCCCCGTGAGGACGGGCGCCGACTGACGACCCCCCTTTCCTAAAATCCTGGAACCCCCCTGTTTCTGTATCGTTCAGTCATGATCAGGTATAACATAAATTATGTCCTTGCGTATTCCTCATATGCTTAGTACAAGAACTATACGGTACTTGTGCTCAGTTTATCCTATTTGTTTGGATTATGAACTGGCAACATACCATAGCCAACATAGCCACCGGAACGCAAATGAAGATGCTGTCAAAGGATGTTTATATTTTATTCATCTATCGCCCACCTTTGTCTTCTACGAACAGTTCAATGAATTATTTCATGGAGGAATTTAGCTCACTTCTTGAACAATATGATATCAAGTCTGGGTCGTTACTAATTGCTGGTGACTTTAATCTCCATATTGATAAAATTCGTGGTGTTTCTACGGCTAATTTCATTAACGTTAACGTTCTTGTAGCATTCAATTTACGGCCTCGTGTGACTCAAGCTACTCACTGGGCTGGTCATATTCTGGATCTGATTATTACCCGGTGTGATGACGAACGTTTTGTGCATTCTGTTGATGTTGATGTTCAGGATTCCTCGATTTCTGACCACTTTACTATAATTATGTGTAACCTTGATATCAGAGAGCCGCGTTTTGAAAGGAAAGCTATCTCCTATCGCAATCTGAAATCAGTTGCTATCTATGCATTCAGAGATTGCATCGAACGATCTCCGTCGCTAACTGTCCGCTTAGAGGACATTTCTCGAAGTGTTGCTCTTTATCATTCAGAGCGGTCGAGAATTTTTGGATTGTTACGCTCCCCCTTCTACCCGTGTAGTTACCATTCGTCCAGCCGCACCATGGTATTCCAATGAAATCAAGATCGAAAAAAGGCAAAGGCTGAAAAGACGATGGCGGAAAAGTCGACTACCGTCCGATCGTCTGAGGTTTACTCAACAGTGTCGGCTGGTTAATCGACTTCTGTGGTCATCTAGAGCTGAATATTACTTCCAAATTGTTAATGATAAGCAATCGAATCAACGAAAGTTATTTGGAGTTGTTAACAAACTGCTTCACGTGGCGCCTGATTTAATGTATCCACCACATATTAATGCGAATGAATTGGTTAACAGTTTTCTTACATTCTTCAATGAAAAGATTGCTACTACTCATCGAGACCTGGTTCAGCGATGCCCTAACGATTCTGACTGTTACCAAGATACACCAATATCTTCATGCTGCCTGGATCATTTTGATTAAGTGACTATTAGTGATCTGTGGCCTACAGTGCGACCTATAGCGAAGAAATTCTGTGATTTCGACCCTCTCCCGGCCTGTCTTCTGACTGAAAGTCTTGATGTCTTGATGCCGGGTATAACCAGAATTGTCAAATTGTCATTAGAATCTGGGTTTGTGCAAACTAATCTTAAAGGAACTGTGTCACGGCGTTTTCATTCATTTTTCTGATCTGACAAAATTATTTTCTCATTAACAGAAACCTCAAAATAATAGTTTCCTAAGTTAGAAAAACACCAAAGAAGTAATTAACCAAAACTAAACAAGGATGGTTACGACTGAGGGAGATTAAGACGGATTACGAATGACAAACTTGAAAAAACTTGCCAGCTTTTTCAAGTTGCGTTATCCGTGACGTAGCTCATTTAAGGAAGCTGTTTTAAAACCATAACTGAAAAAAATAAAACAAAAAAGACAAACAAACAAATCTGGATCAGCAGGAGTTTAAAAACTATCGTCCGGTTTCTAATTTGAGTTTTTTGTCTAAGGTAATTGAGAAGGTAGTTGCCCTTCAGCTAACCAGTTATCTGGAAAATGACCATCTTTATGAGCCTCTGCAGTCAGCATACAAACAATTTCATAGTACAGAGACTGCGCTATAGTCCAGTAAACGAAGCAATTTTTTTAGGTGAGGTTCGACAAAATTTGTAACAAAGCCCATTCACCTTAAATCTGTTTATATGCGTCCAAATAGTGCACACATAAAAATCCACCGGAATCCGACCATGGCAACCTCTTTATTTCGACCATCGAAAATCCAAGATGGCCGCCAAATCCAAGATGGCCGCCAAAATGCGTAAAAATATAAAATTGATCTTTCTTGTCCAAACAAATCTCAATCCAACTAAAATTCATAACTCCGAGTAAGAACAGGGGTGCCATTGGAGTCTTCAGACCCCGAGAACTTCTAGTAAAGCCGAGATAAAAGGAAAAAATGCGTTGTTTTTTCTCTTTATTCTCTTTATTCAATCTTAAAAAAATCTGATTAAAAGCCAAAGGCAGTAATATTTAATAATGATTGAATTAATACAAAGAATAGTATTTTAAAAGTATCCTGGATATATTTTTACGGATGTCAATTAAATATGAGCCAACGAGTCAGCGGTAGCATTATGGGTCAGCGGTATGTGTCAGTATTATGGGTCAGCGGTATATCAGTTGGAGCTCATGCTTCACTGTTCGATCTGCAAGTTTTCAGCAAAAGCGTGGATAAATCCAATTGGTAAGTGCTGAAAAATCATTCTAATCTGCTCTAAAGACTGCTTTTCATATCAATTAATCTTTGTTTATCGATAGAAACAGCTTTTTTCTTGTTTCTTGTCGTTTCTGATTCATTTTGATATTGTGTGCCAGTGACAGCGTCTTGTGTCGAATTGCACGAATTTGACGATTTTCATATTAGCTGACTTCTACATCTAAAAATAAAGTAACTGAATTTCTGATAGAGCCAAACAATTCTTCTGTCATTGAACTGCCATTCCTAGTAAATGGCAATGTACAAGCCTGTTAAGTACAGTAATCTTTAACAAGATCGCCATTTTTAAAGGATCGCAAAAACCAAAAGAAAATCCGTACAGCTTGCAGCACACAGCCTTTTTCTAGTTTTTCTCTTTTTCTGTTTTCTATTTTTTTTATGAATGTTTTAAATCGTAAATTAAGAGAGTGATACTTTTTTATTCAAGGAAGTTTGGGGTTGAAATGGATATTATCGTTTTATTTCAGGCTTTCGTCTCAAAATCAATTGATGATGTCTTTGTCTAGTAATGCATCTGTCGAAGCCCCGTGCATACTGTGTGATGTAAAAATAAACCTTAAAGAACGAAATCATGCGTGTGTGGGGATTAAAGGCCTGGAAACTATAAATAACTTTTCTGTAAAGCATAACGAGCTGCACCCAGAGAAAAAGTTACCTATTTTCGAGTTCGATGGAAGCGAACTTTATGTACATACCGACTGTCGAAAGAGGCATACAAATACTAGACGGTATGAGCAGAAAAAACGAAAGAGAGAAGATGAATCTACTGATGTTGGACCAACACTTCGTTCAGAAAGAGGCAGTTTTTCATTCCGTACTGATTGCTGCTTATGCGGAAGGTTTATCGATAAAGCTAAAGCAAAACGATTCCCTGGAAACCTCGATTACGAGTATAGCCGTGTTATGTCCCTAGAAATAAAGAAAACCCTGGAAAAAAAGTGTGAAGAACGTAGAAAAGGCGAAGCAGATGAGTGGGCTGAGCAGGTGTTTCATCGGTTGGCATGCATCAGTGACCTTCCGGCAGAAGAAGCCATCTACCATAGAAAGTGTTTCCAGTATTTCGTTGGTGGTAGAGATTTTTCGATGTTGTGCGGCTTGACAAATGGAGAGCCGCCAAAGAAGCGAGGACGTCGAAGTGTAGTAGAAGACGAAAGCAATAACTCTGCGTTTCAGCACGTGCTTGAGTATCTAGAAAAAAACGATGACGAGACGGTCACCCTAGACGAGCTCTATGGAATAATGAAAGATGAAGCAGGAGATGATGGTGTGTATTCAAAGAGAACACTACAGCGACAGTTGGAGACACATTACAGAGACAGGGTAACAATTATATCAGTGAAACAACAACCACTTATAGTCACACTCAATAACAACGTTAACAAAATTATCCATGATGCGCATAAGAAAACGGAGAGCTGGAAAGATGTTGATACTTTGATTGATATCGTCAGTGAGTACATAAGAAATGACATAAAAAATGCAGAAAAACACTCCCAAGTATACCCAGACACAGATGATATTAAGTCCGTGGATCACAATCTCTCTGTCTTACCAGCATCCCTCCGTAGGCTTCTTGGTGGAATAATTAAAAGCAAGAATGCTGACTTACAAACGGCATCTATTGGCCAAGCCATTATGAGCGCCACGTGTCCAAGAGGCTTCCTATCTCCTCTACAAGTTGGTCTGTGTGTGACATTAGACCACAAGTATGGGCGCCGTGATCTTATTGATCTTCTTAGTAAATTTGGTTTCTGCGCATCGTATTCTGAAGCCACCCTTTACAAGAAAAATGCGGCCATAGCGCAAGGGGTGGGCGTAGAGGAAGTTGCAGAGAACGCGGTCCTTCATTTGATAGCAGACAACGTGGACCACAACGCAAATACACTAAATGGCGAGAACGTCATTCACATGATGGGACAGATGGGAGCAGTTACCCCGGCGGTAGCCCATAGGAAGCATATTGCAAGAAACAAGATCTCACTTGAAGAAATCAAGAGAATAGGCCATCATAATATCATTTTCCAACGGGATCCCAAAGGAGCTCTCCAGCGCTTGAAATATCCCACCATCCGTCTGCTAGCGGAAGATATCGAGAACACCAAGCTGGATATCCTATGGCAGGTGTCTATGCACATATCTCAGCCTCGCCCTCTATGGTCGGGGTATATGCAGGTCTTGCACCATGAGATGCGCAACCCAGGGAAAAGTACTCAGCTCTTCTTACCGATGATAGACCTGCCGCCGAGTAGCCCTACATGCGTGCGCTCGACATTGGAGTATCTATGTGACGTAGCAGATCAACAAGGAGTTACACCTATTATCACTTTTGACCAGCAGCTGTACTGGATCGCACTCATGATCATTGAAGACCAGCCAAACAACAGCCGTCTGCGACGCATTGTGTTACTGCTTGGAGGATTTCACACGCAGATGAGTTTTTTAGGCGCGGTTGGGTCGATTATGGATGGCTCTGGTCTGAAGGAAATGTTGACACAGGTGTATGCGGAAGGATCTGTCGACAAGATGTTAAGCGGTAAAGCAGTCGCGCGGGCAGTACGAGGTCACCTACTCATCGATAGTGCTCTCAACATAATCGCAACATCAGCTGCCCTCCGACTCCCTCTACCCTTCCTAACAGGTACACATTTAAATATTTCCTCTTCTATCATACTTGATAATACAAAATGATATTAACAAAAACTTGATCCATTTTCTAGACAACGCCGTTCCTCCTAGTACCGTGACTGGTCCGTCAGCTCCTCCCAGCAGTACCGTTGTTGGTCCGTCAGCCCCTCCCAGCAGTACCGTTGTTGGTCCGTCAGCCCCTCCCAGCAGTACCGTTATTGGTCCGTCAGCCCCTCCCAGCAGTACCGTTGTTGGTCCAGTGCCTCCTAGTACCCCTTTAGGTAAGTTGAAAAAAGGAAATAATTATGAAGAATGTTACCCGATATTAAAGTTTATTAACACTGCTTTTGCCCTTTCAGATGACGAAGATAATACCGCTCTCGTTGCGCGTATAGGCCTTCTGGTCAAAGCTGTCCAAGAGAAGAAATTAAGCCTGTATGAAGCCCTTGAGAGTAGTGCCGTTACAAAAATCAAGTCTGCCATTGACAGCTGGCGAGATATTATGGAACATAACCATCAAACCGCGAAATTATGGCTTCAGTACCAAAGGATGATCCAAATTCTGAGATCGTTTCTTCGTTCAATCAGAACGGGAGATTGGAAGTTGTACCTCAAAAGCTTGTGTGATATGCATCCGTATCTTGCAGCTGCCGGTCATAACAACTACACAAAGTCCCTGGCACTGTTTATCCCAAGAATGCAGGATCTTGAGCGTACTCACCCTGAAGTAAACAGAGCATTTATGAGTGGCTTATTTCCCGTGAGAAGAACAGAGGGCGCGTGGTGTGGGATGTTTACTGACTTGTTTATCG
>OZ034975.1:2762200-2769700 GCA_964030785.1 Siderastrea siderea | reverse complement strand
GTGGAAACGTTTTGCAAACGTTCTGACATTCGCACTCGATCTATCGGTCGCAAGAACGGACTTTACATTACACGGTTAGAATTTCGCCGTGTAAGGCTTGCAAAGAACGTTAGTTACTTTAAATCGACACAGTTTCTTTTTCACTTCACTGGATTTTTTAGTAGATTTTTCTGGCACTCTTACTATACATTTTCCTCTCTTTTCTTTTTCTTTTTTCCCTTCATTAATATTTTTTATTAGTCCCTTTTTAGGATTTTTTAAAAGTTGTTTAAAACCTGATTCGGATATTCAAACACTGTAATTAAGTGTCAAAAAGCTCTTCCAGGAAATATGGATGTACTAACATCCCCATCACTTTTATTTGGGAGCCCCAAACGTTTTCCCGGGCCCACAAGCATAACACTGTTAGGACGAGGTTTTGAAACCATTTTCCTTTGAAACATTTTCCTATCTCAAGACCCAAATAATGATCAACGACTAGATTTTCTCAAAGCCGTTTTTCACGTGGTCCAGTTAGCCGACTACATCGCTAGTTTCATCGCTCATATTTCGCGATTTAGAAAAGATGTCAACTGGAACAAATCTGATTACGCGACCAGCGATCGCGTTTTGCAGCTCTCAAACTGTTTCTCATGAAATGAATTTACCCTGTTTCACGATTCAGCAAAGACGTGAACTGGGGCAAGTCTCAGAACAAAGCGACCAAAGATCGCGTTTTTGATTCTCAAACCGTTTTTCATGAACTGAACTTACCCCGATAATACAACCACGATGAAACATTTAGGCTCAATTGCGATTCTCTGTTGGGTGGTGAGCATGTATTTAGAATGTTTTGTAGAGGGAAAAAGTCAAATGATCTTTTGCAAGTGGTACACTGATAACTGTGCACTGTATTTCGTTAGTTTCAATTATGTTTTGTCATCTTGTTTTTGTCGCCTTTCTTGGTTTCTTGGGCTGACATACGTTACCCTGTTCAAACGACCTGCCCAAGAAGACGGCCAAATTTGTATGGCCGGACGGTCCACGATTCAATGAGTTCCACTGTACCTAAATTTGTTCTACACAGTGGCATACATTATTTTCTGGTACTTTTTATGTCTGATCACATAGGTATAAATGTCTGATAACTACTTTTGATCTTAGTTGAGTCATCCACAACTACAGTAAGTCTCAAATGTTGGTGCCCTTAATTTCAAGGCACATGATCTTAATTTTGTCGCGATTTAAATTATTTGTTTCAAGATAATCCAGAAAATTACCCGGTACTTCTTAAAACATGTAAGTTTTTCAAGAAATAGTTTCCAGCTAAATTGTACTCAGTTACAGTTGCGTATTAAGGCGTGTCATATATCTACCGCATGATTGTTCGCTTTGTGCTCTTCTAGGTCACTGAAAATTTGTTTAAGTTTTCACTTAAATCACCATTTAAACAAACTGATGAATATAAAGGAAAAATAATTAAATAATTAAATAAAAGATCATCTGGACTTTCTGCTCGAGAAACGGCGAAATTATTGAACCATGGCAAGCGAAGAAGCTACATATTACGTAAAGTGAGAAGTTAAGAGACACAAAGGACCTTCATGAATAGCTTTTGAGACAGTTAAAAATTATTTCGAATTCAAGCTTCTTAGTGGTTGATCACCCGTTCTTAAAAGTGTCATTGTAAGAAGGAAGGTACTCGGGAATGAAGGCTACTAAAAACATTTCTCCAATTGTTCAAACGTCTTTCGAAATGTGATATTAAAGACTTAAATAATGTTTCAATCTGCAGATGGGATACGAATTTTCAGGACACCCTGTAAATATACCATTAGTTTCTCATAAAGAATGATTGTTGCTGAATTTCCTATTGGTTGATTTTAGCCCTGTTCTATGGCAAAGAGTTCTTCCAAGTCCTTTAGGGAACCAAAATATGTCTAAGGGTTTGAGATTTAAAGGTTGTTTGGTTTGATAAAAAGAAAGGAAAACTTCTCAATCTGGATCCAGGGGAGGTTTTAGTTTGCTGTCCAAACCAGTTTTACCCGGCATTAAAACCTGACAGCAAGGTGATGATAAAATGTTTTGATGTCTCTTCGCATTACCTACCTCCTAATCTATCTTCACAAAAAAAGAACTTGCGTTATGAAAGGAAGACAAATTATACCTGAACACGTTTTCCCATCTCCGGTGTAACCGGGGTTACAAGTGCATTTAAAGTGTCCAGCGGTGTTTACGCATGTTGCATTTTCATTGCAATCGTGGCTGCCATTTTGGCATTCATTGATATCTAGAAGAACAATGCAGAAATAAATAAAATCAGACTGCAATCAAGGGAAGTAGGTTAAAGAGTACAACATAAATTCTACCTGAACACGTTTTTCCATCTCCGCTGAAACCGTTGTTGCAGGAGTAATTAAAGTGTCCAGCGGTGTTTACACATGTTGCATTTTCATTGCAATCGTGGCTGCAATTTTGGCATTCATCGATATTCAGAAGGACAATGCAGAAAAAAAAAATAAAATCAGAGAGTTATCAATGTAACAGGGGCACCCAACGAGCAAATTTTAGCAAAATACTTGAATTATTTTCTGCTTTCTTAGATTGTTTCAGAGCTTTTTAAAGGCGTATTTGTGTAAGCTAATACAGATTGAACTGTTCAGATATTTTAGCTGAACATTTAGGCCGCAGAAAGTTTTAGGAAACAGAATCCTATCCACTGAATTTCCGAGCTGCTGATGGCTCTCCGAAAATGCTAGCTGACCTCATTTTGCACTCTAGACGACCTTGCTACGAAAGTCCGACGTGGTGTTTCGCCGAGGAAATCTCTAGCTTTCAATGCAGTTAAATCCGAATATCTCACGGGATTGCAGGCCTTCCGAACAGATATTCCTCGAAACGAACCGTTGGATGCCCCTGATGGAAACTGTTATAGAGTAGAACATAAATTATAGCCGATGACCAAACTGAAGGCTCCCATGTTTGTTTTAATTATCGACGAAGGAGGCCATGTTTAAAGCAATGTTCTGGTTGTTATTCGGATGAAGTATAAGCAACTGTGTAGCGCCAGAAAGTATCTGTTTAGTCCAGTACTGTAGCACCTCTAAAAAGCTTGTATTTTCATTGGACCGCTATATGTAGCAGCTCTATTGTTTCTACGCCTCGTTCTTTGTTTCTTTTGTTTGTGCTATTGTTAAGCGAACCAATCGTGGAAGACCTTACGACAGCTGCTACACCACCCGTTTAGTCAGGAGAGAAAGGAGACAGCCGACAGCGGTCAGTATGTTAGCCACCTGACACCAATTCAAGACGCCAGAGATGCCAAATTGGTGGGGAAGGAGGTGCCTCATTCAATTTCTTTTGAACAGTGTTAAAACTGAAGCATTATGGGATACTGGTGCCCAGGTTTCCATAGTATCGAAAGACTGGATTGCTAAGAACCTGCTAACAGCTAAGAGACGTCAAATGGAGGAATTACTCAATGGGAGAGGACTTGATCTAAAAGCAGCCACTTGCACTGAAATCCCTTACTAAATCTGGATTCAGGTTTCATTTAAACTAGCGACCTCTGATGACGAATGACGGTACCCCTCCTGATCTCCGCAGATGTTTTGGACCACCCCATTGTTGGATATAGCGTCATTGAAAAAATTGCGAAAAATTCTGGTAGTCAGTCTCCCAGCAACCATGAAGAGATGTTGGTCAATGTGTTGAGCTCAAGTCTTCCAAATGCTAAGGAAGAGAATGCTGCAGCCTTGATCAGTTTTATCAGGACAACCTCCTCAAGTGAACTATGTAGTGTGAAAGTAACGAAAAGATGCGTGGTGGTTTTCAAAGTATGAGACAGTGGTAGTCACTTGCCCTGCAAATACTGGCCCGGTTGAATCAAGACTCCGGGCATTGTTTGAGCCAGATATCGAATCACCTTGGCCAGCAGGCCTCTAGGTCCCAGAAACATTGGTTACCCTTCGAGGAGGCGCTTCATCGAGTGATACATACTACAGATCATGACATAAGCTTGCAAAATAGAATAGAGTTAGGCAAGCTACCGCTTGTGAAATCTGTGACACCACTCGAACCGAGGAAGGGGGAGAATGAAGAAAGTTCAGAATACTGTGTTGTCTTTGCCGATGAGTCACCGGAGGAGGAGGAAAGTCACAGGACGCCTGATATACTGACCAAGGAAGATTGACTTAGGAGACCTGTCAGAAGACCAGAATATTCTGGTGATGAACATGTGGACAGAGGAAGCAGACTCCTTTCCAAAGACGATGATAAGGGTATGCAAAAGGGTATGCAAAACGCCTACAGCTCAATATATATCTCTCAGACAATCGTCCCGTCCAGACAAAACTACACAGCTATTCCAAAGCAGTTGTATCCAGAAGTTAAACAATATTTTGAAGATCTGCTTAATCGTGGATGTGTGAGAAAAGTCCCGCTCAGGGGTCTGTGTGCGGAAATAATCCACAATCCACAATGTCAACACATCACTGCATTTGTGACATCATGGGGTCTTCACGAGTGGGTGCGGATCCCATTTGGTTTATGAGACGCACCAGCATAATTTCAGAGAAACATGGAGAACTGTCTGGACGGTCTTAGAGATAACATCTCTGTACCCCACCAAGAAATGCAAATTATTCAAGAAGGAAGTCAATTACCTACAAATGATTGTCTCTGCCAATGTATACCGGTTGTATTAATGGATCTAGGCTGTATTATCACTCAACGAGGCTAAACCATGAACCATGGGTGATGTGCGGGAAGATTCTGGGCTTGTTAGTATATTATCGAAAGTACATTCAAGATTTCTCCAAGATTGTACAACCACTCTACGATCTCCTGAAAACATCTGGGGCTGACATTGGAAGCCCTGCAGCTCAAAGAGGGAGGTGTACTCCAAAAGTGAACAGGGGAAAAATACAGTTTGGTCATGCAATCACTTGGACACATGAACACCAAGTAGTGTTAGAGAAATTAGTGGACTATCTTGTTAACCCACCATTCTTGGGTTACCCAGACTATAGTCTCCCATTCATTCTACATACAGATGCCTCAAATAAAGGACTGGGAGTCGTACTCTATCAACGAAAGTCTAGTGAAATGCGTGTAATAGGATATGAATCCAGGACACTAAACCTTGCCGAGAAAAATTACCACCTTCACTCTGGGAAGCTTCAGTTCCTCGAGTTGAAATGGGGGATTTGCAAACAGCTGAGAGATTACCTATCCTGTGCGCCATCATTCGTAGTGTACACGGACAATAATCCGCTAACGTACATTTTGATCACCCCAAACGTAACTCAACGGGACATCGCTGGGCGTCTGAACTAGCTGATTACAATTGTGAAATCAAGTACAGGCTGGGGAAAGTGAATCAGGCCGCCGACACTTTGTCAAGAATGCCATTAGATATTGACCGGTACATGAAGGCCTACATGCAGGAGACTTCGCAGGACGTAATCAGTGCAACTGTGTCTGGGATAATGGCACTTCAGAATAGTAGTTCGGTGTGGATTACAGCGGTCATTGATAGGACCGAAGCGCTTAACCTGGACTCTGACTTCCTGGATGCCAGCAAGTACCACAGGATTGAACTGCATGACATCCTGGCAGCTCAGAAACGAAATCCAAGCACAGCCAAAGTGGTAGCGTACAAAATAGGCGGACACCAACCTGCTCCCCATGAAATCCACAAGGAACTCTCTTCTGTGAGGACGTTGTTACGTGAGGAGCCGAAGGTGGAAGTTGGAGTGGATGGGTTGTTGACAAGAAAATTTACAGCTGGTGTTACCAAAGCAATTTCATCCTTGGTTTACAAGGGGTTGCATCAAGAGATGGGCCACTTGGGGGCGGAGTAAGTACTACAGTTACCTCGTGAGAGGTTTAACTTGCCTTATATGGAGCATGACATCACCCACTTCGTGACTAGGGTGTGTAGTTGTCTGAAACAAAGGTAGAATTTATGAATGTCCACACTGTTGCCCCTCTTCACCTTGTTGTCACTAGTGCACCATTTGAGCTGATATCCATCGACTACCTGCACTTAGAAAGAAGCTCTGGCGGTCATGAGTATATTTTGGACACTGTCGACCACTTCACAGGTTTCGCGCAAGCGTACCCCACCAGGAATAAGCCAGCACAGACAACAGCTAGCCAACAAGTTCTACAAGGATTTAATGCCTCGTTTTGAGTTCCCAGCACGAATCTTACCTGATCAGGGAAAAGACTTTGAGAACAAGTTGTTTCACCAGCCGCAGCTAGTTAAGTATGTGGAATGATTCGCTCAAGGACTGCACCCTGTCACCCTCAGTGCAATGGAAAAGCGGAAAGATTCAACCTGATGTTGCTGTCAATGTTGTGGATGCTCTGCGACGAAATGGAGAGCGGATGGCATGAATACGTACCCAAGATTGTGCATGCTTACAATTGCACTAAGCGAATCCAGGAGGTACTCTCTATTTCTCCTCTTATTTAGACGATCACTCCGTTTACCAATCGCTATTATTTTTGGAACATCATCTGAGGGAGCAGCAGGAGAGTACAGTGACTATGTTAAGAGGTGGAAGACAGCTATGACGGAGGCCTATGCATTAGCTGCGGAAAAGGCTCGCCTGTCAGCTACCAAAGGGAAGACCTTTCAGGACCACAAAGCCCAAACCTGGAACCTGGGGACCAAGTTCTTGCACGGAACCCATCAGAGCGTAGAGGACTGGGTAAACCGCGTGCATACTGGGAAGACCAGATTCACGATGTGGTGGATCGAAAAGGGGACAGCCCTGTCTATGAAGGGAAAACCGAGGGGTGAAGTAAACAGAACAGCGTTTGTACACAGAAGGATGCTACTTCCACGTGACCTCTTGCCACTAACCCAAGAGCACAACCGTCAAGCTACAAAAAGGCCTCAGAGAAGGATCAGAACCTTGAGGCAAACGCGCGATTCTTCGCAGATAGCAATAGTGATGATGCTGAACTCCTAACTTACACACCAGTGCAACTTTCAGATCGGTCGGATACCGGTGACAGCGTAAATCCTGAATCAACTGCTACTGCTAAACAGCACGTTCTCTTAGAACCTGGCACCCAAACCATGGCTACTGAACTTAGGAATCAGGAACCAACAGATGTGATCCTGTCCCAGCTGCTCAAGTGACATTGCAAGTTCCACAGGTGCATACTGGAGAATCAAGACTGTGAAGAGAGCCAGACCTGGAGCAGATGGAGAGACACGTCGTTCTCAGCGCGTACGGCAGCCACCGCACATGTTCACATATTATACTCTGGGAGAGCCAATTATCTACAGTGTAAAAACTGGTTCAAATCCTTTACCTGGATGGTATTATCTACCTTTCCAATCCCCCTGGACACCATCCACCTATCCGTACCTTGGACTGCCCTGCTACCGTCCTTTGGTGTACCCACCTTATACACCGATACCACAAGCGAACAGATTATAGAATGCCAGGTCTTTTGTGCTGTTTTGCCTCTCAGACAGGCATATGAGCGATCTACTTATCT
>OZ034975.1:2509700-2759700 GCA_964030785.1 Siderastrea siderea | reverse complement strand
AATAATTTTGATGTTGCTTTGAATATTTATATTCGCCTGATTAGCAAAACGCGAACATAAAAGAAGAGTAAAATTATTGAATTTAATATTCAGACAAACTCGACCGTAAGTTAGAAAACCACGATGAATAGACTCACCGAGCAAAATGTTTTGTCTCAAAATAAAATAATACAATAGCTTTTATAAGCATTTCTAATCTAACCTAATGTTATCTCCCTTGTCAGTAGCATTATAAGAGAAACTCAAGAATGTCGCCCTTTGCGTCAGCTAAAAGTATACATGTTTTTGTCGTTCCAAGCAGTTCTTGTTCCCGTAGTTCTTCGATTTCGTATTTATTCAAACAGTGTGGCTTTGTTGGGTTTTTTTTAATGTTTTTAACATAACGGATGTGTGTTTTCGACGGTTTAAGGACACACCTTAGCTAAACATCTTGATAAGCGATCAATTATTGACGAATTCATAGCTACGGACGATTTTTATTGGTTCCATCGTCTCGGTCGAGCGACCTTTTAGCGCCAGTGAAGGTTTTTTTAACCTTGACGGGCACCCAACGAGAATATTTAAGCCAAGTGCTTGCAATGTCGTGTTTGAACCGGGTCTATTAAAGGGAATATTTGTGTAAGCTATCACAGGTTGACCACTGCGGATTCTTCAGCTGAAAATTTATGTCGGAAAAAAGTTTAGGGAAAAGAATCTTATTCCCCGAATTTCCGAGCTGCTGTTGGCTTTCCGAAAATTCTAAACCATATGTTTGTCTCTCCGAAGTTACAAACGTTGACATTTCGCGATAGAAAAGTCTAGCATTTCATCGCTATTTTAAACGATTTCGAGTTTCTGAGGTGGTTATTGTCTTCCGAACAGATGTTCTACCGAGGCGCACCGTTGGGCCCCCCGTGAACTTTTAAGGATAGATGTGTAGATCGTAGAGCATGCAATAAAAGGATGTTTATAGCTATTTTACGAGACTGAGGTCGAAATAAATGTGGTTGTATTAATCGTATGAATTGCATAAGTAGAAAACGACTAAGAATGAAGATGAAAAGAGTAATTAAAATTCGTTACCGTTGCCGTTAAATTATATAGGAAAGTAGAAATTTCAGCGGCTCAAAAACTAAAACACATTCTAAAACCATCACGTATATTCTGAAATGCAATTTGGAAGAATTGTTTCGTTATTTGTTCCAGAAAATTACAGATTTAAGCCAAAAAAGTAGGTTTTTCTACTTTTTTAGTCTTTTTTAACCATAGAAATAAAATCTTTGGCATAAAAGTGTCATTATACGTTTTTTATTGGCACACATGACACATTTTCAGTGTGTCACAAATAGGTGAAATTTTAAGCAATTTTACCAGAAATGGACGCCCGGCTGCTATTGTGGTAAAATTTTGAAAAAAACGCTAAAATATTATCCGACAAGTAGTGGCAAAAATTAGAATTTATTGATGCTTTTTGCCATAGATACCGAAAACGTGGCAAGCTAGCCACGTAGGATCACAAGCATCCTCGAATGTTATCCGAAAAACATTAAGATGTACCTTTTGTCGGCAAAAAAAGCCATTACAAAGTAAACAAAAAATGTTTGCCAAGTTGAAAATAAACTGGCAAGATTTTCTAATATTTAGCATGTTGCTTTCGTCAACCGAATGGAAAGGAACATGGAAATTTCCGCGTTCCTTTTGTGAGCACAATGGAAAGGAACACGGAAATTTCCAGTTCCTTGGGCGTCAGACTGAACATTTTTTTATGTTGCTTTATGAAAAATACATTTTATATCTTAGTAATGTGTCATATTCTTTCCCCACCTACATTAACTTTGGAAAAATTGAACAAAATTAGACACTTTTCTAGGTGAAGTAAAAATTTGCTTAACTAATTCAAATTTCGCTATATTTTGTTAGATTGAAATCCCTTTAGAAGGAAAATGACAAAATCTGACTGAAATAGCCATATTTTACCGGAACATCGTGGTTTTAGAACGTGTTTTAAGAGAAGAGGCTTGACTGCAAACAACGTGACACCGAGCCAGAGAACTTTCTTGCCTCAGTTTTCCCCGTTTTTCCCCGTTAACATGAAGACACTTTATCACACAAAAAAATGAATATTGAATTAAATATTAAGACAAACTCGCCAATAAGTTGAAAACCACGATAAACAGACTCATCGAGCAAATTGTTTGGTCTCAAAATAAAATAGTACAATAGCTCTTATAAGCATTTCTAACCTAATGTTATCTCCTTTGTCAGAAGCGTTATAAAAGAAACGCAAGCATTTCGCCTTTTGCGTCAGCGAAAAAAAGTAGAATATACGTTTTGTCGTTCCAAGCAAGACTACCGCACCAATGCGTTTCCCCCTTAAAACTCAGTTCTTATTCTAGTAGTTTTAAAGGCACGATCATTTCGATCAGTGATTAATTATTGATAAATTCATAGCTATGGACAATTTTTATTGGTTCCATCTTCTCCGCGAGAGACGTGCAAATGAAGGATTTTTTGGTTATTTGTTCCAGAAAATTACAGATTTATGGCAAAAAGGTAGGTTTTTCCAATTTTGGGCCATACCAATAAAAACCTTTGACGCAAAAGAGCCGTTTTACTGTATATTGTCAGACATGACACCTTTTCAGTTTGTCACAAATAGGCGAAGTTTTAGAAATTTTTACCAGAAATGGACGCTCGGCTGCTATTGTGGTAAAATTGTGAAAAAAAGCTAAAATATTATCCCACAAGTCGTGGCAAAAATTCGAATATATTGATTCTCTATGCCATAGATAACGAAAACGTGGCAAGCTAGCATCACATTCTACCTCGAATATCCCCCCCTGAAAAAAAAAATTAAGGTGTACTTTTTGTCGGTAGAAAAAGCAATTAAAGAGTAAAAGTGTGCCAACTTGAAAACAAACTAGCAAGATTTTCAATATTCAGCATGTTCCTTTAGTCAAACGAATGGAGAGCAACATGGAAACTTCCGTGTTCCTTTTGTCAACACAATGGAAAGGAACACGGAAATTTGACAGAAAGTCGTACTAAAGGGAACTAATTTTCGCCAAAAATGAGGATCCACATAGCCTCGTTTTAATTTTTCACTACATTATCTTAAGGTGACCCCAAGTAGTTATTTAGGGCCACATTTCCGTTTCTGCGTTTGAATGAAAAGCTCGATCTCTTTATTGTCGAAGACACACCTAAGCTAAACATCTCGATCAGTGATCAATTATTGATAAATTCATAGCTATGGACGATTTCTATTGGTTCCATCTTCTCGATCGAGCGAAATTTTAGCCCCGGTCAAGTTTTTTTAACCTCTAGGAGCACCCAACGAGAAAATTTAAGCCAAGTCACTAACAATGTCATTTTCAGTTCTCAGATTATTTTGAACCGGTCTTATTGAAGGGATAGTTGTGTAACCTAACACAGGTTGACTGAAAATTGATGTCGAAGAAAATTTTAGGCAAAAGAATCTGATTCCCCGAACCTCTGAGCTGCCGTTGGCTTTCCGAAAATGGAGAAAACTAGACTTTGCAGACCTAATGACCTCCTTAAGCCAAAGATAAACTTGTCTAAAAAGTTATGTTATCACCTTGATGGGCGTCTGTGTTGTATAGAAGCCAAGCTCCCCACCAAATGCACAGGAACAGCAAATCAAACATGGAGAAGAAACTGTCTGCCATCTTGAAGCGAGACAAGTGGCGTATTTACTGTAGTCTTGGCTCAATGTGAGACCAAGAAAGATATTGGTTGGTCAGTCCTTACAGTAATAGCTACACATCTCTAATAAGTGCTGATAAATTATTTATCAACATGAGGAAGGTGTCATCAATAAATTAAGAGCTCTGACATGGACTTCCCCTATTGCGGGCTAGAAAGACTTAGAAAGTAACTTAAATATGCAGGTACCTAACTGAGTTTAAGTCGTCCTCCCTTGACAATTTCGATCGGAGTTTCATTGGGATAATACAACTGAGTTTAACAAGACGAAGCAAGAAAAAAAGAAAGAAAGAAAGAAAGAAAGAAAGAAAGAAAGAAAGAAAGAAATTGAGTCATTTATTGTAAAAACGTTAGCAAAGAGTTCCTCTCCAGTAATTCAATTAAAATACATAATACTCGACAAGTTAAGTTTGAGATAAATTTACTGGCATGCTAGTGAAACCATAGATAATAATATGGCGATTACAAACAAAGTTTTGTACAAGACTTCAATCTTGCAAGAATTAAAAGAAGTTATTCACAATGCGAGGAAGAAATAAAGCTAAAATAATCGCTAAATTAAAGTGAAAAAGGCGAATTTATGGGATTACAGTTTGGAGTGGGGATATTACTTCAAATAGGTTGTTTAACTAAATAAATATGTAACAAAAATCAATAAATATCTTTAGTTTAGCGGAGAATGTGACGCTTTAGCTGAAAACGTCTTTTGTGCGAGTAAATTAGTAGTGACAAAAATGGTGTAAAGGTAAATTAGCTTGTTTTATGGCATATGAATAAATATTCATGGCATTGTCTGGCGCTCATGTCGCTGCTGTAGAGTCATTGTAACCCAAATTTTCAAATCGAATTAAAAGGGCAAATTTAGGGTACAAATATTTGACACTGAGTTTTTCAAACATTCGTAATGTTAAAAAATGGAATAAAACAGTATACCCGCTATTTGGAGCGCTCAAGGAAGACGAAAGATTGTTCTTTACGAGTGGAGACAACGGAAGGCTTAATTAAAGACGATAAGGAAAGTTGTTAGCCGCTAAAACTGATGTAAACAGATGAAGAGTTACCTGAAAAACAGCTGCACGATTTTAAATTAGCATTGAGTTAATCAAAGAAAGCCTAAAGTAGGGAATAGAATTAAAAAATAACAACTTTAGAAACTTAACACCGTTGTTATAATACCTGTTGTTACACGTTTTAAATATTGCATACAAAAAGAATGAAACAAGAAATAAAGACAAACGAAACAAACAGACAAAAGAGTTTGAAGAATAATATGCAAGCAATAAAATTGTTACGAATTTTTCTGAAAACGTTTAGCTGTTTAGCGTTGATCTAATGAAAGTTTTTGAACGTTTCAAAATCTAAATACAGTAGTTCGTTTAAAAAAAGTGAGGACGAAAAGTCAGTAAGGCACGGTTCAAACGTCGAACCTTATACATGTGCCGAACCTGATGAAAATTAGCATTGGCTATTGATATATTGTGATACTCCGCCGATGATTTCTGGACTGAAATAGTGTTAACTTTATGGTTAACAGTTTCTAACACTCTAATGCCCGTGAAGATTCGTTCATAAAACAGAGCAAAAATCTGAAGAACTTCGATAAAAATTCTCACAACAAATATTTACCCGCAGCGTTAATTTTCAGCTGCAGGTTGTTTTACGTTAAGAAGTGTAATTTTTACTTGGATACCCACGTTAAGATGGATTTCCTCTTTGTTTAGACACAAACGAAAACAAACAACTGACTTTACGTACGTGAATAAAGAGGGAGGTGAAAATATTACACGTTGAACAGGGCTTAACTTTTGCGTTTACATGGGGGCGGTGGGGGGGGGAAGACGAGTGTAGGGGGGAGGAGGCATTTGACTCAGTCAAGTCGAGTCGCATTCATGACTTATTTCGCCTTTCAAACACTTGCTTTTCGAAAAATGGACAGTCAAATACCCGGCGGTGGGGATGGTAAAATCAATTCGACATCTCAGATCGACCGGGCGTTTCCCTTCCCCCATGCGACCTAACATTGATAGGTGCTCATACTGACAACACCTTTTGTTTTATTTATGACTTACGCGCGTAAAGCCATGTCTGTAAGTGCGTAAAATTTTTGCGACGGAGGAATGCCACCTAAATTTAACTGACTTCAAGTGCCAGTGTGAATGAAGTGTGAGGGAGTTGCATTATCGGCTAGCTGAATTTTTCGTCTGTGTTCCCCCCTTTTACCGGCAAACGATATTTAACACATTCAGTCTGCCAGTTTTTATTTTAGCGGAGGGCAAAAGTCATAACACAAAGTAGCCAGGTCGTTTCTGGATGTGGAGTTGGGTGGGGTGTGTGTGTGCGTGGAGGGGGGGGGGGGGGAGGGGGGATTGCCGGGCCGTCTGCTTCCCTTATCCTTTTCACCCGGCTTCTCAACAGTTTCTCGGCGGCTTCTGTTAGTTTTTCTTTTATTTTGACGCAATGTTATCGCGCACTTTGCTACTTACATACATTAAAGATTAAAATTTTCGGACGCGTTTAATTTCGTACATTTTATTTTACGTGGCTAGTTTTCGGCCTAACATCTATTCAGCCCGGGATTCAGACATTGCAACACCGCAATCGAGACTTCTGTTAAATCTAACTTAGAGGGTCTGAATGGGGTTTAGTGTTTAGTGTTATTTTCCCCAAATTTTTAGTGTTTGCTGTTAAATTTGCCAATATTTTAATGTTTACTGTTTTCGGAGAAAATACTGTTTAGTGTTTAAAAGTCTTTTAGCATTGTAAATACTCATCTGCTTTACTGGAAATGCTAATAAAATCACTTAATCGCTTAAACCTATGCTTAAAGGGGCAGTAGTCTCTTTTTTTCTACCCATACGCATCAGTATTTTGGGGAAACCTGGAGACCAATAGCGTACCAAGAGCCCGGGATCCTTTGGTCAGAGTCGCGTGCGAACTGGGGTCGACGCCTCGGCACAGCGGTCAAAGGCAAAAAACAACGTCACTTCCGGTTTTTCAGAGCCTTGACGTTTGAGTCAGTTCAGACTTTTACGAGCGCAAAGTTCGTATGAAAATGATACTTAAAATGTCCCGATAAAACTTGAGGATGCCAGTTACTTCATTCTGAACATATACTCGAAGTAAAAAGCTTAAGTTTCAGAATTGGCGTTAAGTTATGCCGTTAAAGTGAAACTTTCGACATTCAACTGTATTTTCTTTTGCAAAATTATGGAGGGAACTGCGCACGCGTCCTGCGTTTGACCGCTGTGAAGGGTCGACGAGGTCGGAACTCGAAGTCAAATCGGTCAAAAGCTAAAAAGCAACAAGGTGGCATCCGACGTTGTTAAAGTTCTAGTGAGCTTCTATAGAAGCGGAGAGGATTCTGCTTTCGAAAGGCACAGAAGCAGGGTCACGTTTGACCTTGCAAAGCAATCCAGCGTGGCAGCCGTCAAGAAACATCTCACGGAATTTCTTGAGCTTGCATTGAAATTTGGCATGAAAAGAGTTTTCATATTCGAGGGCATAGCGGAAACTGGCGTTAAAGTTCGTGGTTCATACACGTCAAATACATGTAAATTTAGCAAGGAAGGAATTACATCTGTAATTTTTGTTAAGCATTTAATGGTAAATAATATCCCATGTTATGTATAAATTAGTGAATTACAAGGATTTCTCTCACTGAGAAAAGTTCTGTCTTTACACTGTAAAAGATATATCTTTCACATGTGAGTATATCGATTACGTCACGTTTGCTGACGTCTTTTCCTTGTTTAAGTGATGAATGAACTGCTTGTCCTTGGTATATAGTATAAAGTCTCCTCGGAAAACTTCGGTAGTCTTCGGAAATCTTCGGAAATGATCAGAATGGGTGAAATTAGCCGTTACAGTGAATTTTCTACTGTTAGTGTTGAAATGCCTAAAATGTAACTGTTGTATGTTACAGAGGCCAAAAATTAAGTGTTAAGTGTTATAGAGGTACCCCCATTCAGACCCTCAACTTAAGCTAGTGTCCATTGTACACCTTATAGTCAGGCGGTTATGTGAAAAAATTGTGCACTTTTGGTTAAAAGCATGAAATTTTGCATGGAGAGGCCTTTTTATGTAGTTAACGGATGTAGATATGGAGCCACCGAAAAAAACCGTTTTTTTCTGAGTTATGATGATTTTTAAAAAAGGCCGCCATTTTGAACCGGAAGTAGAATTTATTTTTAATGTTAGTTCCATTAAATGTTGTTTTCTTGACGTTACAATACTAAATTTTATCGGTAACAATGATTTCAGTCTTTAAAAGGAAAATTTTATTTTTTAAATTCAAAAAAGATCGATATGGTTAGAAATGGAACGCCATTTTGAACCGGAAGCGACAAATGGACTACTGTAAGTACTTGTTTAAGTTGTTTGATTCACTTAGAACAGCTACAAATAGCGTAAACTATGATTTATAGTAATAAAAACATAAACTACTCACACAGAACTGTATTGCCTTTTATTGGCTTGAAGTAGTCTCAACTAATACACTGAACTAATACACTTGTTCCTTTGAGTACAGACCTCAGTAACAACTATTAAAAATACTTTACACAATCAATCATTGTTTTCACAAAACTTGTTCGACTTTACTGTTATCACCACTCATTCAGTGCTGTTATTACAGAACTCAGTATCAACTATGCCTTACGCAAGCAATCGTATTCCTAAAACTTGTTCGACCTAACTGTCGCCATCACACGATCACACGTTTGAAGTTGTTAGTACACAACCTGTCTTTCTAGTTATCCAAAACTCATTCGACTCTCATCATTGTCGAATCAGATATTCAATGTTGACCCTTACTACGTAATCACCGGTTATTGCATTCGTCACAGCAACTGCAAAGAGCAGTGCATTTTAGGGCCGCTCTAGCACAGTAACATCTTCCTCTGCACCCAAGCTTGCATCCACAGCGGAGAAGTTCTCTGCATGACTTTGTCACGTCTGGAAGCGTCGTCCAGAAAGGCTGCCATTCTCCTTCCTTGAAAATCCAGCCCCAATCGCCTGGCGAAGGTAGATCAGGGTGTGGTGTAAGTGCTCGGCCCCAACAGTGACCACCTTGATAAGCAGCTCTCTTTTGTATGCTGTAACAGGGCCGCCCGAGTTGGTGGAATTGCATCGTACGCTCTGCCTTTTTGTGCAAACAACTGCTTCCTGGCTTCATTGACATTTGTCTTGTTGCTTGTTCTGTCGTACAAGAGAATGACGAACCATTCTAGATATATCATACATGCTTCACTGACTAGAGGAGTAGGTGTTGTCGCCAGCTGCAAGAAGGCGTCTGTGACGGCTGGGTAGCTCTTCCATACTGTAAAAGCAGTCTTCTTGCCTCTCCCAGCGAAGCAGGACACCGTATCACATCCAGTGAATGAGTGGAACACTGGTAGGGACTTGGACATCTCTGATCCCAGGCTGTTTGATATCTCGTGTGCTGCAATGTAACGCAGATGAGAGCCAGTTCCCATCGCAACCCAGAGTTCAACTTGTTGCTCCTGGAGCCTCCCGCAAGTGCTATCGCTAAAACAAGGACGTCGGTGTCAACTGTCCGTAGCACAATCTTGCGATGACCCTCTTGGACCGCGTCTGCGGCATGCAAAATCATCCTGGTATCATCCTACCAGTTTTAGAAAGGTATATAGGAAAAACTAATGGCGCAAACTTCTGACTGGACCTGTAGTGTAATACCGTTTCGGCTTTCAGCCTTCTTCAGATTACAACACGTACGGTTAAAAATTAAAAATTAAAAACTATGTACAATGGTTGTGCAACTTTAGGTACTACCGTACATACTTTACATACACACAAAAGAAAAAGAATGAAATGAAGGTTACGAAACAAAACAAAAGATCTAAATTACAAATACAGAAAACAAACTAAAGTGATAATTGTTACGTAACGCTCCGTCGTAACAAACTCCCTAAAGAGGGCCCCTGAATAATCTCATGGAAAAGCCGCCATAACAGAGACCCTGAACAGGGCCCTTAAGGTGATTCCATTCAATTGCATTACGCATCCTTTCTGCGCATCATTTTTTTGCGTGATTAGCGCGTGCACGAGCGCGCGCACCTTCGGAACTTCATAGGTTTTCTATGAAAGCTGAGCTGTTCAGAGAAATAAATGGCCGTTTTCTCCTAAACGAGCTCGGTGACCCCCATTTTTTAATACATGAATTCAAATAGCACACGGTCTAGTACAATATATCGCGAATTTGAGGAAAGTTAAAAATTCTGCTTTGAGATATTGTTATTTAAATGCCGAAAAGAACACGTCTTTAGGTGCTGCAGGGTACGTACGCTCGCCGCAAATTTGTAAATTTATTTCATAATCTTGATTCGTGTTCAACTAAAATAGTATATAATACAAGATAAATGTTTGTTTTGGTGAACTGCTCCAATATTTCAATACAAGTAATGACTTTTTAAAGCAATTAGGGTTTTCATTTCTGATTACCAGGGTTTCTCAGGAAAACCTTGCGGGTCGTGTAGTTGCTATTAATGGCTATCCATTTTGTGAAAAAACAAGCACGGTGACCCCTATTTTTTATTGCATTTTTGAAATGTTCTAAACACAATTACTAACTGGACCAAGTTTTAGAAAATTTTAAATATTCCTTCTATTTCGATGGAATCACCTTAAACAATTACAGTAATAAAATCCCTGTACAGGGTCCCTAAACGACAGCTACCCAAAGAAAAGAAAATAACAGAACGCGAAAACAAATGTAACAATTGATAGTAATTAACAACTAAGCTAAAAGCAAAAAAAAAAAAAACAAAAACAAAACCAGATAAGCGACAATCGTATTAACGAGCAAGGCACGTGAAACGGTTTGATTAGCTATTGTAATTTATGCGGTTCTTAAACCGAAATTCGCGTCTTTTATTGAGGCCATGCGGATTCAGCGTGAACAATTGTGGGGTCCAATAGGCTTCCCTTGTCAGTAACAATTGCTCTAAATGTAAATGATTTTGAAATGCGGAGATTTGTTCAATGACAATGAAACTGATTTGAGAAATATCATGTTCGGAGCTATTGTAATGCACCGCCAATGCATATGTTTTCCTATTGTTGAGCATACTTGATTTATGATTGCGGAATCTGACCTTAAATTCGGTTGATGTAGGACCTACATACTGTAAATTGCATTTATTGCGCGTGGCTAAATAGATAACATTTTTGGACGAACAAGTGAGTTTTTGCCGAATAGGATATTGGCGCCCCGTGACTGAGCTTTCGAATTTGGAAGTTTGAAGTAAAAATTTTTTACAAAGGTCACACCTTTTGCCACATTTAGAACAAACCAAAACAATCAACCTGGTATTAAGTTGAATCTAAGCCTGCAAAATAATTTTAAAATGTCTTAAATTGTGAGTCTTTAAAAAAGTTTGAAATTTCCTGGGCGGTAAACAGTATACTGTTTAACGATTAGTCTTAAAGGAACAATTGACTACGACTCAGAACTTCAACAAATGAATGCTCGTTTACAGCCTCCCTTTTTTATAACCATTTTCAATGAAGGGCCTACACACGTCCAGTTTTGTTTTCATTAAAGAAAATAAGCTGCGTTACCCATTTTTTCACTATTTTCGTCTTTAAACCTTTAGACAACAAGTTCATTTACCTTCGAGAACACAAGATGTCACTCAAAAGGCATTTACACCTACTTCTTCTCACTTCCGGTAATTAAATATTCTACTTCCGGTCAAGATGGCGGTCATTTTAAAACTCCCCTTTAACTTCTCTCTGATTGACTTTTCACAGTGGCTCCATATCAGATGTTTATAAGCATAAGAAAACCTTTATGTACACCAAATTCCATGCTTTTAACCCAAAGTGCACAATTCATCTAAAATTCTGCACATATCCGCCTGACTATTAATAACACAACAGTGCAGTTTTCAGGATATTTATTATTTATTATTAGATTCGTTTTTTTTTATTTACAGTTATGGGTACAGTCACAGTGCCAGTGCTGTTTTCGAGCTGTTTACATTTCTGATCACATTTCACTGTTTCTCGAAGAAATGCAAACGTTTACTTCTGCACATGCCAAAGTAGCTTTGATTCTCACATCAGGTGGAATCTTCGTATCCTGGGCAACTTCTAAGCGATATTTCTTTAAAATGTGCATCAAAGCCAGTTTCATCTGCATCATTGCAAACCGCACTCCAATACAGCTGCGTGGACCGTGACCAAATGGCATAAAAGCATATGGATTGCGTGGCTGCTTGGCTGTGGGTGAAAAGCGATCTGGGATAAATTTCTCTGGGTCAGGAAAGATGGTTGAATCTCTCTAAACACTGTATACAGCAATGATAACAGGCGAGTCTTTGGGAATTGTTATTCCTTTAATAGTACAAAGTCTATTGCAGCTCCGGGATATGATGAACCCTGAAAATTAATAATAAAGTCACCAGAATTTAATTTTGTATCTTAAAAATTTCATGCACCATATATATTTCAATAAGATGGTTAATCATCTCATAAAATACCAAAACAACAATTATTTTAATAATTTCTTTCAACAATTTCTTTTCAGTTTTAAAAACTGAAAAGAAACATTTTCCCCACCCCTCACTTGTAGACGGGTCAAAACACTATAAACACGTAGTTAACTGTACATGTGATTGCGTGATTTGGAGTATTACCTCAAATGTTTTACAGTGCCAGTCGTGTCATAGCGTTGCCATGCACATGCATAAAATTTTGCTTAGTTTTTGACAACTTTTTCAAATCTTTTTGACATTGTTTTGCTGGCTTCTAATTGAACGGATCTCAATCACGTCCAAGAACTACGAGGGGCGGAATAGTGAAACATGAAATTTGACAAGTCTGCCGCTTTCATGATCAGGTCAGACACAGAAGCCATGAAAAAGTTGTCCCACCCCTCACTTGTAGACGGGTCAAAACACTATAAACACGTAGTTAACTGTACATGTGATTGTGTGATTTGGAGTATTACCTCAAATGTTTTACAGTGCCAGTCGTGTCATAGCGTTGCCATGCACATGCATAAAATTTTCCTTCGTTTTTGACAACTTTTTCAAATCTTTTTGACATTGTTTTGCTGGCTTCTAATTGAACTGACCTCAATCACGTCCAAGAACTACGAGGGGCGGAATAGTGAAACATGAAATTTGACAAGTCTGCCGCTTTCATGATCAGGTCAGACACAGAAGCCATGAAAAAGTTGTCAGATGTGAAATAAAAACCTCCATGCTTGTGACAACAGTCCAATGTGCTGCTGCACACATATTATTTTAGTCTAAAACTCTACAGACTGATTGTCATGTGTATAAAAGTTTATCTTTCCCATCTATTTTCATTTCCCCTTCCATCTTAGCTTGCAGAGCAGCAAAACATGTGAAGGCACAGTCAAACGGGAAAAAGGTCAGGCATGTAGATAAACTAGCACATCTCTATAGTGACTCACAAGGGGGAAGATTTGAACTGAAGAAAATGTAGTAGTTCTCACTCACGGTTGCAGTACTTGGAGCTATTTTGACCTCGATTTCTGTAGCATTTGTCTTGCGATGTATTCAGTTATTAACTGGCCTGCAACTGTAGTGGTAAGACCAGACACCTACATGGAGTTCAAAAGTCTCTTCACAGAAGACTTCACCCTTGTGTCAAGATCCCCAAAGATAATGAGATTGAAATTATTGAAACACTGCAGATGTCTGCATCTGTGGTATCATACTAAAGGTAAAGTCGCACATGAGCCAAAGAGGCCCACATGGGGCCACTCACAAACAACTGCAGTACCGCCCACAGAGTCATATGCAGCTCAGTGCTGACCTCTGAACACTGTATGTAGAGCAGCAGTGAGGCAAACATTGAAGAAAGATTAGAAGTTTTATTTGCCACCCCCCCTCAACCCAAGGGGCGTACTCAATACGCTTTTGTACCGGGAGGCACTCCCCCTAGCCTGCATGCAGACGTCTCGCATTTCCTTGACGCAAAGGAAATAGGAGACGTCTGCACGCAGGCTACACTCCCCCTCAGGATCTGAGACATTACCACCTTCATATACCAAGAACACTTTTGCACCTCAAAGGTACATGTAACTGAGCCAAAACCAGTACATGATCATGGGCTTTTAGTCACTTAGACAACCTTTCATACATTTTTATGTTATTTCTGCAAAAAATGTTGCAACCCTTGTTGCTACTTAGTATTCTAAAGAACACTAAAATAAGAAATTTTCCTACCCAATATCATATACTGCAATTGCAGAAAAGTCCTGTACGAAACTAGGAGCCCTGTAAAGCGCCCCCAAAACACTTCAAAATAGCTGTTCAGCGGGTATACAGCAGAATTGCAGCGGTTTGAAAGCCTTCTTACAGCTAAATTGAGGTTGCAGCGGGCTGCAAAACGGCTGTGTAACCCTTTGCAGCGCTTGAAAGCGGCTTATAACTGTTTTGCTGCCAAATTGCTACTGCCAGCTGCAAAATCACTACAAAAAAAGTACGACTTAGCTGATAGATCAGTTTTTGCCGTTTTGCTCAACCCGGCGCTACAACGTGAGGTTATGGACGCTTCTGATGCTTCTGGGGAATGTAAACCATAAATAAACATGGACATGCGTGAAGAGAGGTTGCCAGTGAAAAATAACAAGCTTAAAAACGTCAGTACACCACGGTACCTTAGCTGCGCTGGAGTTATAAAGATTTCACATTGCGATTGAGCGTGCATCTGTTAGTTGCAACTGCTGTTCAAGCCGCATCAGGGATGTAGGTTTCGAAGAAAACGGCTGTGGCTAAAAGTGGGACGGGGACGCGGGGACGCGTGTTTGGGGATCGAAAGGCTGATTTCTTTCAACAAAACAGAACAAATATCGGCTATTTTCCTATCAATTCGCATAGACCTGCCAATCACAAATGCCTTTCCGGACTTCTTTAGAGTTTCAACTGTGTTCACTGAGATTTTCAATCCATCGAACCCAAACTGTATAAAGAGAAAGTTAATGAAATTTCTCTGGAGTTTATAACAGATTTCCTATGAAATTTTCAAGTTTTCTAGCCGCAGAAACATGAAACTCCTCTGAAGTTCTCCTGGGAAATCACCAACAAAGTCAGCTCTCCTCTCTGTTTTTCGTTGGGCAATGTTATTTTCCACATTGGCAGCATTTTCTTCTAGTCACCAGTCTCTTTGTAATTTATTCTGTTCACTGTTGTTTTGGCCGCTAAATTTTGAAAGGAACTTTCGCGTTTGACGTGGTGACAATCCAAAACAACGATAACAACGATAAGTGGCGCGTTTCTTCCCTCCTAGCCAAAAGCGTGCAAGTATGTATTTTCCGTGATTGGCAGGTCTATGCGGATTGATAGGAAAATAGCCGATGTTTGCGCCGTTGCTTTGGAAGAAATCAGCTTTTTGGATTTATTTTCAGCTATTTTTTCCCGCTTTTCTGCTATACAACCCGCATCCTCGATTTTACGTCCCTGCTTCCCAGATCTCACGTCCCCACGTCCCCGATCTCACATCCCTGATTCCTGATCTCGCTTCCTTGCGTCCCCGGTCTCACGTCCCCACGCGTCCCCGCGCGCTCTCTATCTCGCGTCCCCACGCGTCCCCGCGTCCCACGTTTCCAAACACGCGTCCCCGCATTCCCGTACCCACGTCCCTGTCCCACTTTTAGTCACAGCTTCGGGGAACTTAGACCCCCAGAAATAAGCTATTTCTTGGAATGTTGGGTGTTGTGCCTGTGGATCGTTCCCCTTCTCTTACAAACCTGTCGTTCTGAATGAATTTTTGGATCACTTTTCTTCGTGTAAATAAAATAAGCACATGGTAACCATAAAAACGCGTATGAAAATTTTATTCACTTGTCCAATCCACCCCTTTATTATCCTTCAAGAGAATCTAAGAGAATTAATGGCCTCTATAAGCGTGTCCGAACGACCTGGCCGTGTCTTTGGGTTATTATTTGTAAATGTTTTGTCGAAATGTGCTGGCAAAAGTGTTTGAAGCATGGTACTTAGGGTGGTGCTTGTTAAATTGCTCTCTGTTGTTCTTTTACGGCTTATGAAAATGAAGGAGCCAGTTGATAAGTTAAACAACTTTATTTCAGTCAATCTAGCATTGTTTAGCAGCATTATACGTGTAGGTAGGAAATTTTTCACTTCTTATACGTAATGTTATAGTTCTCAAATAGCTCATTTATACGTCTCATCAAAGTTTGACAGCAGTGCAAACTAGCGCGCAGACTTCTGCACCAGCTAATAACGATTTTAAACCTTGATATTCGATTGGTTAATTAGCTAGCATTCTACATGCAGCTAAGACAAAAATTTAACTCCAAAAGTTAAATTTACAGACCAAAAGCTATAACGGATCTTAAAACAGCTCAAACTGTGTACTGCTTATAACATTCCTGCATCTGCTTCCGAACTTTTGTTCCGAACTTTGATCCATGATAATTATTGTTAACTCGCAGCATTTTATATGCAGCTACGAAAAAATGTAAGTACAAAAACTTTTTTGAGGGTTCTCAAACGACTCACACATGTGACTACTGTGAACATAATCTGTGATTACTGCAAGGTAAGAATCAATATAAAAAAATTGTAACAGCTTGGTAACAGCACAGCACATTGGTAACAGCTTCTCACTCCCTGTATCTTTCAGTCCGGTTCCCGCCTTTTCTTCCGTCAGGGCAGCTTACGCCTATTGTTCTTTTCCTATAGCACAATACTATGCAATACTGTGACGTTTTTCACGCTTCTTGCCCTCTCACAAATGCCATCTCATCCCGTCTCCTGTTCCATACTTCCCCGATTTCTGCCCACTTTTATTTCTGACAGTCCCCTGTTCCCCTCCACTAACCTCTTTATACCGACAACGTTTGTGTGGTCCTCGCGAGGTTTGTGTTTATGATATACACTGATCACAGTATTTTGTTTGAGTTTTTATTCTGGCAGTTTTTTTAATTTCCCTACTCTACTCTTGAAAATTCCGATTCGACTGAACCCTAAGGAGCGTCCCACCCCTCTGTTCCCTAATCCCACCCCTCTGGTCCCTAATCCCACCCCTCTGGTCCCTAATCCCACCCCTCTGATCCCTGATCCCACCCCTTTAATCCCTAATCCCACCCCTCTGATCCCTAATCCCACCCCTCTGATCCCTAATCCCACCCCTCTGGTCCCTAATCCCACCCCTCTGGTCCCTAATCCCACCCCTCTGGTCCCTGATCCCACCGCTCTGGTCCCTGATCCCACCCCTCTGGTCCCTAATCCCACCCCTCTGATCCCTAATCCCACCCCTCTGGTCCCTGATCCCACCCCTTTAATCCCTAATCCCACCCCTCTGATCCCTAATCCCACCGCTCTGGTCCCTAATCCCACCCCTCTGGTCCCTAATCCCACCCCTCTGGTCCCTAATCCCACCCCTCTGATCCCTGATCCCACCCCTCTGGTCCCTAATCCCACCCCTCTGGTCCCTGATTCCACCCCTCTGATCATGGCGGACGAAGCACGTGCTCTTGACACAAGCGAGATATTACCCAGTTTGGAACAGCCAGGTACTCCAATTCCTCCTAGCTTTCCTTTATCTGTTGATAAGAGTCGCAACAGATCAAAGTTTAAGTGGTTAGGAAGCCTGGAATCTTTAAAATGTTTTGCTCACGACCAGCTCAAGTTAATGGGCAACTGGACGTTCACATCGAATAATGGCGGTTTTCACGTTTTGAAAGCAGAATGCGTAACCTTGTCATTCTATCCGAGCACCAAAACGTTGAATGTGCAGGGAATGAAAGAGCGTGAGACGAGACAGAAAATTTTATCATTTATCACGGAAGAAATGGAAGATTTTGGTCCTTCGACAGACGATTGTGACAGTCAAGATGGCGTCGAGATCGAAGGAGATGGTGATCACGAAGGAGACGAAGTGGTAGCACAGGCAGACGAGGACACTGCTGAGAGAATCCAGGAGACATCTACATTACAAAAAAACTTTATTAACTGTTGTTGTGATAAAAACATGGCTGCTATTATTGAACTATCCAAGAAATTTGCTCTGCTGGAGGCCAAAATCGAGCAAAGGCAGCTGTCTCCTTCTTACGAAGAGCTTCTTGCTAAGATAAAAGCTTTGGAAGATGAAAGGGATAGTCTTTTGACAGCACTGCGGCTACTGAAAGAAGAATTTGACCAGAATGTTAATGATCACAGGAATAACAACAGTCAGCGAGGTAACAATGATGCGGAATGGCAGGAGGTCAAGCGAAGCAGGAGTAATCCCCGAAGGTTGTCAGGAGACAGACAAACAGGTAGTGAAGCGAAAGGAAATAACAACAGACTCCCCAACAGAAACAACAATCGACTCTCAAATAACAGCAACAGTACAAGAGGCGAGGATTCACAAGGTAATCGCAAAGAGAAAGCAAAAGTTGTTCTTGTTGGAGACTCGATGACGAAATTTATACAACCAAAGAAATTGTCGAGAAACCATCAAGTTTCTTCCCACTCCTTCCCTGGAGCTACAGTTGAAGATATGCATGACTTTATCAAACCTCTTTTGAGGCGAAAGCCTACACGTCGGAACCAACAATGTGAAGGATGATAATCCAAAGCGTATCAAGGGAAAGATTACAGAGCTGGTGGACGCTATCAGGAAAGAGCAACCCACAGTCAAGATAGCCTTCTCATCAATCGTTCACAGAACTGATGATAGATCTCTAAATAGATGTATTGACCAAGTGAACCGCTCTATGGAATCCTTTTCTACGCAAAGTGGTGTTGACTATATTTCTCACGGTAACATTTCTGAGGACTGCCTCAACAGTGGCGGATTACATTTAAACCGTAAGGGTGTTTTTAACTTCGCCAGTAATTTTAGGAAGTACCTTAATGTACATAGTGATTGATGTTTTGTTGATGCCGATAGTCACTCAGACTGTTCGGATTTCAGGCCATTTCATGAGGTTATGAGTGAAATGAGGGGTTTCAAAATGGGCTCTCTTAATATAAATAGTTTACTTAATATAAATAGTTTAAGCGAGATTGGTTAAAGAAAAAAGCTGCAAAGTCGGGGTAGACTGAAGATTGGGCAGCTTATAGAACTTTAAGAAATTCGGTAAATAAAGAGATAAGGCTAGCCAAGAAACGTTTTTATCAGTCGCAGATAAACGAGGCCAACGGTGATCAAAGGGCAACCTGGAAAGTGCTTAATGATCTTTTGGGAAAGAAATCAAGTAACACCAAGATAGCTGAGTTAAAAGCTGACTCTGGTGTGACTGTTACTGAACCAAAGGAACTCGCTGATTACTTAAACAAACATTTTGCAGCGATCGGCCCAAATCTCGCCTCAAAGATTCCAGTGGAACAAGCTAACATTAGGCCTGAGCATTTTTTGTCCATGAAGGATACTAGCTTCCATTTAAAGAAAGTTAAGCCTTCCCGGGTACTAAAGTTACTTAACGGGGTAAATGCAAGAAAAGCCACTGGTATAGATAAGATATCCAACAGAATTTTGAAAATAGCGGCCCCTGTTATTTACGGAAGCCTTACAGACATTTTTAATTTATCCATCGCCTCAAATGTGTTTCCCTCGGATTGGAAAGTAGCAAAAATCTCTCCAGTTTTCAAATCGGGAAACAAGAGTGAAGCAAATAATTACAGACCGATTTCTGTTTTGCCAACAATTGCGCGAGTTTTTGAAAAACTAGTATTTGAGCAGTTGTATTCCTATTTTAGTGAAAATATGTTCCTGTATGCGCATCAATCAGGATTCAGAGCTCTTCATTCTACCGTTACTGCTCTACTCGATATGACAAATGAGTGGTGTTGTAATATTGATAAGGGAATGGTAAGCGGAGTTCTCTGCCTGGATTTGAAAAAAGCTTTTGATACTGTTGACCACGAGATTCTCCTTAAGAAGTTAAGATGGTATGGAGTTGAAACTCCAGCAGTCAGTTGGTTCAGGTCCTATTTGGCAAACAGGAAACAAGTATGTTACGTTAATGGTGTCATGTCAGCAGCAGACTTCGTAACATGTGGGGTACCCCAAGGGTCAATCCTGGGCCCGTTACTCTTTCTGATTTACGTTAACGATATTCCTAAAAGTTTAAATTATGGAGAAGCGAGGTTATTTGCTGATGACACTAATTTAACGTTCTCAGGCTGCAGTTTGCCTTCACTACAAGATAAAATGACCAAAGATCTTAAGGGTATAGCTTCTTGGCTGTCCATCAATAAGCTTACCCTAAACGTGTTAAAAACTGATTTCATGGTCATAGGTTCAAGACAAAGAGTAGCTAGTCTCGAGGGTGAGATAAACCTTTCTTTGTTTCAAACTGAATTAGAGAGAGTGCAATCTGTAAAATGCCTAGGTGTCAATATTGATGAATACTTAACGTGGGATAACCACATATTAAGTATAAGGCAGAAAGTCACCCGCAACTTAAGTATTCTAAAAAAAAGTTAAGCCTGTATTAAAAGTAGAAAACTTAATTGACATTTACCGGTCAATAATTGAACCTTATTTTACATATTGTTGTATTGTTTGGGACACTTTAGGTGAAACACAAATGGCAAATTTGAGCAGCACGCATCATAACTGGTGCCTCTTATCTGAAAAGATCTTGTGATCTTCTTGCAGAATTAGGGTGGTTGAATTTGGAGGTGATGAGACAGCGTCAAAAGGCTATCTTGATGTTTAAAGTATTAAACGGCCTGACCCCCCCCGTATTTGTCTGAAATGTTTACAGATAAGACCTCTTTTCAAAATTATGGACTGCGATCTTCCAAAATGAACCTTGAGCTTCCAAAATGTCGCACAAACTATTACAAAAATAGTTTTGCTTTTTCTGGAGCTAAGCTATGGAATGATTTGCCTCCAAGTGTTAAAGATGAAAGTTCCCTTAAAAGGTTTGTGTGTAAACTGGACTCCTACACTACCGGCACCAGCAATGCCTCAAAGTAATTTCATATCATACTTATATCGCAGTATATTGTAATTATTTAATTAACTGTAATTAGTTTTACTGAGATAATATCGTGTACGGATTTTATGTAAAACAAATTTTAATATGTTGTGTATTTTAATTTGATGAAATTCCGTGGGTAAATAAAAGATTCTATCTATCTATCTATCTATCTCTGATCCCTAATCCCACCCCTCTGGTCCCTAATCCCACCCCTCTGGTCCCTAATCCCACCCCTCTGATCCCTAATCCCACCCCTCTGATCCCTGATCCCACCCCTTTAATCCCTAATCCCACCCCTCTGATCCCTAATCCCACCCCTCTGGTCCCTGATTCCACCCCTCTGATCCCTGATCCCACCCCTTTAATCCCTAATCCCACCCCTCTGATCCCTGATCCCACCCCTTTAATCCCTAATCCCACCCCTCTGATCCCTAATCCCACCCCTCTGGTCCCTGATTCCACCCCTCTGGTCCCTGATTCCACCCCTCTAATCCCTGATCCCACCCCTCTGATCCCTGATCCCACCCCTTTGATCCCTGATCCCACCCCTCTGATCCCTGATCCCACCCCTCTGATCCCTGATCCCACCCTTCTAATCCCTGATCCCACCCCTTTAATCCCTGATCCCACCCCTTTGATCCCTGATCCCACCCCTCTGATCCCTGATCCCACCCTTCTAATCCCTGATCCCACCCCTTTGATCCCTGATCCCACCCCTTTAATCCCTGATCCCACCCCTCTAATCCCTGATCCCACCCCTCTAATCCCTGATTCCACCCCTCTGGTCCCTGATTCCACCCCTCTAATCCCTGATCCCACCCCTCTGATCCCTGATCCCACCCTTCTAATCCCTGATCCCACCCCTTTGATACCTGATCCCACCCCTTTAATCCCTGATCCCACCCCTCTGATCCCTGATCCCACCCCTCTAATCCCTGATCCCACCCCTCTAATCCCTGATCCCACCCCTCTGATCCCTGATCCCACCCCTCTGATCCCTGATCCCACCCCTCTAATCCCTGATTCCGCCCCTCTGATCCCTGATCCCACCCTACTAATGCCTGATCCAACCCCTCTGATCCCTGATCCCACCCCTCTGATCCCTGATCCCATCCTTCTAATCCCTGATCCCACCCCATTGATGCCTGATCCCACCCCTTTGATCCCTGTTCAGACCCTTCTAATAACTCATCCAACCCCTCTGATCCCTGATCCCACCCCACTAATCCCTGATCTCATTACGGTTGGAAGACAAATTTCAATTTTTCAAAAGGTTCTTGCGATTCTTCTTGTATCTATTGGTAGGGATACAAACATTCAGTCTCTAGTCAACTCTGTGTTTGGCCTAGGTGTTCACACATTCATCACTACAATTCATTATTATTTTTATTTGTTTATTTTGTTTTCAATAACACATAATCTCTTTATGTACCAGTCATTTTATTTATTTATTTAATTAATTGACCTTTTCGTTAAGAATAAATTTTTCTCTCCATATTAATGCCCCAACTTTCAAACTTGTAATTCGTATTCATAAATTCACAGATAACAAATATGTCAAGAAACAGCACCTCCACGAAAATCTTAAAAAGAAAACTGAAACACCTCACATCTGAACATCCTACAAGGACTTATGAGACCAGACAAACAAAAATTACTCAACTCCAACACACTCAGCAACCTACAAATACCTTACATGAAATTACTACCAAAAGTACACAAACTGACGTCAACATCTTCTACTTCAAACCTCAAAGACCTAACTGGACGACCTATTATAACAGCACATTCCTGGACAACCTCTAACCCGTCACGACTTTTAGGAACTGAACTTGACACTATTATTTTACGACTGAAAGACCTTTTTGCTATAAAAAACATACATTTTTCTTTAATTTACAACTCAACAGAAGTAACAGACCTTTTACAACAACAACACATCTCAGACATTGACAACTACTGTTTAAAACAACATTTGACTTCACTTCACTTTACACTAAAATCTCATATCAAGACACTATTCATGCCATCATCACCAGCTGCACGCTTCTTAACCTCCCTAACTCTTACCGCGATTTTTTACTTAATCTTAACAGTTTCATTAATAACCGTAATTTTTTCACTGCTGGTAATAACATCTACCAGCAAACACAAGGTGTTGCCATGGGCAGCTACCACAGCAGGCAAATCGCCGACCTTGTGCTACTAATTAGCGAATTTAACTTTTTTAGTACTTTTAACACTAATGGCATTTTTATTTTTTCGCGCTACATTGAGGATGGTTTTATGCTTACTAACAATGCTAATCGTAACCAAATAATTACTAACCTCATCTCATCAAATCCAACACAATCCCAATCACATTCACATCAAACCACCATTCAGTCAATTACCTCGACCATACCATATCACTCAATCATCACACAATCATGTACCACAAAAGCCATTATCAAATCTATCAAAAACCACACCACAAATACATGTATCCTCATTTCTCATCAAACCATCCTCAACACATTTTCGCAGGCATCATCAAGACTGAAACAACATGATACAGCAGACTCTCCTCGACTTTTGATGATTACAACTTTATACGCAAACTATTTACACTCAGACTTACTACCTTGGACTACCCAACCAAACTAATCAACGACAACTCTTTCCCCTTTCTCCCCGCCTACAACAGCCACAAATGAAGAACAAAAAACAAACAGAATAGACAGACCAAACAATACACAACTACCGTCTATTACAAAACAAAATACAACAAACATGCTCGAACTGACAGAATCGTATAACATATACTACACAAATACCACAACAAACACCTCCCGAAACTAACAAAAGCCTACTGTAACACCACCAAACTACATACCACGCTGCTCACAAACAAACAACTCCACAGCAAACTCATCCATGCCAAGACTCCACACACATCTTAATACTACACTCAATCACTTCACTAACAAATTTACAATTCGTTAAGATATACTCTAATTAATATACAGTGTTTACTTAGCACACGAGATGCTGTTATAAGACAGCTAAAACCAAATCTAAACATGCAGTTGAACTCCATTCATGCAAATATAAATATTTTCCGTAATTATCACATTATATTTTCACACATAACTACCTTGACAATAGCGTCACGAAGACTACGACATGTTAGTTTTTATCCTTCATTTTTACTCGTCTATGTTTTAGCAAACCAATATTGATGTCATTTAAAAACATAGTTTTAGCATTTATAACCAAGAAAGTGTTACTGTGACTCTATATGTAGATATGTAAGTATACATTTATTTATCAATAATTGAAATTTTCCTAAAAATTCAACATCTGTAAGTAACAAAAAGCTTCTATCAATTTAATATTGTTAACAAATTTCATGAATTTCACTTTACAATTAAATCAATTTTAAACTCATATTTGTCTTCGTTTACTTTATTCCCTTGTTTGTTTGTTGCCTTAATTAAATTTAGGTACTCAACCGGACGCAAACAAAAAACCTTGCCAATTATGAATTTTGAAGCAAAGAACGAGATAAATATGATAGAAATCTGTTATGAATCGTATTTTCTCTCAGATCCAGAAGTTTCAGGCCTACTATATATCTTAGTTATAAGTTTATTAGACATATAAGACATATAAGTTACTACTGTTGATCTGAGATGAGAACCACGAAAACAGAGGACCCCAAAAATATTCAAGAATTATTTTCCACCAATTGGGGTTTGGATTACAAAACAAATACTAACCTAATATTTAACCTTCACGTAACGATATAAAATACATACTCACTTTTCTCAGACATCCAGATGCCTCTCACTTTGGTACAACTTTCGAACAAATGGCGACGCATCAATCCACGATAACTCCAAGCACGTACGGGCGCCTGCATTCAGCAACCTACCCCTTCTCTTCACAAACAGATGATTGTTTTCTCCACCTACGTAATAGCGAATTCCAATCTTTTTCCATTATCATTACAATCAACGTACTATTTCGAAAGATGGAAAACCACATAAACAGGTTCCATTCATCGAACACATCCTTGCAAACCACCATTTTGCCTTCTGGAAGAGCAATCCTGGGACGAGGTTACCATAGCAACCAACTCGTCACCAAAGTCATGTCATTTTGGCGTCAGCTTTAAAAAAAAAATTTTTTTTTGTTCGCCTTAAGGACGGTGGCGCCTAATAGGAAGGTTTCTTTTCCTGTTTGTGGCCATGTGGGATTTGTTACTCGTACCTAGGGCTGTTAAAATCCAGAAAGAAAATGGGGGGTCACCGTGCATTTTTCAGAGATAAGTAGGCCCAAATATGGTAAAAAAGTGCTGATTGAACATTTTTTAAAAATTAGGAAAAAAAAATTTTTTAAATAAAAGATAGCCATTATTTGACTTGAGTAGGACATGAAGATGTCTAAACTGATAGGCGCTTTGTAATGAATAACAAAGATACAATTCTCAACATGCTGCCGAATTCTATATGCTAATTTCCTGTTCTTGGCGGGCCATTGTTTGACCCAGTAAATTGGAACGTTTTGTAAAATAACTTTTGACGGACGGTTTTTCTTCTGAAAAAGAATATTTCACAATACCTAACAGTTGTCCTGCTTTTGTTTGATTACATAAAAACTAGGGGTAACCGTGCATTTTAAAAAGTTAACTTCACTTTTTCCTAACTCACGTACGACGTGTTCTCCATCAGTGACAATTTTCTTGACGCTCTCCTCCCCGGTGGGGAATAAAATGCAAGTCGAAGTGATGGATGCTGGGAATCGAAGATGGGGGAGGGGACTCATGGTGAAAGGATGCAGCAAAGCAAAATCCTCGTAAAACGTCGATTGATTTTATCTCTGCCAACTGTATGGGGATTTTACAATTGCCTTATCAAAGAACATACTATAACGGAGTGCCGTTAGGCGATTTCATTGTTCAATGAATGTTGTGCAGCGAGAATCTTGATTGTTGTTTACATGCTTGGAAGTTCTAGAAGGCTACTGCAAATTGTCAGTGGGGTCAGACCAAGCCTGTAATATATATATAGCTAGGCTAGCTAGCCTAACCCCGGAGCCCCCATAAATAAGCTGGTGTTCGTTTCTCAAAAAATCCGAAAACTCTTCGGGCCCAAAAATTTTGCGGGGCTAGTTTCGGGCGCGATGTTCTTTCGATCACGGTGTTTGCACAGCGCCGCAAATTCTTGCAGCATTTTCCCGCGAATTGCTCCACAACAATCCGAACTCGAAAGTCACACTACTGTTGTTATTAATTTTGTTCCAGCTTCAAACTGTCTGCATGAAATATTTTCTTCTTCTTGCGCCGTGTTCCTTGGTTTTTACAATGTTTCAATATCCTGTCATTTAACTGTCAAGGCGTGTCAAATCATCTCAGACTTTTTGGCTGTTTGTTTGAATGAACTGGAAACGTCGCTTATCTACAGCAGCTAAATATAACTTATTGTTTTGGGTTTTCATCGTGTTCGGATCTTGACAAATAACACGAAATGCCACTAAATCGGAATCTGTAGCTCTGAAGCGAACTAACCTAGCTGTAATCGAAAGCTGAAATTTCTCGTCAAGTTTTCGATTTGTTCCTTCTCATTCGGCTAGATCGTTTAGTGGAGTTATCAAACTCGGCTACTCGTCTACTTCAGCAGGTCAACCCGGTTTCATTCCATCGGTTGCTGCAGTTTATAACAGCTATCGACATTTTTCCAGACCGACAGGAGGTAGGTTTTCTTTTAATATTTCATAGACTATCAGGCGGGTCAGTTAGGTGCCGTTTTTGTTTTTCTTTCAAGAAGTTGCTTCACAATTTGTTTACGCTTTTGACTCTTTCTAATCTCTTACAAACAAATTACAAATGGAAAGATTTTTCATTAGATGTAAGCCTTAAATACGTTTCCTTTCCCTCTGCTAAGAAAATGCCACACGTGGAAACGACAACATGTTAGTACCTTAAAAATAGGAGTGATTATTTCACTGCAAAAGATCTGAAATACAATACTGCTCAAGTGTCTGAAACTTTCGGTTTTCGCGTTAGGTGAGACACAGTTTCAATCTAAACAAGTAGTTTGCTTCAACTTTGTCCTCTAGACAGTGTCTTTTTACGACTTTCATTTTGAAACACTGTTTTAAAAGCATTCTAAAAGAGAGAGAGGAAGGCCATGCCAGCATAAAACTTAGTACTTTTCTACTAATTGTTCTCCGTTTTTATCCTGATCACGCTAAACACTCATACATTGGAGTGCATTTGTGGTTTGTAAAGATTCTTCTCAACTCATTGGCCCCTAAAATACAGTACATTTCAGTCGTTATTCGCCAAAAGATGAAAAACGACAATGGGAAAACATAAAGGCAAAAAAAACAGAATGCGGACCGCTGAGGAAACAGTGAAGTTGACCTATTTTTCGTCAAAAACAAGCCTTCAGCACAGCTTTCACAGGCACCTCTTCTTCCAGCATTCTTGGGAAAGCTAATTAACTTCAAGGAGAGTACTCGTGAAACTACAGTTGCTCTAATAATGCCATTTTAACTTGCTGCCGGTAGCGACTTCACAGATTTGTCAATGTAAAAACGAATTTCTCACTGATTCGCATGCATCCTGCTGGCTGTTAAGTTCTGTCAACCATCAAATAACTTTGCTAAAATAAATAGTATTGCTACCGGCGGCATCTGGCAGTTTACCGGCCAAAATTACCCAAAAAAGGTTTTTGGAAGCTTCCAAGCATATGCAAATTATGGAGGAAAATGGCACAAGTTTTTCGCCTGCGAAGTGTTATTCGGCAAAGAGATTTAACTCGCGATCAGCTGCTGTATTATTTTGTTCCAAAGATTTAAAAAACTACTCGGAAGCAATTCCATTCGATCATTCACTTTAACATCTTAAGAATATCATTTTCAACATAGGAAGTCTCTCAATTAAACAATTCTTATAATATGTAAATCCACAATCAAACTGGTAATTTTCTTTACCGTGGAGGTGGAAGCGAAGTACTTGAGAATTTAACCGAAAGGTTGACGCTATCGTGGTCTTTTCAGAAGGTCGCTTTCCAGAAAAACAAGTCTGTTCAGCTAACACGCCGAGATCCACTGTTCGTCCACCTTCTCGCCAAGTCAACTTCGTCCCTCCCGCGCTACTTTCCTTGTTTCACTTGTTGTCGGAAGCCGGTGTCGATGTTTGTTTTTTGTCGTGCAAGCGCTGGCGCTTCGACTGCCCGGATTCTTTCATTAACCTACCATTTCGCTTTTGGTTTCACGTTCCCCATTTGCGGGTCAACACTTCCACAGCCGAAGCGAAATACAAAAACAACAACTCAATACACCTAAAATTTTATTTTCGCACCACTGCACATACCAATCTCGTTCCCAGAGGCTGCATTCCGTAAATGCGCGCGGGCTCTGGGGACGAGATTGTGCACATACAGGAATCGCGCGATGCGCAGAAAATGTGCGCGTTAGCAATAGGGGCCACCGTCCTTAAGTGATTCTTTTTTACGTGACAAGTTTTTTATTTCTTCCCGCGTCTTCTCGACTTTATCCAACCCGCTAAGTAAGTATCTTCATTTTTATTGTTATTTTCCCTTTTTCTACGGAAATTTTTCTAATTCTCCCTCTTTTTTATTTAAGTTTTTTATTTCTTACGTAAAGGAACCCTGGTTTTTTGAAATGCCGCGGTCTCTTAAGGGTTTTACTCCCCCAAGAATTTCGTCCCCACTACCCTAGTTGAATTAGTAAAAGCTCTTTTTCTTTACCGCAGAATATTTCTTTTAGGTTTAGATTTGTATAATGCCATAAAATTTTAGTTCCCAAAGAATTGTTATTGTTCTTTCACCTCAAACGGATTTCCTAAACTGCATTGTTTGTTTTTGCAATAAAAGTTAACGCGAGTAATGAACCACGTTTCGACCGTTCAACGGTCATTTTCAAGTTCGGTGTTAGAATAAAATTACATGTGTAAATATAGTAAAAGCGCTAAAAATGTGTACGTACAAACAATAGACAATAAGAATAAAAGGCTAAAAGTGGCTAAAAAATAACTTTGTGCAAATGGCATGCATAACTGTAAAAGATATCATTGAAAGCGTATAAGGCGACGGGAATGAGAACATTAAAATACCTAAAAATACCTAAAAATAACCAAATAAATAATTTTGCGCGGAGCGAGTCGCTCTGTTTGTTGAACTTTGGCTTCAGAAGTCTAATAAAAAGCATCTCAAAAATTAAACAGTCAAGCTTGCTCTGGCACTTCCTTAAAATCTTAAAATTCTTCTCGATGTTATCTGGCTCCTTTCCATGTTGTTCTTTAATGTGACGTCCGATAGCCGATCCTTTGTGTTCTTCGATGCGCTGGTGTAAGTGCTGACACGAATAGCCAACATAATCTGCATCGCACAGATCACATTTAAAATAATACACGGCGCTTTGTTGGTTTACGATGGGCGGCTTCTGTTCCTTCACTTTAATTGTGTCTTTGATCTTTCTGCTGGTGTAAACAGGACGGATCTCGGTGTTTATCTTTCGGCTGAGATCACTTAGTTGTCTGCGTACTGAGTTGGCTGCTTTTTGGTCCTTGTACGGCAAAACGACTCTAATAGGAACTTCCTGCTGACTAGGGGCCTGCTGCTGTTGAGGACACGCATTCCCTGTTACAACTTTCGCCTCGACAAATTGTCGGATAGTGGTTTCTACGAGGGATTCTGGATATTGTAAACGAGCAAAGGTCTCTTTAAGACGTTCGCATTCTTGATGGAAAAGCTTCCAGTTCGAGGAAAGCTTGAATGCGCGATTAAGCATTGTTTTGAGTAGTGAGTGCTTGTACTTTACATCAACATGGCTTTGGTAGTGCAATAGAAGCCCAGTATCTGTCGGTTTCTTGTAGACCTTCGTGTCCAGCTGGGATCCATTTTTGATAATCTCCATTCCCAAGAATGGAAGTCTGTTGTTATCTTCCAGTTCCATTGTGAAACTGACAGAGGGGTGGATTTCGTTCAATGTTGATAAGAATTCGGAGGCAGCTGTAGCATCAGACATTTTACTGAGGGTGTCATCAAAGTAACGCTTGTAACGTGGAAAGGAGCCAGATAACATCGAGAAGAATTTTAAGATTTTAAGGAAGTGCCAGAGCAAGCTTGACTGTTTAATTTTTGAGATGCTTTTTATTAGACTTTTGAAGCCAAAGCTCAACAAACAGAGCGACTCGCTCCGCGCAAAATTATTTATTTAGTTATTTTTAGGTATTTTTAGGTATTTTAATGTTCTTATTCCCGTCGCCTTATACGCTTTCAGTTATATCTTTTACAGCTATGCATGCCATTTGCACAAAGTTATTTTTTAGCCACTTTTAGCCTTTTATTCTTATTGTCTATTGTTTGTATGTACATATTTTTAGCGCTTTTACTATATTTACACATGTAATTTTATTCTAACACCGAACTTGAAAATGACCGTTGAACGGTCGAAACGTGGTTCATTACTCGCGTTAACTTTTATTGCAAAATCAACTTCAAAGAACTTGTTGATTTGCATTGTTTGTCTCCCATAAATTCTACACTCGGCCCATGTTTATATAAATAAATTATACAATAAATTTCGATTCAAACAATTTTAATTAATTTTCTTCTTCTTCTTCTTCTTCTTCTTCTTCTTCTTCTTCTCCTTCTTTTTTATTTTATTTTTGGTTCTTATACGTATTTGCTGTTTCTTTCTGGAAGAGTCGGTTTTTCTACCGACCACCATACACTTTTCTTTTGCTACCGTCTTACACTTTCTTGCCTCTTGCTATATATCCCTCGTTCTCCTTAATCTGTTTTTCCAGGACTCGACACGGGGATGTTGGGCAAAGGTCTGGCGCCGGACTAGAAACATCCCTGCTCAGTTGTGCTTTGCCCCTGACGACTCACAACATTACAGGAGCCACGGTGTCTATGCATCCTTAATCTTATATCCTATATGAGAAGTCCTTTCGGATTTTTCTCTCTCTGTCTCCATCTAACAACAAATTTTATCTTATATCACATTTTCTGTTTTATTTCTCCATTTTATTCCTGTCTTCTCCTTCAATTATTCTTTTTGACCTCAGTTATCTAAAAAACAAAAAATTTTAATTATATTTATATATTATAATTCTTATCCTCTACAGACATCTCAATACTAAGCTGCACTAATGAGTCATACAGACAACCATTTCTTCCTCAACCTCTACCAATCAAACTTCTCTAATAACTCCAAATCTACCACCATCCTGAAACGACAAGACCTCTTCCACTCTATCAACGGCGATGCATTCTATCCTCTCAATTCCTGGCCTTCCGACATCAAACGTATTTTCTGACAAAAACCATTACCGATAAAGATACCTTTAAGCTGTTTCTGTTCTTCATTGGCAATAGAGGCTCCCCAAATATCATAGCCGAATGGGTACTTACGTCTCAATATTGGGGGAATGAACGAAAAGCAGAAAAAAGAGCCCGGCAACTGGATTTTTTACTAAGCAACAGAGAAAGAAAGGCAGACATTTGGTTTTATTTTGACATTTTACACCAAGACTGGCGATTTTTAAATGGACGAAGAGATACACAGCAAATAATTAATGTACAAAACTTGTTCATTGTTGTAAAAAACGTTTACTTATTCATGTGGATGAAAATTAAAATTACGACAAACTAAAGAGCGAAAATCTTTTATGCTGATACTCTATATATTATACTGGTTCCTCAGGAAAGAATGCTGAAATCGCAAAAAAGACCACATAATTACACATTTCTATAGATCATTCACTCTAAGAAAATTATCCACCTAATCAATATTTACTCTACATACACAAACAAAACTACATACACAAACAAAACTACATACACTACACAATAAGCCAAATTTCACACAACTACCACATGTCTACCAGATCGCGTCCAGGCAAACTAAACGCACAGGTCCTTTACCATTACCTCTAAATATTATGACTGGTCCATTGCACTTATAATAGCTCGCCTAACTCCGACCTCCCCTAAAAATTTAATTTAATTTAAGTTTTGATTTTTTTTAATATTTCTTTTGTATTGAGCTGGCAGTGTGCTGCTTTGCAGAGGTCGCTCCCTCAATTAACATATAACGTTAATAAATTTATATGTTTATTTTACTACTCACAACAACCACCCCAATACATACACCCCATTTTACCCCTACATTGATGGAAATCAATGTCCAATTGGGAACCCCCCTAAAGGGATCCCATATTTCAACACCTAACAATGCCACATAGGTTGCTAGATATCTACCAATGTTTTTTAATTTTTTTTAAATAAAAGCTTTAAGTGGTTCTCGCGAGGTTTGTGTTTATGATATACACTGATCACAGTATTTTGTTTTGAGTTTTTATTCTGGTAGTTTTTTTAATTTTCCTACTCTAATGAAGAGCGTCCCACCCCTCTGATCCCTGATTCCACCCCATTGATGCCTGATCCCACCCCTCTAATCCCTGATCCCACCCCTCTGATCCTCTGATTCCTGATCCCACCCCTCTGATCCCTGATTCCTGATCCCACCCCTCTGATCCCTGATTCAACCCCATTGATGCCTGATCCCACCCCTCTAATCCCTGATCCCACCCCTCTGATCCCTGATCCCAACCCTCTGATTCCTGATCCCACCCCTCTGGTCCCTAATCCCACCCCTCTAATCCCTGATCCCACCCTTCTAATCCCTGATCCCACCCCATTGATGCCTGATCCCACCCCTTTGATCCCTGTTCAGACCCTTCTAATAACTCATCCAACCCCTCTGATCCCTGATCCCACCCCTAATCCCTGATCTCATTACGGTCGGAAGACGAAGTTCAATTTTTCAAAAGGTTCTTGCAATTCTTCCGGAATTCTCTCATTTGTTTAGTCTAGGTGTGGGAAAAAGCGTTTGTAACATTAAAAATGCAAACAAACAAAAATGTTAACTTAAAGAACAAAATAAGAAATACGTTTGTAAACAAAACCCATACTTAAGTTATTTCACATTGCTATCTGCAAGTAGCTGAACTGCTAAAAAAATGTACCAAGAAGTTGTTTTCATTTAAAAACCTTTCGTGTGATTTGATTTTCACGCGATAAAAAACATCTGATGGTTTAAGCTCCTTACTGCAGAGTGGACCGAGTACCCAACATGGTCCCCAGTTGACGGCACGCCCCTGCTGGGAGTTGTAATAGTTGGCAAAAACAATGAAAGTTACATTTTTTATAACAAACGCCGCGCTCGCTTGAGCTCCTTCGGTCCCTATCTCCTGAAACTTTTCAAACTGTTTGTCTTTCCATCTTTAGATGACTGCCGACTTTGGAAACGAATTCGTAACGGCGAGCAACATTTCCCGCTGTGTTTCAAAAAAAAAAATTAAGCTTGTTGCTAAATTTGTTAGAATGTTTTGTTAAGTTAAAAACTGGTGTCCATTCCGCTGGCAAATAACAGAGTTCAGCTGATGTGTAGCTCCATTTTGGCGACTAGCTACGGCGAGGTACCGTTTAACGCACGTTTTTTAATATTTGTATCGAATATATTTATTTCGGATGTTACTAAAGGGAGGAATGGGGAATGGGGAATGGGGAATGGGGAATGGGGAATGGGGAATGGGGAATGAGAAATAGTGGTCAGCGGTAATGCCTAAAAAATTAAGTTGGAGTCTGTGCAGTACGGCAAAGAGACAAGGACTGCACGTGGTAAGCGAAAGATGGAAGGTAAGAATGTTTATCTGTCAGTATTTCCTGAGATTTTGAAATTAACCAAAACTATTGAACTGCAGGTAATGAAAGTGACAATAATGTCTAGGATCACGAGGTCATCATTATCGACGGGTGGTGTAAAAAGATTCGTATCACTTTCAGTACAGTCACTTCGAGTGTAACTTTCATGTTCTCTGTTTTTTATGTTTTAGCGACGAACCAGTGACAGAGGATGATTCTATGTTTGAACTGGCGAGAATGAATCTTTAGTTAAGGTACGAAAACGTTGAATACGGCTTGAAAATTTAAACCGACTGCTGCTTAACTGTTAGAGCACTTGCCATCGAATTTTGAATTGACTTTATATAATGGCGTTCATATTTGAGTTACAATCTAGATTCATTTATGGTTTGCAGAAAGAATTGAGTGAAGTGACTGCAATATTAAGCTGTTCTTCAATTAAAAAGAAAATATCCCAGAGAAGAATTATGGAGAATAGCTCAATATTTTAGTCACTTCACTCAGCTCTTTCTCTCTGAAACCATAAATGAATCTACATTGTAACTCAAATATGAACGCCATTAAATCAAAAAAATTTAAATTTTCGAGGCGTATTCTACGTTTTCATACCTTAAACAAAGATTCATTCTCTCCATTTGCAAACATAGAATCATTTTCTGTCACTGGTTCGTCACTAAAACGTCAAAATACACATAACATTTGCTCTTGGTTTTGATAATAACACTCGAAGTGACTGTACTCAAAGTGATACGAATCTTTTTACACCAACCTGTCGATAACAATATAAACCTCATGATCCTTAACATTATCGTCGCTCACATTACCTGCAAAACAACAGTTTTGGCATTTTAATTTTGATATGATAAACAGAAACTCAATAATTCCAAAACTCGGGAAAAACTGACAGATAAATATTCTTACCTTCCATCTTTCGCTTACCAAGTCCAGTCGTCTCTCTTTGCCGTACTGCGCAAACTCTAACTTGTTTTTTTAGATATTACCGCTGACCATTATTTCTCATTCCCCATTCCCCATTCCTCGTTTTAGTAACATCCTATTTATTTCTCAGGAAATGTAACTGACCAAGAACTGATTTGGTAGCCTATGTGTTCGAAATGGTTTTTTCGTCTTCTTATTTGGGGTCACGAACGTGATTTTGAAGTTTCTAAGAAGTTTCCGGGCGAAAATTAATAGGATTATGACGTCATGTTATTTAAAGATTTCGATAAAAGGATAGTTTTCCATAGCTTTAGTTAGTTGTTATCGAGTTTTTATCGAGTTGCTACCGAGCTGTTGTCGAGTTACTTATCGAGAGTTAAGATTTACACGAGAAACGAGAAAGTACGTCACAACGATTTTACAGTTTTCCATATCGTTTTCAAATATGCAAGATTTATTTGTACTTCATCGAAAGCCCGATAGATTCAGTAAGGCATCATTTGTTCGGGCCAAACATTGTGTGCGATTGCCTTTATGCATAGTGCATAACATTTGGTTCATAAGAAAAAAACTTTACGTATGAAAGAGCTAAGCGTCGCTGTAGCAGTAAAATTAAAAAAAATGACGGACCAGTACACATTACCCAGCCAGAAAAACTCCTTGGGTACATGTAACCTTTATTACTCAGATAAATAAAAACCCCAGCTATCTTAACAAGGGAAAATTAAACTGGGTAAATCATGTTTGCCTAGGGTGGTGTAACCACGGCTAATGCTGTGCTATGGTAAGGTGCACGTGTCTAAGAATAGAGGCAAGTTTTCACGTTTCCCAGAGCACCACTGGGTCACATCGTCAATGATTTATGCTTTTTGCCCGGCATCGTTTTTTCAGTTGTTTGTATTTTAACCAAATTTTAGTTTACAGCTTAAACAACGATTACTACATTTGGTGTCGAGTGAATAAAATCTAGTCGATTATTCTACATCCTAGTGCTTTATTTTGTCAGGCCCGTAAAACAGTCCTAGATTATCGTCTTTGCCGGCTCACGACAACTCTTGATGATTCTTGAGAGTTGCTTGCCGCTACATGTTCTTTTACGGACAATGAGAATAAAATAGGCAGTTGATAACTTACTTTATTTCAACTTTATTTCAGTCAATCTAGCATTGTTAGTAGCAGCATTATATGCAAAGCTACGATATATTATCTTCTTACAGGTAATGTTGCTACAGTTCTCAAATGGCTCATTTATCTGATTAACCAGGAGTGTGAACTACTGCTCAGACTTCTGCACCAGCTAATAACGATTTTAAACCTTGATATTCGCTTGGTTAATTAACTAGCATTCTACATGCAGCCTGGAAAAAATGTAACTCCTTACAGACCTAAGGCTGTAGCTCATAAATGCAACTTATCAAAGTCTTAAAGAAGTGTTTATATATGTGTACTACTTCTAAGATTCCTTCACCTGCTTAAAGCGCTTCTGAACCTCGATCTATGATAATTACTGTTAACTAGGCTTTTACATGTAGCTACGAAAAAATTAATGTAAAATAATGTCTTAAGGGTTCTTAAACCGCTCATGTATGCGACTACTTCTGGACACATCTGTGATCACTGCAAGTTAAGAAGCAATATTAATGAAATTGTAGCAATGAAAAAATCTGAACTTGGGGGAGAAGGATGAATAAGCTTCCCAGTTCCTGCATCCTTCAGTCCGGTTCTTTTTTTTCCGTCAGGGCGGCTTACGCCTGTTTGTTCTTTCGCTATTGCAAAATACTATGCGTGAAATATTGCAAAGTTTCTCATGATTCTCACCCTCTTGCAAATGCCATCTCATCCCGGCTTCTGTCCCAATTACTTCCCCGATTTCCGCCTCCTTTCCTTGTCCCCCTGCTTTATCCTCTTACCGACAAGGTTTTGCTGTGCTCGCAAAACTCGTGCTTATGATATACACTGATCACAATATTTTGACCGAGTGCATATTCTGGGAGTTTTTCAATTTTCCTACTGTAATGAAGTATGTTCTATGAATGACCCTGTTTCCTCCGAAAATTCTGATTCATTAACTGATCCCACCCTTCTGATCCCTGATGCCACCCCTCTGATCCCTGCTCCCACCCCTCTGATCCCTGATCCCACCCCTCTGATCCCTGATCCCACCCTCTGTTCCCTGTTCCCACCCCTCTGATCCCTGATCCCACCCCTCTGATCCCTGATCCCACCTGATCCCTGATCCCACCCCTCTGATCCCTGATCCCACCCCTCTGATTCTTGATCCCACCCCTCTGATCCCTGATCCCACCCCTCTAATCCCTGATCCCACCCCTCTGATCCCTGATCCCACCCTCTGTTCCCTGTTCCCACCCCTCTGATCCCTGATCCCACCCCTCTGATCCCTGATCCCACCCCTCTGATCCCTGATCCCACCCCCTGTTCCCTGATCCCACCCCTATGATCCCTGATCCCACCCCTCTGATCCCTGATGCCACCCCTCTGATCCCTGATCCCACCCTCTGTTCCCTGACCCCACCCCTCTGATTCTTGACCCCACCCCTCTATTCCCTGATCCCACCCTTTTTGATCCCTGATGCCAGCCCTATGTTTCCTGATCCCACCCCTCTGATCTTTGATACCACCTCTCTGATCTCTGATTCCACCCCTCTGTTCCCTGATCCCTCGCCTTCTGATCCATTGTACCTTATTTCACCCTGGTCTCAGACATTAATGAATAGCAACCGAGACCGTACTGCGAAAGAGAGCTTAAGAGGCATTCCGTGTAAAAACCGACCGGTCGATTTTCGATGGAAAATAGATTTCTTTCATTTTCTGTGCAGAAGTACAACATTATAAGTAAAGTACAAAAATCGCATTTGGTTGGCTTCATTTGATTTTCTACCTGTTTTAGGCCAATAGTTCCGATGCGACCTCTGAACAAGGTAATCCTTCGACCGGAACCCCGATTTTAACACTAAACTCGAGATAGCATAAAACAACACAGAGTTGCCAAAAGCAGCTTATAGTTACTCCATACCTTAAATAAGCCATGCTTATTATTTTCGCTGCTTAAATATCTTGTTCTGTCTTGTAGGAATTTTATTAGAATTTTTTTAGTACACCGACCTAGAGACATCACGAACGCCATTGATAAGGTGCCTCCATTAAAATCAAGTTTTCTTAAAAGTGGGACCTGACCTACAGCTCATTCTCTGATCAGACAATAGATCAAGGTCTTGTCTAAAAGTAACTATAATAAAATTTGTCGGCACTCATCATATGGTTATGGAAAAACCTAAACAAAATTAACAAAAACTGCAACATTCACAACTTGACTTAATATGACTCGGTCAATTCAAAGACATTTTGTTTTACTTACATTACAACTGAAAGCATTTTAAACCTAAGGCGTAATCAAAAATAGACCATAGAACAGTTTTCGAGTATAACTGGATCAATTTTACCTGAATTACCTCGGAACTTTTTCCGAGCTTTTCGAAGTTCACATCGATGAGCGTTAACGGCCAGTTTGTTGTCACGCAATACTCTACATGTGGTACAGCAGCATACGGATTGCCGCTTGAAAAGGCCAAAAGTTCATTGACATGGAGTCATGGAAGACATAAATGCAATAACCTTGTCTTCACCAGCTTTTTTTCCAGATTACTGCGCTCAGTAAGTGAGGTCCAAGATGACTGCTGTGTACGGAAGCCAAAGTACTCCTCGAGTGTTGATGGTTGTTTTGACACTTAAAGCAAAACACCAAACGCTATTTTTCCTTCAGTGCTTGTTTCAACGGTCTACAAAAAAAGAAAACCATTATAACAATACAAACAGTTAAGTACTTTGAACAAATTGGCCACTTTACCTTCGTACAATCGGCGAAAATCCCCCATATGCGGAACGAACGATTTCCAAACCCAAAGTGGTCGTCCCAGTCACCAGAACGGCGCAGGGCGGTGGAAATGGATCTCAATTTCCCAATGAGAGAGTCCACTGTGCCAGCTGCTAACCCTGTAGGACGGTTAGAGGTCTGCTTACCCTGTAAGCCCAGGAACTGACACGAGTCTTTGTGCACCTCTGTTTTGCCTTTGCCATCTTTCCAGATTAGAAATCTAACAATATCTTTGGGAGTGGCTGAAAATAAATTCTTTTGCGGCTGTGAAGAAGCCAGGAAATCTGAAAACTCAGCCTCCAGCTGCGAGTTTTGGCGTTGATAGGCCTTAGAAGCTCTGGCGGAGTGGAGATCTCTTATTCTGGTGTCTATCTGTTCGAAGTAAATTTTAAGCTTCTTGGAGGATTGACTCAAATTAGCAGAATATCTCTGACACCCACGTTGTTGGCAAAATTGAAAACAGCCGTCGTTTGGATACAAACATTCACTACACTGGGCAGCTGGTCACCAGAGGCGGGGAACCGTGAGGGTGCCCTAAAAGAAAATTCTGGAATTAGGGAGATACTCTAAACGCCCAAATGTCCCAAGGTAAAGGACGAGAAAGGAATGCTCCATCTGAAGTGGGGAACAAAAGCACATCGTAGTCGCCCAAAACGCCGAGGCGGGCAGAATCTTGAGCGCGCCCCGAGATAACAGGCCACCAGTAAAGACGAGGCTGAGGGTTAGGCACGACAATGGTAAAAAGACAGGACTGGGAGGCGAGGAACCGAGGCACTATCCCAACTAAAGCTAACAGTGGGAACACGTAGGCATTGTCCAAATGATGGAGGGTCTGAGAGAAACATCAACTCCGGCGGGAGTCTTTGGTCTGCCAGGGGGTGAAATGTCTCAGGCGGGAGCCTTGAGCACCAACAGGCGCGTTTGAATCTAAAGCCATTAAATTGATGGAGTGCGGGCCCCAACGCTTCTCAATTTCTTTCCAAACGCGGGGAGATAGCATACAGTCACTGGAAGAGAGTACTGTAGAGGGGGCATCTGCGAGGTTATCCTTTGAAGGAACATACACCAAGGAAAGGGCGATGTTAAACTGCAGAGTAGTTTCATAGACAGCTTGGATGACGTCAGAAAGAGCTTTGCTCTTCCCACCTTGATTTGTCCAGGCGCGAACTAGCAGGAGGCTATCCACGCGGGCGGCTACTCGTGAAGCCGAAAGCGACTTAGCTCCAGCAACGACGGTATTTTTGAGTGGTGCTAAAGCTTCTCTGATGATTATCGGTTGGGTAATTTCCGAAGGCGACCAGAAGTCACCTACTTCAATAGAATTTCCAGATTTGTCGGGAGGACACCACTCCAGCCTGAGTTAGATGCGTCGGAATAAGTGGTTATGACTATATGCCTCTCGTCAAACCAGGGAAGACAACCTTGCCAGTTATCCAGAAATCTCCAATATTGGATTTCTCTCAATAGGTCGCCTGAGACCTTAATGGGCTTATGGGGTGATTTAGAACAGGAAGAGATAGCACGAAACGAGGCACGGGTATAAAGCCGAGCGCAATAGAGAACGAGGTAGTTTTGCCTGCAAAACGCTGCAAAGTCTTAACATCAGCAGTTTCTTGAGACAGAATGGATTCTCGTAAGGCCTTAAACTTGAACTTCTTGTCTTCCGGAAAGACAAACGCCAATAAACCGGAGTCCGAAAGGTAACCCAAAAACGGACACACTGGGAAGGGACGAGAGACGACTTTGACAAGGCAAGCGGATAACCCAGGGAAGTGAGGACTGAAACAACAATAAAAGCAGAGGCTTCGGCTAATTCAAAATTGGTCCATTCTGGCAGGTTTGGCTTCTTGTGTGCCACAAGCTGGCCTGCATGACGGTCATCGATGTATTTAAAGCAGGGAACGCCAAGTGTTCTAATATAACTGGTCGCCAACAAACTGGTCGTGTGGTACACGTACGCACTCGCCTTCCAGCCGAAGGGAAGGGTATTGTACACGAAATAGCAACCTCTCCAAGAAAGCCCAAAAAGGGTTCTACTAGACGGAGTTAAACAGATATGATCACAGCCATTTTTGTCATCACAAACCGTCTGATAATGGCCAGGACCAACGTATCTAGGGAGATCAGAAAGGTAATCGAGAGAAAAGGGGCAATCCTTGATCCATAAATTTAGAAACCGTTCATCATGGCACATCCGTGGTTTTGAAGGCTCGATAGTTATAGGCATAACGAGATGGGAGGCTGGACATCCCCCACCTTGCCCCAGAATACGAGCGAAACATTTTTAAAGCGACCTATAATCGTGGTGGAAATAAAATCCCCAAACTGAGTGCAAATAGGATTATCAGGAAATTCCATTCTCGGGGGAAACGGTGCGTCGTAAAATTTGCCCCCGAATTTGCCTTTGAACGGAACTATGAAAGAAGCCACATCCACCTTATCTCGGATGAAACACATGGGCTCATCTTGGGAAGGAAATTGTTCCGAGATGAACTCCCATTGAGCAAGGTTGTTGTGAAGTTGTCCGGGAGCAAAAGAAGACGGGTCTCTAGAAGCAAGCATACTTGGACTGGCGTGAACTTGCAAGGCAGCCACTTGTTGAGGTGAAGGGACCCAGCCGACAAAACTGGTGGGCTTTCCCTCCCAGTTGCACCATTGTTGCGTGACATGAGGCACCAAATTGTTAGTAATGGACACAAAGAAGTCGGGTTTGAACTTCTTATAAGGAGGCATGCCCTGAAATGACGAAAAGCTAAGAGGGAGGGAGAAAAAAGCCCACCAGAATTGTTGGCCTTAAGCAACCCCAAAGGGGCATAAAAGGCATTAGACACCACAAAACTGGCCCACAAGAGGGGTAACAGCTTAGAAATGAAGAACAAAACAAAAAAGAAACAGATACAAGTCCTCTTATTACAATAAGACATCGTCTCATAATCAAAATGACGTACAATATTTTTGGAGGTGCCCCCGCTGGCCACAACTAAAACATACTCCCCGCGCTCTGAAGCCCCTACGAGCACCACGCGGCGGGACACCCCGTACAGGTACTGCCGAACGTTGCGGCGAATTCCACCTGGCATAGAATGAAAACTACTAGGGCCCCGTTGTCTCATCATCTTAGCGATGGAGTTGACAACTTCACTCTCCTATTTACTGGCCAGGAGTCGGATAATGATGTTTCCAAAATCTGGGGAAGAGGAGAGGGGTCTGCTTTGGCGGAGGGTTGCTTCATATCTGGACGCAGAAGGGTCAGCAGAAACTTTCGCTTCATCAGCCAGCTTCTGAAAGGCTGCCAAAATCGCAAAAGGGTCTCTTAGGTGTTGAGGAGCGGAAGCCAGTTGACGAACCAATTGGAGGGTAACCGTAACATCCGCACCTTTGCCAGTTTCTGCCTTAAGGGTATTAAGCTGCTCTTTTAGATCTTGGATTTGCTGGGCCAACTACAAAATACGAAGGGGGAACCACAGTTACTAGGGGTATATAACATTACGCAATTGTAGACGGAAAATAAACAGGCCGAGCGGTCAATAAACAACGCACAACGTAAAAAACTTACGAAATCAGGAAAGGCAAGATATGCGAGACTTAAGAGTTCCGACTGGCCAACAGCGAAAAAGTGAATAACACAGGGTGGTGAAAATATACAACACACGGACGCGGCGCGTAACTGACAAAGCAGGTGAGAAAATCACACATAACCAAAACATGCTGAGCAGAGCCAAAACTGAGAAATAAACTAAGTAAACGCGGCTTAAGAAATAAAAAATTTACGCAAAATGTTTTCTCGGACCTCAGCGGAAAACACAAAGATAAAATCAGCGACAGTAGAAGTTACCCCGTCTAAACCAAGCACGTAAAATAATTTTGTCGGCGGCAATCGAGTGAAAGAAATAGAACAATTAATAATTATAGGCGACCCGCCAAAAATAACAATAAAAAGTACATCCACAAAAGGAATTTACCCAGACAGAACGAAACAACGTAAGCCAATTTCTTTAAGTACCAACTAGAAAGAGACCTGAAGGATGAATGTGGCCACAATGGAAAATCAAGCTTCGACAGAGCACGGAAAATAATTTTTTCTCGGCCACAACCGAGTATAAAGGGGCGCGAAAAATAAATTACGGTACATCCGCCATGGAAATTGCCCCGCCACAACCGGGCACGGAAAGAGAGTTTTCTCGGCTACCACCTAGACTAAGCTACAAACAACGAAATACTGGTACAACGGAAACTTATACTCGGCCCGTACCGAGCAAGTAAAACAATTCCTCACGGCCGCAACCGAACATAACTGGACGAGAAAATAAAGGCGCGTCAATAACAATCACAACCACTCACTTAAAATAGCTTCTTCTTGGCCACTACCAAGGAAAAGATACAAAAGATGAAATACAGCTACAACGGAAATCTAGACGCGGCCTCAACCGAGCATGTGACATAAATGCTCTCGGCCACAACCGAGTAAAACAAAACAAGACGAGAATAACAAAGTATGTTCACCATAACAAGTAATATAACCAGCCAACCAGGCACGTAAAAATAATTTTCCTAGTCCGCAACCGAGCAAATGGAAACCAGAGGCATGACACGAGCGTCCCATAGAGACATGACTAGTACAAAACAATAAAATTGAACGGCCCCTGACGGAACGAAAGAATCTTAAAGTAGCCAATTTCCAAGTCGGCCCCAATCGACTGAAGTACCGACATAAGGAACAACGACTAAGGAAAGCTGATGAGACGTGTAAACCTTGCCGAAGCAAACTAATGAGCAAAGAAACAAATTACCTCTTGTGGGGCGGCAACAGCAGCGTTAGCCGGATTTTCTTCGCCAACAGGAGCAGGAACAGCAGCAGGAACTGCAGGAACAGCAGGAACAACAGCGGGCGGCGCCTCGGGAACATCTTCGGGCAAAACCACGACCGGCACAGGATGGAATTCATGGGCCATATTGAAGGATTTAAAACAGACGAACAGGAATCTAGAATTCTTCCGCGCTTGCTGCTAAACTGGACAAATTCACCTTTACACGTGTTTATTTATATACAGAAAGCCACTCCCAAGGGAGATAACTAAATGCACGCCTGAATTAAAACTCTGGCTAGTTATTGGCCACAGTTAAGGCCTGTGTTGCGCGAGCGAGCACTGGGAATAGCTCATTTATCTGATTCATCAAAGACTAACAGGAGTGTGAACTACTGCTCAGACTTCTGCACCACTGAGCTAATAACGATTTTACACATTGATATTCGATTGGTTAATTAACTAGCATTCTACATGCAGCCTGGAAAAAATGTAACTCCTTACAGACCGAAAGCTACAGCAAATTTTAAATAAATGCGACTTATCAAAGTCTGAAAGAAGTGTTTATAGATGTGTACTACTTCTAAGATTCCTTCACCTGCTTGTTGCAGTTCTGAACCTCGATCTATAATACTACTGTCAACTAGGCTTTTACGTGTAGCTACAGCTTCTGAACCAATCTGTGATCACTACAAGCTAAGAAGCAATATTAATGAAATTGAAGCAATGAAAAAATCTGAACTTTGGGGAGTAGGACGCATAAGCTTCCCGCTTCGTGCATCCTTCAGTCCGGTTCTTTTTTTTTCCGTCTTGGCGACTTACGGCTGTTTGTTCTTCTCCTATTGGAAAATTACTATGCATAAAATATTGCAAAATTTTTCATGCTTCTCACGCTCTCGCAAATGCCACCTCATCCCGGCTTCTGTCGCATACGTCCCCAATTTCCGCCCCCGTTTTATCCTTGACACTCCCGCTTCCCGGTGTGACCCCCTCCAATAACCTCTTACCGACAAAGTTTTTGCTGTTCTCGCAAAACTCGTGCTTATGATATACACTGATCACATTTTGACCGAGTGCATATTCTGGGAGTTTTTTAGTTTTCCCGCTGTAATGATGTATGTTTTATCAATGACCCTGTTTTCCTCCGAAAATTCCGATTCGAACGATCCCAAAAGAGCGCTAAGGTCCCACCCTCTGATCCCTGATCCTTGATCCCAGCCCTTTCATCCATGACCCTTCCCCATTGATACCTGATCCCACCCCGCTAATACCTGATCCCACCCCTCAGATCTCTGATCCCACCCCTCTGATCCCTGATCCCACCCTCTGATCCCTGTTCCCACCCCTCTCATAACTGATCCCACACCATTGATCCCTGATCCCACCCCTCTGATTCTTGATCCCACCCCTCTGTTCCCTGATCCCACCCCTCTGATCCCTGATCCCACCCTCTTTTCCCTGATCCCACCCCTCTGACCAAGCACCGAGACCATACTGCGAAAAAGAGCTTAAGCTTTCAATATGAGCACAAACTGTTAGAAAACGAATTTCAATTTTTCTTAAGAATCTTGCTATTCTCACTGAAATATCTCATCCACTTAGATGCCTCTAGGTGTGGGAAAAAGCGTTTGTAAAATTGAACATGCAAACAAACAAACAAGCAAACAAAAAAGACTGAGAAATACGTTTGTAAACAAAATCCATACTTTAGTTACTTCACGTGGCTGTTTGCCAAACAAACTGCTAATGAATGTACCAAGAAGTTTTTTTCATTAAAAAACTTTTCGTGTGATCTGATTTTCACGCCATGAAAACTGCCATCTGATAGTTATGCTCCTTACTACAGTATGGACCGAGTGCCCAACATGGTCCCCACCAATTACGGTCACGATAACTGCCCTATATACACCGACAATATGGTTGACTTGTTATACAAACTATAAACTATACTGCTAAAATTTAACCTTTGTATAATTCGGATGCGTTTGTCACTACTATTTCGTTGAAGAACTTAAAAGTTTTAAATGATCTATAACAGCGTGTCTTGGCATGGCAGAATCGTTTGAGATAGTGTTAACTAAATAGAGGATATTACATGGTCGCGCGGAGATACGTTTTTCAACACCAGAAGACAAATGTCGTATCTCCAAGCGGCCATGTAATTGCTGTTTATTATATAGACACCGATGAAATACCAGCATAACGATTTCTTGGACTATGACTTTATTCACTGAATCAATCTAATAGAATATAGATCTTACGTACATTCGAATTTTGGTCGAAAAATTGAGAAAATAAGTAGCGTTTATATTATTCTGAACATTATAGTAATAAGGCATATAAATTTCATAAAATGATGCTGTGATGCTCTTTCCCTATTGGCTGAGACTGAAGTAGCTATGACAACCGTGATATCTTCACATGTGAAAGATTAAAATCGAACCTCCACTGCATACGAAATTCTCGTCGCTGAAAAAATGCTGGTATTTCATCGGTGTCTATATAATATTAATTAGCTTTACCTTCCAACAAAGTTTAAGGTATAACAAAAGGCGCTGTTCATGCTGCACGCCCACTGTCCAACTGAAAGAGAAAGTGTTTCACTGCCATTCATAATGTAAGCTTCTACTTGTTAAAACCGTTCGTTGTGTATTCTAAACAACCAGTCCTAGAAAAGTTTTCGATGTTGTCGTCAGTTGTGTTTTCATATGCAGCAAATGAAATATTCGAGCTTTTAGCTTTGTCACTGCACTCCTTGTAATTACGTTGGCAAAGTTCATTTGCTAGCCTTGATTTAGCGCAAGTCAATTTTAGATCCATTTGTAAAGCGTGCGGTTGATGTTGTATTTCCCATCATTGTTCCTGTGATTTGCAATTGCCAGGTAAGTGTTTCCTTTGTACTCAAATGATGTCATGTCCCTCGCTCACTGGGTTGATATCTCTTGGTACTGAATGAACTGCTTTCCAGAGTACCGGTATATCACAGACTTATCCTTGCCATTAGCCACTCCCAGGAACGTTTGACCGCACATCACAAATGGATTCCAGGCGAAACCTTGACGAGTTGGGATAGACTGAAACAGGACAAACTTGCTGCCATCCCACTTGTAAATGAACGAGTCGATGTTATAATTATTTCCATTGTAGGTGTTGGCAAAGGCGAGGAATGTGTCACCGTTGATGTTGAAGGACTTCACATCTTGTGCTCCATACGTCTGAAGAGATTGCAGTTTGACAAAGCTGTTTCCTGACCACTTGAATACTGTGGAGGGGACAGCATTCCTCTGCTGGGAGTTGCGAAAGTTGGCAAAAGCAATGAAGGTTTCATTGTTTATTAAAAACGCCGTGCTTGCATGACAGGTTCCCTCTGTTCCTATCTCCTGAAACGTTTCAAATTGGGTTGTCCTTCCATTTGTAGATGACTGCTGACATTGTGACCGTATTCGTAAGGGCGAGAAACGGTTCCTGTAATATTTTAAAATAATTAAAGCTTCTTGCTGAATTTGTTGGAATGTTTTGTAAAGTGACAAACTTGTGTCCATTCCACCTGTAAATAACAGAGTTCAGTTGATGTGTAGTTACATTCAAGCGATTAGCAACGGCGAGGTAATGTTTATCAGTGATCGTAAAATATTCGATGCCATGCGCTCCGGAAGTGTCTATGGTCTGGTAGTGGAGGAACTTTGCAGTTGAATCGTTCAGTTTGTAGATGAAGGAGTCTGTGTTGCGACCCTCAGTATCACCATAAGAGTTGGCGAAAGCGAGAAACAGACTTTCATTGATGCTGAACTGCTCAACAGCGCGAGCTCCTTTGGTTGGTAAATCTTGATACTTTTGGAAGCGGTGCAAACTACTGGAACAATCTTTGATAGAAAAACAAGCATGCTACATTTAACGTTAAAATAATATATCGATGCCACACGGTAAGAAACCCCCATATTACTGCAACTGAAAAGGATAAGCATATGATTATGACATTGAAAAGCATAATTGTGACAAAATATAACATGTTTTAAGTCCAGCACATTCGAAGGCTTTCTTTTCATAAGTACACGGCCTAAGGTAAGTACAAAGTTGTTTTTTTTAACTGAAATTCCTCCCATGAATTCAAAGCTCGCGTCTACTCAAGAAATAATTTTTAACTGTTAAAAGAAGTTTTGCTTTGAGTTTTGCTTTTCAATTAAAAAATATAAATTATGAGTCGAAGAAATCTTCTCTTGTTAAACAGTGTAAGATGTCCTTGCGTATTCATCATCTGCTTTGTACAAGAACTATAGGGTACTTGTGCTCAGTTTATCCTATTTGTCTTGATTATGAGCTGGCAACATAGTGTTATTATCTAGTGCCTGTCAGGTTTAGTCCGAGAAGTGTTCAGTCAGTACCGTTGCCTTCAGCGCTTGTCTAGACTACGCTTTTACAATTGAAACCCCGTCTTACAACTTCCTGGAGGGACTCTCACATAAAAGTGACAGAGGTCAGTTCGCCACACCTTTTAGGGATGATAGCTTTTGGTTTGGTACCGTACAGGGTGTTTATAAAAGCGAAACTTACTATAACAGAATTCAACTGGCAGGGGGTAAAAATAAATTCAAGCCGCACCCACAAACTAGATTCTGGTACTTTTAGGGTTCCTTTTATTTTTGTTACTGTAGTGTTCGGGGAAATGCGTCGTGATCACTGATACATGAAGCAAGTCAAAAAAGTGAAAAAGTTCTGCAAACGTTTTGACATTGACACTCGATCTATGCGTCGCGAGAACGGACTTTACACTACACGGTTAGAATCTCGTCGTGTAAGGCTTGCAAAGAACGTTAGTTACTTTAGATCGAAACAATTTCTTTTTCACTTCACTGGATTTTTATTAGATTTTCTGGCACTCTTACTATGTGTTTTCCTCTCTTTTCTTTTTCTTTTTTTCTCTTCATTGATATTTTTTACTTAGTACCTTCTTAGGATTTAAGTTGTTATAAATCTGATTCGGATATTCAAACACTGTAATTAAGCGTCAAAAACCTCCTCCAGGGAATATGGATGTGAGAACATCCCCATCACTTTTGTTTGGAAGCTCCCAACGTTCCTTTCGGGCCCACAAGCATAACACTGTTAGGACGAGTTTTTGAAACCATTTCCTACGAAACAGTTTCCTATCTTAAGACCCAGTTCATGATCAACGACTAGATTTTCTCAAAGTCCGTTTTTCACATGGTCCAGTCAGCCGACTACATCGCTAGTTTTATCGCTCATGTTTAATGATTCAGCAAACTAAGACACCAACTGAGGCAAGTATCAGTACAAAGCGACCAATGATTGCTTTAATTTATGGACTCTCACACTTTCTCGTGAACTGAACTTATCCCGATAATAAAACCTCGATGAAACATTTAGGCTCAACTTTTGGGTGGTGTGCGTGTATTTACAATGCTTTGAAGAGCAAAAAAGTCAAATGATCTTTTACAAGTGGTACACTGATAACTGTACACTGAATTTCGTTAGTTTCAATTGTTTTGTCCATTTGTTTTTTGTCGCCTTTTTCTGTTTCTTGGGCTGACATACGCTACCCTGTTCAAACGACCTGTCTAAGAAGACGGCCAAATTTGTATGGTCGGTCGGTCGGTCCACGTATTCACTGCGTTCCACAGTACCTAAATTGAGAATTAAAATTTTCATTGCAGTCGTGGCTGCCATTTTGACGACTGCAATGAAAATGCAACATGTGTAAACACCGCCCGGCCACTTTTATTGCTCCCGGAACAAGGGTTCAGTGGAGATGGACAAACGTGTTCAGGTATAATTTTTCGCTTTAACCAAGTTCACTTTGATTACTCTCAGATTTTATTTCTTTCTCAGGGGCGGATCCATGGGAAGGGTTGAGGGGGTTGACCCCACCCACCTTTGTGAAGTTGAAAATACCGGTAATGAAGTTTTTAAAAAAGCCTTATTTCACAATCCATGTTTTCAAAATTTTCTCGTGTACCTCGCTCCCTGACCCCCTGTGAGGACGGGCGTCGACTGACGACCCCAGTTTTCTAAAATCTTGGACCCCCCTGTTTCTGTATCGCTCATGATCAGGTATAACACAAATTATACCAGAACACGAACAATGAAAAAAAGAAATGAAATCAGACTGTAAATAAGGTAAACTAGTGTATAGTGTGCAACATAAATTATACCAGAACACGTTTTACCATCTCCCCTGGATTCAATTGAAACCCTAGAGAGGAGAATATGGGTTGTTACATTTTTCTTACGATTACCTTTCTCGCAGATTTCTCCTTCATATGCGGGTACGCACTCACAAAGGTATTTCTTATCAGTATAACCCCTAACACAACGGCCGTTGTTAAGGCAAGGATTAAAGATCGAGCAAACATTCTGATGAGAAGAAAAGTCAAAAAATTATAGCAAAATTAACTTAAGTGGGTGACCACATTTGTATAAAGTAAGGTAGGTAACAGGTAAGGTATAAGGGAACATCATCATCATCATCATCATCATCATCATCATCATCATCATCACCATCATCGTCATTGATTGTTGACGTCAAATCGTCATTGCTCTTATTTAGTGCCTTCACAGATTTATTCAGTAGTCTGAACTCTTTAATAAGCTTGTCAAACACCGCTTCGTACCTACTGCTCATGTTTAATCACACTATCCACAACAGCTATCTGAACAATAAAATGGAAATTATGAAAAAATTTTACCTGTAGGAGAAAAAAAAAAGTATAAACACTGTAACTAAATGCGATAAGAAAAAGAAATCTCGGTTGGTTGGAAACTCCCACTCTATCATTATTAGAAATAATTAGTCTGAAAATCACTTTTTCATTATATACCCCCACTTCTTAATCTGTTTATAAAAGGGTGTCATAATGATTTAAGGACGAACACCAGTTTAATGAAACAGCTTGATCTTGAACGCTCACAATTGTAAAATGGACATGTTAAACCTCTGTTAACTCAAGCTTAACCAAGTTGCCCTAGCGTCACTCCATATAACCTTTTGAGTTTTTGATTCAACTGTACTTTCAATGTATTCAACTGTATTTTATAGTTATGTATTCAACTGTATTTCGAGATTCAACTGTATTTTCAAAGTACTCAGTCTCCCCATCAAAAATGCTTCTGGGAGTCTGCTCTGTTAGGCCTGTGGATAAGTATTCATCGTCGCATTAACTGTAGCTAGTGCGTCATTTAAACTGTTGTAGAAAGACCACAAGTTATCATGGGATGCATTCTGTGCACCATTAACAGCTTCAAGTGTTTTCATCAAAGTGTTCATCTGGGTGTAACCTCTCTCCAGACTCCCAGCTATGCTGCTCATATTGTTATTGAACTTTTTTAGCTCCTGAACACGTGATTCAAGCCGCGTAACATTCATTGCTAGCCTCTCGGTTGTCTGTTCGGTCAACTCGCCATTGCTGTTATTTAGTGCCTTCACAGATTCATTCAGTAGTCTTAACTCTTTATTAAGCTTGTCAAACACCGCTTCGTACTTATCCACAACAGCTATCTGAAGAATAAGATGAAAATTATGAAAGCAGGAAGCCGCAGTGCCTAAATCAAAAGCCATAGAAAACCAAAAGTGTGCAAAAACGGCGGTACCCAAGGAAAGTAGACTGTCCCCAGAACAAGACAACAATATTGAATCTACATGATAAACCATTGGAAAAATTGCGAAGAAACGTTTGAGCCTGTTTGGTTCACTTTGCTTTACAATAAGAGAGATCCCGTTACAATGTGTGTATTTTGCGTCCTTCACCAACGCACGTTTTAGAAAATAGAAAGTATGTGGCACGTTAATACCATCTGTTCTCACCTTGTTGGCGGTTTCATTGAGTTTCGTTTTCTGTGCAGATATCTGCTCCTGCAGTAATTTTACCTGTCGGAGAAAAAAAAATATAAAAAGCTATGGCATTATTAGAAGACAGTTAGTCTAAAAATTACCCTTTCATTATACTTGCACTTTTTTATCTGTTTATAAAAGGACATCACATTGATTTAAAGACAAAGACCAGTTTAATCAAACAGTTAGATCTTGAACGCTCAGAACTGTAAAATGGATCCGGTGTTGATTTAAGGCATCCGTCAAAGTCAGATCTGGCGACAATCAATAGAGCAAACAAATAACCAAGAAAAAAACCTGGTCTTCATGCTGAGTGACAAAAATTTCTACCGCACGAGATCTGGCCTCCTAGATAAAAAAAAACAAACGTACAAGAAATTCTAAGCAGGAACATATCCTGCCTAACTAAAGCTTCAGCATTTATTTTAATTATCTGAATTGGTGTTGCGTCTCTTCAGTTTCCAAAGAGCCCCGTGAAAGATACATGGTTTTATGCATATTAAGTGACAACTAAAAAGTTGTTTTAGTTGTTTCTAATAAATGTTCAACAGTAATAACCATCCTGATAATCTTAAAGAATTTTACCATTTTTTCCTTTATCAACGACACGTTACTTTCCAAGTCTTGAATACTAGTCAGCAGATGTTGGACTGAGACATTATCCCGTGTGTTTGGTGAAGGAAGCTTGTTTTCTAATGCGGAGTAGAAATAAAATTAAAATACATTTTTGCATGCACAAAAATGCCGCAAAAAATGACAAAATGATTAAGGCCGCCATTAGTACAAGGAACAATAATAACAACAACAATAATAATAATAATAATAATAATAATAATTCAAGAATATCTGCAGATTATCTTGTACTCTTTTTCGTTAGACTGTGTTAACTGCTAGTCATTTTGTAATAAAAACAGTTTCTCATTTAAAATAATAAGTATAGGTAATCATACGGTTTCGAGTTCAATTTGGAATTAATTTGCACGAGTGAGTTTTTCAAAAAGCTGAAATTGCACGAGCCGCTTCGGCGAGTGCAATTTCAGCCTTTTGAAAAACTCACAAGTGCAAATTAATTCCAAATTGAACGAGAAAAACCGTATGATTACTTATTAATAATATAAACATGAAAAAATTCGCGTGGAGGAAGTGCTGGAAGATCTTACTGCAGACAGGAAGTGAGCATTTGACGCGGATTTGACACTTTATTTACTGATTGGCTGATGAAGATCAGCTGATAATGCTACGAACTCAAAGCGGTTCGTTTAATAATCATAATCCAGAATATCGATGTGTAATTTGCACTGGTGTTACACTTTTTGCACTGGTGTTACAACTGAACTGCACTGCTCTCAGCCAATCAGAATCGAGTAATTTTTTCATGTATATTATTATAATAATAATAATGATGATGATGATGATGATGATGATGATGATCATTATTATTATAGTTTATTGAAGTCTCTTGCAGTTGAGACTGAATTAACAAGTCAAATTACATAAAACACACAGTCGTTCCGTAGATTTTTTTACTTCAAATTTTTTACTGATCCAGGTCTACTTAAGATCCGGCAACTCTCAATGCCTTGTCGCTGTGGTCCTGCCAGTTTATAAACCAAGTAATAGGGGCCTATTTACATATTAAGATAGATCGGAAACAATAGAGTAACGCTAAAAATACTTCCGCTCTTTTTGTTCTTCATGTCTCACAGTTCTTAAATAAGTACACTTGTTCTGATTGCTTCCTCAAATCATATTGACAACATAACTTTTACATAACTTGTTGATGAAGAAGTGAATAAATTTCATTTTGATTCAACTCGCAAAGAGATGTATTGAATTATCAACACAAAAATTTAAGTCAGTGGACAAGTCACGTGAATTTTTATCGTATGAATGTGAATTAAGATAGAAATGAAATAGAAACCAAAGCAAAATAGAAAAAGACTGTTTTTTTGCCATAATGTCAACTTTTTAAATACCTCGTGTATTGACAGATTCCCAAAATTGCGAGCTCGAATTTATCACCCTTTTGTACTATTTCCTGTACAAAGCATTGTACAAACCATTTCCGGTCCTTCAAACCTCTGTCATACGTAGAAGTGTAGATATACCGAGGTAGGGATTGAACATGTACTGACTATCTCAGTCATTAAAACTTTTCTTTTTTTTCCTAGTTCCACACTTCTCGATGTGTAGAAGTGTATAACAAACTAAAACGTTGAGAATACTGACTGTAAAATACTTTGGAAAAGGGGATACTATCGTGACGTTATTTGACAAACTGGTCATTAACACTTGTTAATCTCCTACTGATCAACGAAAGAACCACTGAAGGACAAAAGGAAGAAAGGAATGAGAATAATAAATCACTATCCACTCAATTCTTGCCATTCCGCCATATGAACTATAGCCGAAAACCTTAATAAATATTTCGTTCATGTTGGTCCAAATTTAGCAAAAACCATACCAGAATCTGCTAAGTCGTTCAAAACATACTTAGGTAGAAATATAAGTGAGAGTTTTTTAATTACACCCGTGACAGAAGACGAAGTAGAAAGAGAATTGATTAAATTAAACCCAAATAAAAGCTGTGGCTTTGATGATCTACAACCAAAAGTCCTACGTAAAGTAGCACATTTAATCAGGCACCCACTAAAAATTATTTACAACAGATACCTTTCAAGTGGCATAATTCCAGAGCAACTTAAATTTTCCCTGATTACACCAATATACAAAAGTGAAGATAAAACATCATTCTCAAACTATAGACCAAGCTGTTCTCCCATGTTATCTAAACTATTAGAAAAACTAATGTACAAACGACTTATAAACTTTATTGAAAAACATAGGATACAATATAACGAACAATATGGGTTTCGTAAGAATTATTCAACTGAGATGGCAATAACTACTCTGACTACAAAAATCACAGAAGCGATAGAAAACAATGAATTTACTGTTGGTATGTTTCTTGACCTATACAAAGCATTTGACACTGTAAATCACTCAATACTTATTGGAAGACTAGAGCATTATGGGATAAGAGGGATTGCCCTTGAGTGGTTTAAAAACTACCTTACTAATAGAAGTCAGATTGTAAAATATAATAACGTATTACCTGGCAAACAAACAATTTTATGTGGAGTTCTAGGACGTTATCTATTTCTGTTATACATTAATGACATTCACAGGAGCTCTAAAATACTTTCGTTTATTCTTTTTGCCGATGATACTAATATATTTTTCTTAAACAGCAGTATTCATACTTTGACAAGAACTGTAAATGAAGAACTAAAGAACGTTTCCGATTGGCTAAGAGCTAACAAGTTATCCCTTAATATAAAAAAGACTCAATTACTGATATTCAAAGCAAAAAGCATAAAACTTAAGGAGGCTAGCAACAGTTTTTTTTGGCCTTGGAGTGTATCTTTTGAAATCAAAATTTCGCGTAGAAGATAAACTTCGATTTCCTTGATACTACACCACATTTTCAACAATTATGACCAAAGTTTATTTTCTCATTGGTTTCCTAGCAACAGCTGTCCCCTAATAGCAACGGTAATGGACAACCCCTCATTTTAAGTAATGTCGAATATCGCGAAAACTAGTCAGACACTTGATGACGAAACTTGAACTATTTGAGCTACTCAACCTCCACAACTTGAGTGCGAAATTAGGAAAAAACCTGTAAGAGCGTTTTCAAGTAAATCATGATTCATTTTTTACGGGTTGATTTTGGTCATTCCCGCAATTTTCTCCATTATTTCAAGAAAGATAAAACTTAACACTTTCTCTTTTCAGTTGAAAGATCTTTTATGATAGCAACACATTCTTAATGTACATTGACTTCCTAGGTGGCTGCGAATTTAACATATTTATATTTAAGAACCTCTAAAATGCAGCACAAATCAGTCAAAAAGTTCGTAATTTGCATAAATAGAAATATTTCTAAACTGCCCTTATAGATATTTCTCTTAAATTGATTGCCGTTAGAATAATAATTTTTTTTGATGTGCCAGTGAGTTTTACGCTGAATAAACATTTCTGTTATTAGATAAGAAGGCTGAATCTCGGTCAAGTTTCAGTCGTTTATTAACTTTCAACGAGCAACACTTTTAATTTGTTTTTCTTGGTCTATTTCACGGTTTTTCACGTACAATGAATATTTATACACGCTGCGCATTGGGGCCGCGGCGCTTATTCAATTTTTTGTCCCAAATGTGGCGCTTATTCGAGGGCGGCGCTTATTTGGGGGTGGCGCTTATTCGAGTAAATACGGTGTTTAAAATATAATTATTGTAAACTTGTCCAGGGGCTCTCCTCGTAAAGCCCTAGAGGGTTTGATGAGAGCTCCTGCCCAAGTATAATTTCATCTACAATACCTTTTATAATCAATTTGAAAAAAAGGGCAAAAGAAATGAAATAAATGAAAAATGAAAATATATCCGACCAATAAAACTTCAACTTAATATTTCGTGTCGCACTTAGAGATTGGTGAAAAACTACGTAGTCCGAAAAAGTATATTATCTCAGCTTCCGATTGGTTGTCTAATGGCCTTAATGCGTAACGGAGACTTGTAGAAGGCGCCGTTTTGTTTAGATGAGTAAAATGTCGAGGAGTAAATTTGACGTTTTCCACTGCTCAGTGAAATTACCGTTGTTCAAATGAGGGTCATTTACATGGGATATTTTCGAGGAAAAATCAAGAGACCTGGCGTTATTAGAACTGATCAGAAGAGATCAAGTGTTCAGAGCCTTATCAAATTTCTAACTAGATTCAATTTTTTTGTAGGAAAAAAGGAATTAATAGTTTTCACTAAGTTTCGAACTAGGGTGTCCAGTATCCAACCAGTTTTTTTGTTGATGTCCAAAATTATTTTCAAACTTTTACACAAAATTAATTTCGGTACTTCAACTGATCTCAAATAATATAAAGTGTTTGATCAGTGTATCTTTATGGCCAAGTGTGTGTTTGAGGAGTATCATTAGAAAATTTATCGTCTTTGATTATTTTTCTGTTTTTTTTTTCTTTAAGTACCGTTTTTGATTTTATATTTAATTTAAATGTTGATTTCAAAAATTCGCTGTATGATTTGGCGAGATTTTGATTTTTCAATGGATTTTTTTATTTCTAAAAATTGTCTTCTTAATTTCGCAAATGAATTTTTGATTACCAAAATAGATGTTTGAGTTCTTAAGTGGGGTTTTGATTTCCGAAAATAGGACTTTTGATTTTGAAAATGAGGTAATTGACGTATAAAGACATTTAAAGGAAGATGGAAGCCCGCGATAGAGAAGGCGTAGTTTCGAGACTATTGTCTGGATCATCCATTTCCGGCATAGGTTTGCGTGCGTTAGGTGCGTCTGTTCGAGATATTTTGAAAGGCCTTTTTAAAAACCTAAATGACAGTTTTTCCCAACCCCTTTTCGATGCCGTACTTCAATTTTTAAGGAAAGCTTTTATGTTATCCGTATATAAACTACATAATACCTAAACTGAGCCAATCTGTGTGTGACGGTAAAATGACGGTTTTCCCTACCCCTTTTCGATACTTCAACTCCAGAAATCGCCACCTTTTTATATACCTCTTGCCTAAAAATAGACCCCTTCCCCGCCTTTCGGGTGGAGCCTCCCCGTATAGTGCATAACAGGGACTATCCCACGGGAAAACCACTTGTTTTCTGCCAGTCAGTGCCAGACATGTGTGACCTTTCCCTAGCTGATTGAAGACTTGGATGACTTCTAATATCATATTCTCTTAGCGACATAAAAGAGGTTTTGGTTCCACTTTCGAAGAACTACGGCTTTTTTGAGGGGCCAGTGAAGTGAACTATTGCATCTAGGAAACGTTTTGAATTGAGCTCAGTAATGATTTTTTACGGGTACCTTGAGGTATTTAAAAGAGCCTTTCAAAACATCTCGAACAGACGCCCCTAACGCACGCAAACGTATGCGGTGGAAGATTTAGACAATGACCTCGAAATTACGCCTTCTGTAGTACGGGCTGCAATCTTCCTTCTAGGAAACGAGATCAGCTGGAGTTTGGCTGTCAAGTGGAGTTTTCATACGTCAATATCAATTACCTTATTTTGAAAAACAAAAGCCCCATTTGGGAAATCAAAACGCCATTTGGGAAATCAAAACCCCATTTGAGAAATCAAACATCTATTTTAAAAATTAAAAAATCCATTTGCGAAATCAAACGGACAAACTTTGGAAATCAAAACCTCACGTGAGCAATCAAAAATCGCACAAAATAAATCGAAGGGAAATTTTTTAGAATCAGCATTTCATTTGAGATATCAAACGCACGAATTCTGGAAATCCAAATTTCATTTGAGAAATCAAAAGGGCAAATTTTGGATATCACAAACACACTTGAGAAATCAAGCGAAAATAAATCAAGCGGGCAAATTCTGGAAATCAAAATTTCCATTTGAGAAATCAAAAGGGCAAATTTTGGAAGACAAAATTCCATTTGAGAAATCAAACAGACAAATTTTAGAAATCAAAAAATCAATTTAGAAATAAAGGATCTCGCCAAATGAATCGTACGGAGAATTTTTTGATAATCAAAATAAAAAAATTTAAATCAAAATCGGTATTAAAAGGAAAACAAAAACAGAAAAAACATAATCGAAGACGATAAATTTTCCAAGGATAGTCCTCAAACACCGTACTCAAAACTGTTATTAAAATGGCTAGTCAAAGTAACGAATAAGTGTACGATGAAAATTCCGTAAAAAGTGGCTGTAGTTATATTATTCAAGACAAACCATTTTCCGTGTGTTTTATCAGTTAGGAATGTCACGTTTAACATAAGATCACAAAAATTTGATCCGAGTCACGTCGGAGTATTCGGAGCACTTCAAAGTCATCTAATTTTGAAACATTTTGGTTTCCACTGTAGAAACAACAAAAATGGTCGAAGATTCCCAATGGAAAAGGAGACTCTGGCATATCGAGCACCATTAAAATTCTGTTTCGGGTTCGTACACTACGCCTTTGGGTTTTTTACAAGGTACGTGGAAGACTTAAGCATCTTCTAAAATCCCCACTTTTTTCGAAATCTTCGTTAAATTTGGTGACAAGACTAGAATCCTACTTATTCATATCTTAACGATTTTCGTTTAGCTTTAAAAATTATGTTAACTTTTCTTTGGCTTTCCGATGCGAATACCTAACTACTTGAATTGAGTGATCTTAAAAGATAAGTTCATGTCCTTTGGGTTTCGAAATGTTCTATGGATAACAAAATTATTGCCATGGTCGGATACTGGGTCCGGTGTACGGATACTTGGCAACGTATGCGCTTACCAAAAATTTCAATTGTGCAACGGATACTAAAATGAAAACGTCAAAATTTTAACGTTATATTTGCAAGTAAATTTGTTATGTCAGGGCCAAATTTCAGACCTGTTTCTCCCGAATAAGGGGAGATAGATCCTTTCCAATTTGAAGTGGTCGGATACTGGGCAACATACTATAACGTATGCGTATCATTTAGCTAGTGTTTTTGTGCCAGGACCGGGCTAGAACCGCTCACAATAAAATAACTTATTGGCCAGTTTAACTTAGAGAGCCATTTCATCTATTTTAAGAAATCACAGCTCGCCCCTAACTCAGTAAGACACATACCTTCTTTGCAAAAACACTTCGGGCCAATTTTGCTGCCAATAACGAGAATCACTAAAACCAGTGCTATTACAGAAATAACAAGATTAAGAAACAGAGTAAACTTGCTTTGGCGGGTCTTCACTGGCGCGATTCGATTTACGTCCATTATGGTGAAAGACTCCATTATGAAAGACTCCCCAGATTTTTTAGAAACCTTCTTTATTAGTCGGACCCAGTCCCTTAAGGCTAGGGTATCGAGGAAGGGCGTTGAAGGTCGTTGCATTCTGATTGGCTGTTACAATTGACCATCAGATGGAGTCACGAGCGTTTTCAGGCGATGACGACACGTTACGTCAGTGACGTCAGAGGCTAATGCTTGAGCCTAAAAGAATAATGACGCTGGTACACGATATACTGTCTTTCCGGGGAGTACTATGTAAGATGTTAGGGGGTGTGCCGCCGAGACACTGAAGCCCTGATCTTATCAGCGGCACAATCCCACACGTCTTACAGAGAAGAGTAGCTTCTCCGGGCTTTGAAGTGTTTGCATCGCTTCGCAGCCAGGGGGGGGGAGGCAGTACTATTTAATTTTTGCTTCGAAAAGGCTGTTTTGTGGCTTGAGGTTTGCCAGGATTTTATCTGCGTTGAAGTGCTGCAACGTGAGACAGATTTCCCCAACAAAAAAATCAAAACTTATATATACACAAGACGGACTCAGGGCCGCGATGAACGCAGAATTACTTCGCGAATTCCCGCTTTTTGTAGGAGAACATTTTATTTCCAATCAGCTTGTCTGAGTCCATTCGAATATGAGACAAGAATATAAGACAAATGTTTACTGAGACTGAGAAACGAGTAGGTTTTGAAATAACGAGTTAAACTTAAACATTTTTGTACTGTTTGAAGCCGAGAAAGCAGCGAATTTTGCCATCCCTTTATTTATTCGGCTATAAGCTAAGACGTGAGCTTTTCCCTAAAAATAGATTTCACCGTGGGAAAATACAATGGGAATTAACTAGCAGTCACATCTCAATTAAGAAATGTAAACAAAGAGACACGCAACAAAGCAAGACTTGGCAACAAAGCGAGAAGGCATTTACGTGAAGGCTTCAGTTTACAGAAAAAGATAAGCTAATATCTGGATACAGGGAAATAACATTTCATGAAAGATTGCTCTTTTGACAAACAAATAACGCTTCAAATACGAAGAACCTACGGTGGTCACTGGTGTACTGAAAGCCGAGAAATTTCAACGAAATAACGCGAGACACCTGTAAGGCAAATCATGAGGAACGTACGAAACCCTATCGAAAGGCGACTGTCCATGATCTCTGCAACAACTGCAGCGTTTATTTTTTGAAGTAAAATTGTCCATTATCTCTGTAACAACTGTCGTGTTTAGTTTCAGAAGTAAAATTGTTAATTTTCTTCTGATCTTCGCCTAAATTACACATGCAGTATTTTTCGTAAGTGAGTTCAAGTAATACATGCTTTAGTTTATGTTGACTTCGAAAAAAAGAGCAACGGAGAAACGTATTTACTTCGCGCGTAATTTAAATGCCACGCAATAATTAACTCTCACGTAGTCACACTGCTCGTTACCCGGTTTTATTTTGGTTAACTGCAAGTCATTTTTTTTGGGGGGGGGGAGGGGAGGTGAGAGGTGGGGTTGAGGCGACAGGGTAAGAGCAAGCGGAGATGTATAACCCATGATAAATTTCACCATATTGTGAAACGATACGTCATCGGCCCTGCGCGCATTGCGTGCCTATGTTTCAAAATGTCTTGACGCTTAGCGTGGTTAGGTTTTATTTAGTTTTACACTTGTCGATGTGCAGAAGTGTAGAATACTCTGACAATGGCATAATCAATTATGCCGACTTTTTTTTGCTGTGTCTAAAACCCCAATCATTCTTTGTTTTATTTGTTTCGGGAAGCAGGGATGGCGCAGTGGTGAGCGCAGTCGCCTCCCATCAATGTGGCCTGGGTTCGATTCCCGGTCCACTCAATCCTTGCCATTCCTCCATATGTTGCCCAGTATCCGACCAAAAAACCTTCAACTTAAAAATTCGTGTCGCACTTAGAAATTGGTGAAAAACTATGTAGTCTGAAAAAGGTTTATTATCTCAGTTTCCGTTTTGTTGTTTAATGGCCTTAATGCTTAACGGAGACTTGTAGAAGGCGCCGTTCTGCTTAGATGAGTAACATGTCGAGGAATAAATTTGACGTTTCGCACTACCCAGTGAAATTACCGTTCTTCAAATGAGGGTCTGTTATATGCGATATTTGCGAGGAAAAATCAAGAGACCTGGCGTTATCAGCATTGAAGAGCTCAAGTGTTCAGAGCCTTATCGAATTTCTAATTAGATACAATTTTTTGTAGGAAAAAGGAATTAATAGTTTTCACTAATGTTCGAGCTAGGGTGTCCAGTATACGACCAGTTTTTTTGTTGATGTCCAAAATTATTTTAATATTTTTTAATACAAAATTGATTTCGGTTCTTTAACTGATCTCAAATAATATAAAGTGTTGGATCAGTGTATCTTTACGGCCAAGCGTGTGTTTGAAGATTATAATCTTTCATTATTTTTCAGTTTCTGTTTTTCTTTAAATACCGTTTTTGATTTTATATAATTTTTTAAATATTGATTTTAAGAAATTCTCCGTATGATTTATTTGGCGAGATTTTTTTATTTTTCAATTGGTTTTCTTACTTCTAAAATTTGCGTACTTAATTTCTTAAATGGATTTTTGATTGCCGAAATGGATGTTTGACTTCTTAAGTGGGGTTTTGATTTCCGAAAATGACGGGAACTTGTGAATTTAAAAGTTGGGTGATTGACGTATAAAGACATTTAAAGGAAGATGGAAGCCCGTGATAGAGAAGGCATAGTTTCGAGGCCATTGGCTGAATCATCCATTACATAGGTTTGCGTGCTTTAGGTGCTTCTTTTCGAGATATTTTGAAAGGCCTTTTTAAAAACCTATATGACAGTTTATCCCAACCATTTTTCGATACCGTACTTCAATTTTTAAGGAAAGCTTTTATGTTATCCGTATATAACCTACATAATACCTAAACTGAGCTAATCTTTGTGTGACGGTAAATGACGGTTTTCCCTACCCCTTTTTGATACTTCAACTCCTGAAATCCCTACCCTTTTATACAGCTCCAGCCGAAAAATGTACCCCTCCTCGCCTTTCGGGTGGAGCCTCCCCGTATAGTGCATTACAGGGACCATCTCGCGGGAAAACCACTTGTTTTCTGTCAGTCAGTGCCAGACATGTGCAACGTTTCCCTATCTGATCAAAAACTTGGATGGCTTCTAATATCATATTCTCTTAGCGACACAAAAGAGCTTTTGGTTCCACTTTCGAAGAACTGTGGCTTTTTGAGGGGCCAGTGAAGTGAACTATTGCATCTTCCAAACGTTTGCGATTGAGGGCAGAAATGATTTCTTTAAAGGTAGCTTTTTTGGTAAAGTTGAAGTATTTAAAAGAGCCCTTCATTCTATCTCGAACAGACGCTCCTAACGCACGCAAACGTATGCGGTGGAGGATTCAGACAATGGCCTCGCGATCACGCCTTCTTTATCACGGGCTACAATCTTCCTTCTATCAAATGAGGTCGGCTAAAATTGATTTGGCTGTCAAGTGGAGTCCTTACACGTCAATATCAATTACCTTATTTTGAAAACCAAAATACCCATTTGAGAAATCAAAACGCCATTTGAGAAATCAAATATCCATTTTGAAAATTAAAAAATCCATTTGCAAAATCAAACGGACAAATTTTGGAAATCAAAACCTCACTTGAGAAATCAAAAATCGCACAAAATAATCAAACGGAAAATTTTGGGGCAAATTTGGTAATCAAAACCACACATGAGAAATGAAGCAAAATTAAATCAAACGGGCAAATTCTGGAAATCAAAATTTTCATTTGAGAAATCCAAAGGGCAAATTTCGGAAGACACAATTTCATTTGAGAAATCAAACAGAAAAAACTTAGAAATAACAAAATCAATTTAGAAATAAAAAATCTCGCCAAATAAATCGTAGGGAGAATATTTGAAAATCAAAGTAAAAAGATTTCAATCAAAATCGGTATTAAAAGGAAAACGAAAATAAAAAAAGGTAATCAAAGACGATAAATTTTCTACGGATAGTCCTCAAACACCGTACTCAAAACTATTATTAAAATGGCTAGCCAAAGTAAAGAATAAGTGTACGATGAAAATTCCGTAAAAAATGGCTGTAGTTTATTTTCTTCTGATCTTCGCCTTAATTGTCATGCAGTATTTTTTGAAAGTGAGTTTAAGTATAGTTGCTTTAGTTTATGTTGACGTTGAAGAAAGGAAAACGAAGCGCTTTATTCACTTCGCGCATTATTTTAATGCCACGCTATAATTAACTCTCAGGTAGTCACACTGCTCGTTACCCGGTTTTATTTTGGTTAACTGCAAGTCATCTTTTTTTGGGGGGGGAGGGGAGAGGTGGGGTTGAGGCGATAGGGTAAGAGCAAGCGGAGATGTAAAACCCATGATAAATTTCACCATATTGTGAAACAATACGTCATCAGCCCTGCGCGCATTGCGTGCCTATGTTTCAAAATGTCTTGACGCTTAGCGTGGTTAGGTTTTATTTAGTTTTACACTTGTCGATGTGCAGAAGTGTAGAATACTCTGACAATGGAATAATCAATTATGCCGACTTTTTTTTGCTGTGTCTAAAACCCCAATCATTCTTTGTTTTATTTGTTTCGGGAAGCAGGGATGGCGCAGTGGTGAGCGCAGTCGCCTCCCATCAATGTGGCCTGGGTTCGATTCCCGGTCCACTCAATCCTTGCCATTCCTCCATATGTTGCCCAGTATCCGACCAAAAAAACTTCAACTTAAAAATTCATGTCGCATTTAGAAATTGGTGAAAAACTGTGTAGTCCGAAAAAGGTTTATTATCTCAGTTTCCGTTTTGTTGTTTAATGGCCTTAATGCTTAACGGAGACTTGTAGAAGGCGCCGTTCTGCTTAGATGAGTAATATGTCGAGGAATAAATTTGACGTTTCGCACTGCCCAGTGAAATTACCGTTGTTCATATGAGGGTCTGTTATATGCGATATTTTCGAGGAAAAATCAAGAGACCTGGCGTTATTAGTATTGAAGAGCTCAAGTGTTCAGAGCCTTATCGAATTTCTAATTAGATACAATTTTTTGTAGGAAAAAGGAATTAATAGTTTTCACTAATGTTCGAGCTAGGGTGTCCAGTATACGACCAGTTTTTTTGTTGATGTCCAAAATTATTTTAATATTTTTTAATACAAAATTGATTTCGGTTCTTTAACTGATCTCAAATAATATAAAGTGTTGGATCAGTGTATCTTTACGGCCAAGCGCGTGTTTGAAGATTATAATCTTTCATTATTTTTCAGTTTCTGTTTTTCTTTAAATACCGTTTTTGATTTTATATAATTTTTTAAATATTGATTTTAAGAAATTCTCCGTATGATTTATTTGGCGAGGTTTTTTAATTTTTCAGTTGGCTTTTTTGCTTCTAAAATTTGTGTACTTAATTTTGTAAATGGATTTCTGATTGCCAAAATGGATGTTTGACTTCTTAAGTGGAGTTTTGATTTTCGAAAATGCCGGGGACTTTTGATTTTAAAAGTTGGGTGATTGACGTATAAAGACATTTAAAGGAAGATGGAAGCCCGTGATAGAGAAGGCGTAGTTTCGAGGCCATTGGCTGAATCATCCATTGCATAGGTTTGCGTGCGTTAGGTGCTTCTGTTCGAGATATTTTGAAAGGCCTTTTTAAAAACCTATATGACAGTTTTTCCCAACCCCTTTTCGATACTGTACTTCAATTTTTAAGGAAAGCTTTTATGTTATCCGTATATAACCTACATAATACCTAAACTGAGCTAATCTTTGTGTGACGGTAAATGACGGTTTTCCCTACCCCTTTTTGATACTTCAACTCCTGAAATCCCTAACCTTTTATACAGCTCCAGCCTACAGTCCGGGACATATCCATTTCTGGATATATGATGACGTCACCAATAATGGCGTCTTGGGCCTTCAGAGGAAAATCAGTATTCATATGGCTTTTGCGCCCCTATTATTTTGGTCCCTTTTATCTATCCCATGAGACCTAGCGCTATTTTGAAAGGAACATCAGAGGAACACAAGAAACAAAAGAAAGATGGCGGGCGTCATTCTAACGCTGCGAAAAATCTGCCGAAATTGAAGTCAACGTTTTCATTTTGGATGCATTCCGAGTGGAGTGGTCTTTGATTTCTTGCAAATTTCAGGTTTTAATAATTTTTTGGTTTTCAAAAAAATTACTTTCAGAAACTAGAGTAAATTTGCTTGTTGTTTATTCAAACAGAATGCATATGCACGATACTTAGGTTCATATGCACAGCCTTTAAAAATCTGTTAGTGTGTAATGTCGGCGCATTACTGGTTCACTGTGCGAGCGTTTCTGTTGTGGATATCATATTCTAAGCTGATCCTTGGTTTTCATTTCTGTAGTTTGTGACCATATGGAACAGCAACAGAAAATATGACTTTGCAGATAAAGTTCTGGCTTGGAGCACTGGAAAAGTTGAAAATCTACATACTATGTAAATAACATGTAAATAACATGTAAAAGGGTAAAAAGATACTGTAAAAAGTAAATTTACATGATTTTTGGACTTTTACATGTTCTCAAAAGATACTGTAAATATCATGTAAATTTCGGCATTGAAACATGTAAATATAAAGAAAGATACTGTAAATGTTGTAAGGCAAAAGAACACAGATCATGTAAATAACATGTAAATTTATAAGAGGGAGCCTGCCGAGATCCTGTAAAGACCATGTAAATTGAAAAAAGGGGGCTGTCGAGACCCTGTAAATACCACGTAAATTAAAAAAGGGGGCCTGTGGAGATCCTGTAAATAACATTGTAAATACCACGTAAATTGAAAAAAGGGGGCTGTCGAGATCCTGTAAATACCACGTAAATTGAAAAAGGGGGGCTGTCGAGACCCTGTAAATACCATGTAAATTGAAAAAGGGGGGCTGTTGATATCCTGTAAATATCATGTAAATCGAAAAAGGGGGGCTGTCGATATCCTGTAAATATCATGTAAATTAAAAAGAGGGGCTCTCGAGATCCTGTAAATATCATGTAAATCGAAAAAGGGGGGCTGTCAAGATCCTGTAGATACCGTGTAAACTTATAAAGGGAGGCTGCCCAGATCCTGTAAATACCACGTAAATTGGAAAAGGGGGGCTGTCGATATCCTGTAAATATCATGTAAATTGAAAAAGAGGGGCTCTCGAGATCCTGTAAATGTCATGTAAATCGAAAAAGGGGGGCTGTCAAGACCCTGTAAATATCATGTAAATTGAAAAAGGGGGCTATTGATATCCTGTAAATATCATGTAAATCGAAAAAGGGGGGCTGTCGATATCCTGTAAATATCATGTAAATTGAAAAAGAGGGGCTCTCAAGATCCTGTAAATGTCATGTAAATCGAAAAAGGGGGGCTGTCAAGACCCTGTAAATATCATGTAAATTGAAAAAGGGGGGCTATTGATATCCTGTAAATATCATGTAAATCGAAAAAGGGGGGCTGTCGATATCCTGTAAATATCATGTAAATTGAAAAAGAGGGGCTCTCGAGATCCTGTAAATGTCATGTAAATCGAAAAAGGGGGGCTGTCAAGACCCTGTAAATATCATGTAAATTGAAAAAGGGGGGCTATTGATATCCTGTAAATATCATGTAAATCGAAAAAGGGGGGCTGTCGATATCCTGTAAATATCATGTAAATTAAAAAAGAGGGGCTCTCGAGATCCTGTAAATATCATGTAAATCGAAAAAGGGGGGCTGTCGAGATCCTGTAAATACCGCGTAAACTAATAAAGGGAGGCTGCCCAGATCCTGTAAATACCACGTAAATTGAAAAAGGGGGGCTGTCGATATCCTGTAAATATCATGTAAATCGAAAAAGCGGGGCTGTCGATATCCTGTAAATATCATGTAAATTGAAAAAGAGGGGCTCTCGAGATCCTATAAATGTCATGTAAATCGAAAAAGGGGGGCTGTCAAGACCCTGTAAATATCATGTAAATTGAAAAAGAGGGGCTGTCGAGATCCTGTAAATACCACGTAAATTAAAAAAGGGGGCTGTCAAGATCCTGCAAATACCACGTAAATTGAAATTAAAAGGGAGGGCTGTCAAGATCCTGTAAATAACTTATACAGTCCTCAGTAAATAAAAATGTGTAATAAAAATACATAAAAACTTTATTGTTTCATTCTGCCCAATTCAATAAAAATTATAATTTGAACTACGTGCTTTCAAAATATTTTCACATCAATATAATAGGTTTGTTAAAGGTATAAATATCCTTTTGTTTCGATTTAAATGGTAATAATTGTTGTTTTTGACCAATTAAGTTATTTTAAAAGATACTACACATTTGTATTAATCATTCTTACAATTTGTTATATACACCCAATTGAAAAAACGTTGTCAGGTGAAAAGCATAAATCAGTGATGATGCAACCCAATGGTCCTCCAAGAATTATGACTGGTTTGAGAAGCCATATCAAAAACTCGAAAGAGTGTTTCATCAGGTATCCAAACACCTCGAAGTCGGTCAAAAAAACTCGGCTGCGCCTCGTTTTTTCAACCCACTTCTCGGGGTTTGGATATCCTGATGAAACACTCTTTCTCGTGTTTGATATATTACTTCAAAATGGTACCTTGCTATGAGTATTAGTAATTAATTCTTGCACTTACTGCTCGAATGCTGAGCTGAATCCGTCTTAAAGTGTCAAGATACATGTATTTGACTCTGGTATATTTCTAAGATTTGTTATGTAGATGCCGACATCATATTCTACAGCATCAACTTTCACAAAACAAAGGAAAAATTCATTGAACTAGGTTTGATCGAATTGTTGTCTTGTACCATATTTTCCTGGTTAAGTGGGCCAGTGCTTACAACTTTGGGCTGACAGACACAGCATTCGTTTTAGTATTTGCAACTTTAGAATTTGGTACTCAGTACATTGTGGAGTGGTATTCGGTGATGGTTTATGCACACCCAAAGTAGTACACCCATCGGAGAAGAATCAGTCTCATCAACAGAAAATGTATGTGTTCATTGTGTGAGGTCGACTTATGAATGCTGTTAAATTGTATCTTACTTGAACCCTGGTTTTTATAACCAAGAAAATATGTTACGTGTAAGCAAAGTTCAATTGCACATGACAAATTAGTACCGGTAGGTAAATCAATAGTTACGAGGTTATCATAGGTGATAAGTTCTTCATTGTTTTTACATTTTACTACATTTCTCAAACAGAACCTGTCCTAGGGAACTCAGTAGGTCTTGTTTAGGTGTCCCTGGCATGCAAGGAATGCAGTGATCCTTGCACAATGGTTTCAGTCTTTTTAATGTGACAGAGGAAACCTGTCTCTCTTTTGAAAAGTGGAGGGCAATCATAATTTCTTGGTCTCTTTGAACCTGGAAGAGAAATGTGATCAACAGTAACCATAAGCACAGACACTAGACTAATTAATATAGTACCCGCTTAATACAGACACCCTGTCAAAACCTGCATTTTCTTGTACACTGAATTCACTTCATGGTTATTAATTAGTACACACCAAACTGAATTACATTCAAGATATTCAGCACATTCGCATATTTATTTAGGAATGACTTTCACTAATAATAGATAGATTTTATTAATGGGATCAAAATTTCAATTTTGCTTAGCCTATTGTAATATTCCAATGATATCCTGAATCCAGTACCATAATTTCAAATAACTGTTGATTGGTTTATTACTAGTGTCAGGCAAATGGTCACATGCTGAGTATTTTGACTGTGATGAATTGTCTGCAGAGAAATGGTGTTGTGACATACATCCAACACACTAAAAGGCTGGCATTGAGCTTTTAAGGCAATGGTTAAAACTTTTTTTCATGTAATCCTAAAACTAATTTTCGGAAAACTTACTGTTACATATATTAACGAGTAATAAATTAATACATGAATACTTACAAGCCCTGTTTGCAACAACTTCAGGGAATCAGCTTTTATGGCATCCAGCCTTTCCTTTTTATAATCAGAAATCACCTAAAAGGTAAATTGAAGGATTCCCCTTGAATGAAATGTTTACATGCATGTACATGAAAAGAGCTGATAGACTATTTTACTCTTTGAGCCAAAGCAATGATAAGAAAGTATCTTCACTAAAACTTGTCAAAAAGGCAAGTGGTACTAAACTACGAAATGATAATGACCATCACAGTTAATGATATCAACTTATGCAGCTGATAAAACAACAACCTGAAAAAAACTTCAGGCGAGAAATTTTCTTCAGGTTGTTTTGTTATCAGCTGCTTAAGTTGATATTTTTTGTGGAATAAGGGTCCTCTGTGCATTTTTAAGCAAATCGGCCTTATTGATCATTTTTCAAACACAGCATTCATGTCACAGAGATGCGGCTAACATATTATATGTCAGAATTATATGTAGGTCATCACAGTGAAGGTGTTCCAACCTAAGCGGTTGAAAAGAAGAAACCTGAAAAAAAATTCAGGCTTGAACGGGAATCGAACCCATGACCTCTGCGATACCGGTGCAGCGCCCCAACCGAGCTATCAAGCCAACTGGGAGCTGGTCAATTGAGGGTTCGTATTATCCCGTAGATGGAGAATAAATGAACATGAATATATGAAATTCATATATTTGAACTGCGGATAAAGATAGAATTATATGTAGATCATCGCAGTGAAGGTGTTCCATCCTAAGCGATTGAAAAGAAGAAACCTGAAGAAATTCAGGCTTGAACGGGAATCGAACCCATGACCTCTGCAATACCGGTGCAGGGCCCTAACCAACTGAGCTATCAAGCCAACTGGGAGCTCGTCAATTGAGAGTTCATATTATCCCATAGATGGAGAATAAATGAACATGAAGATATGAAATTCATATATTTGAACTGCAGATAAAGATAGAATTATATGTAGATCATCGCAGTGAAGGTGTTCCAACCTAAGCGGTTGAAAAAAAAAAAAACCTGAAAAAATTCAGGCTTGAACGGGAATCGAACCCATGACCTCTGCGATACCGGTGCAGCGCCCTAACTAACTGAGCTATCAAGCCAACTGGGAGCTGGTTAATTGAGAGTTCGTATTATCCCATAGATGGAGAATAAATGAACATGAATATATGAAATTCATATATTTGAACTGCGGATAAAGATAGAATTATATGTAGATCATCGCAGTGAAGGTGTTCCAACCTAAGCGGTTGAAAAGAAGAAACCTGAAAAAATTCAGGCTTGAATGGGAATCGAACCCATGACCTCTGCAATACCGGTGTAGCTTAGTTGGTTAGGGCACTGCACCGGTATTGCAGAGGTCATGGGTTCGATTCCCGTTCAAGCCAGAATTTTTTCAGGTTTCTTCTTTTCAACCAGTTAGGTTGGAACACCTTCACTGCGATGATCTACATATAATTCTATCTTTATCCGCAGTTCAAATATATGAATTTCATATATTCATGTTCATTTATTCTCCATCTGCGGGATAATACAAACTCTCAATTGACCAGCTCCCAGTTGGCGTGATAGCTCAGTTGTTTAGGGCCCTGCACCGGTATCGCAGAGGTCATGGGTTCGATTCCCGTTCAAGCCTGAATTTTTTCAGGTTTCTTCTTTTCAACCGCTTAGGTTGAAACACCTTCACTGCGATGATCTATATATAATTCTATCTTTATCCGCAGTTCAAATATATAAATGTCATATATTCATGTTCATTATTTTATTCTCCATCTACGGCATAATACTAACTCTCAATTGACCAGCTCCCAGTTGGCTTGATAGCTCAGTTAGTTAGGGCGCTGCACCGGCATCGCAGAGGTCATGGGTTCGATTCCCGTTCAAGCCTGAATTTTTTTTCAGGTTTCTTCTTTTCAACCGCTTACGCTGGAACACCTTCACTGCGATGATCTACATATAATTCTATCTTTATCCGCAGTTCAAATATATGAATTTCATATATTCATGTTCATTTATTCTCCATCTACGGGATAATACAAACTCTCAATTGACCAGCTCCCAGTTGGCTTGATAGCTCAGTTGGTTAGGGCGCTACACCGGTATTGCAGAGGTCATGGGTTCGATTCCCATTCAAGCCTGAATTTTTTCAGGTTTCTTCTTTTCAACCGCTTAGGTTGGAACACCTTCACTGCGATGACCTACATATAATTCTATCTTTATCTGCAGTTCAAATATATGAATTTCATCTATTCATGTTCATATTATATGTCAGCAACCAAATTTTAAGCCATCAATAAAAGCCTGGTGTACACTATTTGCCTTGATTTCATTGTGCAATAAAAACAGTGATTTGAAGGTTAGTCACTGCTAAGGCATAAATTTATCTTGCACAAAGGCCTTATTTTGTTCTCAAACTAACCCAGTCATGTGTTCCTGTCAGTTACAAACAAATGAATTCATTAATGGATATTTTTTGTTGCAATAAGTGGCTCTTGAAATAAACAATTCAAAGTGAAACTTGATCTGATATTCCATAATAGTTAATGCATGACTTCCAGCCTCAGGTCAGGGTGAGAGTTTGACTGACTTCGATTTGCATAGTTGCACAACCTTTTAAGGACGGTGCCTCCTAACACAGATGTACTTTTGCAAAGGTTATGACTATGGGGAAAAAGTAGATATTAGCAAGGGCTATTGGAATCCAGACAGAAAAATGTGGGTAACTGTGCATTTTTCAGAGATAACTAAGCAACCATAATTCTAAAAAAGCATTAAAATACAAAGAATGTATGGCAATTTCTTTCCAAACTTAAGCTCTATTATCTCTGAAAAATGAATGGTTACCCCCAAGTTTCTTTTTGGATTCTGATAGCCCTTGCTAAGATCTGCTTTTTCCACATAGTCATAAACCGTGCAAAATATTGTTGTATTAGTGGGCAATTTCCTTAAGAAATCTGAATATACACACTGTACATGTACCAAGATGCGCAGAACGTATGGGCAGTAACAAAAGGAGGCACCGTCCTTAAGAATACGTAAATACCAGGCCTGGTGTTTGAGTTCTCTCAACATTTATGCATTGAAAAAAAAATGGGCAGCGAAGAGAAAAGAGAATAAAAATAAAGAGATGTAAAAATAACGAAATGTAACTGACTGTTACAGCCAGATTATGCAAATTGTAAACCTGTCAAATTCCTACTCCAGCTGGGTGCCAGAAGCCATTCATTAGTTTGTTATTGACAGGAATGCATGACCAGGTTTGAGTAACCAATGATTCGGTATACAGGGCTGTCATTAAGCTTTGAGTCACCTGTTACCTTGAACTTCACACCCATAACAAACTTGTAAGTAAATTGTAAGGACAAGAAACCGAGTTCATCCATAACATTGAGGTCCCATCATGAATACTCAGCCATAACAGGTGTTAGGGTTTACGGCCCTTAATGACAGCCCTGCGTATACACTGATCACACTAATAGATGTCACCTGTCTGTCTGACGGAAACAGATGGAATATAAGGTGATGTGGTCACTCACAATGGTACAGCAGCTTGACGATCTGACAAAAAACTGTCACTAGCAAACCGTACCAAGCATAAACATCTCACATTATGAAATTAAATGTATAAACATGATAAAACCCATATTCAATCAGAGTCAATGTGGTCACTTGCAAATAGTACAGGAGCTTGAAGATCTAACAACAAAGCCATCACTAGCAAACTGTACCAAGTACCTGATGTGACCCATCGAACTTTTCAGTAATGGAACTCAATCAAACCCAATCAAACTAAATCGAATGACTAGGTTTGATTGATTTGGAAATCGAACACAATTGAACTAAAGAAATTATGTGAAAGTTTGATTGTGTTCCATTTTCAAACCCAATCGAACGAATCGAACAAAAAAAAATCATTCAAAATATATAAGTTTTTTGAACAGTATGGTTCACAATGTGAGAACAACTTACAAATTAAGTTCATCAGACAACAGAAGATTATATAAATTTCAATTCACCCCAACTATTTTAAATTTTCATATATGATTCATTTATTTCTTATCAGCATATGTAATCTTTACAATAACCCACGCAAAATTCAATGAACCAAGCCGATGATGTGGAAAGAGTTGGCATTGTAAGCTTCCGAGAAAAACTTGCATCTCCCCAGATTTGGCTCTGCTACCTCTATTTTCAATGAAATGTCATCCCACACTGATCATGTTTTGTGATTGCCTTGCCGTCGAACTGAATCAAACCTTATCGTACACAATCGAACCTAATCAACGTTTGATTGCTCCATTTTTTTTGTGAGAGCTCGACTGAATTCGATTACCGAACCCAATCATATGATTGAGTTCGACTGGGTTTCGATTGAATTTGGTTTATCGAATGTTCAATTTGGTTCGATTGGTCACGTCGGGCAAGCATAAAGATCTCAAACTATGAAATAAAATGTGTAAACATGATAACTTAAAACAAAGAAAATATAAGCTTATTCCAGTCTTGATTTTAAAAGGTGTGGGAGCTCAGAAATGAGCCACAATTGATGTTGAGCTTACATCATGTACTTTTGAAGTCCCAAAGAAAGTGTCATCAAGAACACTTAAAGTGCGGGGCAATTGGCTTAAACGTGGTAAATATCAAACAAGGCACGAATATTTGGACATACAAGAGCCTTAGCTCACGTTTTACAGTCTAAAACTTAGCTTACCTCGGCAATTACAGCAAGAACCATGCATGATCATGAGCCATCAAATATGGCGGCCAAAAGTTGACTCGATCCAGCTTGTTAAATGGCAGAAAAACATTCCCACTGATCGTTAATCCGCTGTAAGAAGATTGTTTGCAGCTATTCAGAGACCGTGGAGCAGGGAGAAGGAATAGTTCACAAGCCATCTCTCCAAAGCGACAGAAATTTTAGACTCAACGATCGGCGCCAAAAATACGAACAGCACGTCGGGAAGGGAACCACTTTGCGCATGATCAATTCGTACCCAAGGTCACTCGGCCAAACCCACCCTGGTACGAGATTGGGCCAGAACCGGCAAATAAATGAAAATGCGAACCGCTTTTCGATTCATTTTCATTAGCTCTAATAATATCAGTACTCTAAATCTACAACAAATTTTTTTTTTCAAATTGCAACTGCGTTTTTTATTTTTTTCTTATCCGTTAAGTTGAGAAAATACCGCTGCGAAGGAGCAACGAGCCCGGTTGGTACATCAAATATGCATCGTTCGCCAATGAAATTAAACGGGGGTATTTTCAGATGAATATAATTAACGCCAGTGCTCTGTTTGAAACGTTTCTAAATTGATAAACTAACGCAAATTTGTAACACCTATAAATTATGATGCCCTGTTTGCGACGTCATGGTTTACAGCAGGAGCCTGAGATTTTATGATGCCCCGTTGGCGTCAATTTACAGAGTTTTTGTGGTGCCTCGTTTACGTCAATTTACAGAGATTTTATGATGCCCCATTTCCTTCATTTTGCAGACATTTTACAGAGCCCCGTTTATGCCCTATTACAGACATTTTAAAGAGCCCGGTATATGCCGTTTTAGAGACACTGGTAGAGTCTAGATTCCATAGGTCCAAAGGAGGTCATTTTCTTGACTTAACTTACATTGAGAAAAATTCAAGAAGGAAAAAAGAAAGAAAAGAAGAAGGAAAAAACCGGAACAGAATGGCACACCAACGACCGTTAATTGCCAGGAATAAAATTTTAAGAATATAAATAGAGTGTTACCATAACAATTAATGAAACGTAACCACCCTAAGGCTCCAGCACACTCTTCTTTGATAAACCGGAACTCTATTCTCTCTGTTCAACCGAAGCTCGATCCTTGCCTACGTCAGTACTCGAACGATAACTGATTTACTAGATTAAATATACCTCACGTATCCTGGGAACGACCTCCGTTTGAGCTATGGAAGACCACAGACATTTAACAGAGCCTTGTACATGCCATTTTACAGACATTTTACTTTGCCCAGTATATGCCATTTTACGTCAAAGCCCCGTATATGCCATTTTGTTTTCACAAAGAAATCACCTTAATTTCTTATCAGGTACTGGAGCCCATTACTCTGTCACTCTGTCTGTTCAAGCATCAACAGCAACTTTACTGTATCTGGTAAAACCATTTACATGTTGAAAATCACTATTTACCGCTCATTTACATGACACATGGAAACGATATGCGGTTCAATCGCCCCATTTTCTAGTAACCATAAATTTACGTGTTACATGTATTTACATTATCCTCAAATCTGCATTAGAACATGACCATGTAAAGTACCATTTACAGGACATTTACATTGTCCATGGAAAGATATCAGTTCCTCGTAAATTCAATTTACAGAGTTCTAACACTGCAGTTTTCTGTTAAGACCATTTACATGTTATTTACATGATGTGTTCAAACAATTTACATACTTTTTTACACTACAGATACTGTAAATTTGCCAAAAGGAATTTACACGTTTTTTACATGTTTTTCGAATTATAAGACCAGAAAGTGACCCTGTAAATTTTCATTTACACCACGTTTACATAATCTATTGAAACGTGTAAATTTCATGTAAATTTTGTTTTACAAAACCTTAAAATGTAAATTGCAATTTACAAATCCTGTAAATCCAGATTTACATGACAATTACATGTTTCGTAAATTTTCAACTTTTCCAGTGGAGGATCAAATTAAGGAAAGCAAAGTATGTTAATCGTGTTGCTCGTACTAAGACAGCTTCATTATTTCATTGTGCATGACTGTCATTAACTGAACCTGAAAGCATACATCTGACATGTGCTTTATAAGAGAGGCATCGCAATTAATTGAATATGGCAGTTGATTGTTTACAAAATAATGTACTGCAATCATGAATTCTGAAAGCATGTTATTTACTTCATTTCTCTTCAACTTTCATTTGTTAAGGTATCTACAAGGTGGTTCCTCTGGTGTCACTTCCTTGGATGGTCACAACTGGATAATGACCTGGGAAAGTACGAGGAGACTTTAAAATTAATAGACTAAACCTCTTCAACAAGCATTTCATTGATGGGCAGAAAAGGGCAGATGTCGGTGTTTAAACACTCTATGTGACAGCTGAAGAGAGAGCTGTGGCAGAGGATATAAGGAACAGCAGTAAAGATGAGATTCTCCAAAGAAATTCTGACAAAGTGCAGCAGATTTATGATGAGGAGGTCAGGGGACCCCTGTCACAGAAACTGGGCAATTTCAGAGCAAATCTTAACAAGTGTAAAAAGGAAAACCTTGTTATGTTTTATAATGAGGATTGTCGAAGAACTGCGCACCAAGAGACTGCATAATATGTTGTTGAGGAGAAGGGACAGTGTGAGTGATTTGAGTTTAATGTACATTTAGGTGCCTTGACCCAGGTTGGGGGGGGGGGGTACTCTGGTATTATATTGTCAGGGATGTGCAAATGAAGACAAATCTTCATACCCAAAAATAGTCCTATAGGCCAAACCCATACCCCCAAAAAGCCCAACAACCCAGATCTTGACCAACAAATGTCCTTTCTTTCTCTGTATTGAAATCATTTTACTCAAGAAATGTCACCGCAAAATTCCCAACCCAAAATCCAACCCCCCCCCAAAATGGCTTTGCACATCCGCATTACTATTATACCTGACTACTCCACCCCCCAGGAGTAAGATATCAAACATGAGACACAGTGCTTTCAACAAACTTCAGTGTGTTTTATCTTGTGATGAAACACTCTGTCGAATGTTTGATATGACTTCCCAAAAAATTAATTTTTGTCGAAGAAATAAAGGATGCAAAAACAAAGAATTTTTCGTCAGATTTCCAAACACGTGTCAGTGCTTGATTTCCTTTCTATTTTCTTTATGAGTTATTAATGAGTTTGAGAATTCAAATTAAAAGGTTTTGGTCCATAAACTACTGAGGTTCAAGTTCATTCCCATTTGCTGACCGTAATAGGCATTATCAAAAAAGGTTAAATGATCAGTATATCTATTCATAGACATGTACCTTTCAATCATCACGGGATAAATTTGCAGCTATGGCATATTAGTTCTTTATTTATTCACTTCATTTATGTTAATAAATGTATTACATTTTGTTTACTACAACTTTTTTTAACATTGGGTGGTTTGTGGAGATCATAAAATTATGTTAAACATTAATTATTCATTAACTTTTCCAGAACCTTCTCACTGAGTGTTTGCAAATTATTACTGATAAACACTGTGAACTACTGTGAAATGATTTGTGGTTTCAGGAAGATGTCTGAAACACCCCATGGATTGTCATTGTTTTGATTGGGAAACCTGGGTCTCCAAGGCTAAATTATGTAAAGTGTTTACCCAACCTGGAATTTCCAGAATTGTGGGGGAGGGGGGGGGGGGGTTATTCTGTGGAGAAGTGTAGATAATCAATGGGATTGCTACTTTCTACACCTGTTTATGCTGAGTGTTTTTGCAGCTGCCATGTTGGAGTATAACAATATGTTACATACTGAATGTAAAAAAAATGTGGTTCTCAAAAATTTTGGATTTTATTGAAATAAGAAATGCATCCAGTGTAACATATATACTACGATAATAACTGTGTATAAAACAACTACTTTGACCTGAATGGTCTTGAATTTTAAGTAAGGAAATTGTATTTTTCCTTGTTGACGTTAGTTATTTCAACACATCTTCTGGCTCATCTCCACATAATTGTGAACTGATAAAAATGCAATATTTCTGTAGCATGGTTTTGGTAATTATTTTGAAATTAAGTTGAACAAAAACATAAACAGTAATAAAAATTTTAAAAAGAGTTCTTTGTTTATAATTCTGTGCATTTCCAAAATAAAATTGGTTACGGGTCTAATACAAACACAGTATTTTCGTGGGGCTCTTGCTCAGTTTCTTCTTGTCCAACAAAAAGTTCCACGTCAATGTCTGAAATGAACATGATTTTGCTTTGCCTCTGGACGGGGGGTACTTCGTCTCTCTCCTGATCACTAAGTTGAGGTGTAGGCCTATCTAACAGCAACTCCCTTACTGGGCAGCACAGCCTCTGATGGGCCAAAGGAGAGACGTTTTCTGCTATCAGGCTCTGCTCCTGAAGCAATAGCTCTTTCGTGGCCCAAAACACCAACAAGGCGTTCGTCAATGTCGATCTTATCCGGCGTGACATCAAGCGGTTCAACACCAGGGACGTCAGTGCTACCTGGGGACTTTACAGCACTTTCGTCGTATCTCTTGTCTTTTTCGGTCGTTGTCAGGGTAACCTTATTATATTTGTCGAGGATAACATTTGAGCCCCAAGCAAATCGTTACCCATTGGGCTGATCTACGGTGATCAACACTTCTGCCTTCGTCACCGCCACTATTCGTATCTTCGGACCGAGGATTTACGCGGAGATTGTGTTGGAATGACTTCGCCATTTCCTTATGGAGTGCGAGAACAAAGAGGAGACGTCTGTAGAGATGTTGTAGCGTAAACGTACTTATACATGTGGTCAATATTGTACAGGTGGTCAATATTGTATGTGTTTTGTGTATTTCAATATGGCTGCTTGGCAAAATTTTCTAATCGCCTCATAGCTGGTCCCAGTTTCTCTCGACCAAACTTGTTTTGTTTTGATTTGGCCTGGTCCAATCACATCGCAGGAATATATATATCCAGAAATGGATATGTCCCGGACTGGCCTAAAAATGTACCCCTCCTCGCCTTTCGGGTGGAGCCTCCCCGTATAGTGCATTACAGGGACCATCTCGCGGGAAAACCACTTGTTTTCTGTCAGTCAGTGCCAGACATGTGCAACGATGGCTTCTAATATCATATTCTCTTAGCGACACAAAAGAGCTTTTGGTTCCACTTTCGAAGAACTGCGGCTTTTTGAGGGGCCAGTGAAGTGAACTATTGCATCTTGCAAACGTTTGCGATTGAGGTCAGAAATGATTTCTTTAAAGGTAGCTTTTTTGGTAAAGTTTAAGTATTTAAAAGAGCCTTTCATTCTATCTCGAACAGACGCTCCTAACGCACGCAAACGTATGCGGTGGATGATTCAGACAATGGCCTCGCAATCACGCCTTCTTTATCACGGGCTACAATCTTCCTTCTATCAAATGAGGTCGGCTAAAATTTATTTGGCTGTCAAGTGGAGTCTTTACACGTCAATATCAATTACCTTATTTTGAAAACCAAAATACCCATTTGGGAAATCAAAACCCCATTTGAGAAATCAAACATCCATTTTGAAAATTAAAAAATCCATTTGCAAAATCAAACGGACAAATTTTGGAAATCAAAACCTCACTTGAGAAATCAAAAATCGCACAAAATAATCAAACGGAAAATTTGGGGGCAAATTTCGAAATCAAAACCACACTTGAGAAATCAAGCAAATTAAATCAAACGGGCAAATTCTGGAAATCAAAATTTTCATTTGAGAAATCCAAAGGGCAAATTTCGGAAGACACAATTTCATTTGAGAAATCAAACAGAAACATTTTAGAAACAACAAAATCAATTTAGAAATAAAAAATCTCGTCAAATAAATCGTAGGGAGAATGTTTGAAAATCAAAGAAAAAATTCAATCAAAATCGGTATTAAAAGGAAAACGAAAGTAAAAAAAAGTAATCAAAGACGATAAATTTTCTACGGATAGTCCTCAAACACCGTACTCAAAACTATTATTAAAATGGCTAGCCAAAGTAAAGAATACGTGTACGATGAAAATTCCGTAAAAAATGGCTGTAGTTTATTTTCTTCTGATCTTCGCCTTAATTGTCATGCAGTATTTTTTGAAAGTGAGTTTAAGTATAGTTGCTTTAGTTAATGTTGACTTTGAAGAAAGGAAAACGAAGCGTTTTATTCACTTCGCGCATTATTTTAATGCCACGCTATAATTAACTGTCGCGGAGTCACGCTGCTCGTCACCCGGTTTTATTTTGGTTAACTGGAAGTCATTTTTGTTGGCGGGGGGGGGGGGGGAAGGGTTTGAGGCGATAGGGTGGGAGCAAGTGGAGGCGTATAACCTATAGGTTGTTTTGATAAATTTCACCATATGGTGAAACAAAACGTCATCGGCTCTGCGTGCATTGCTTGCCTATGTTTCAAAATGTCTGGACGCTTAGCGTGGTTAAGTTTTATTTAGCTTTTACACTTGTCGATGTGCGGGAGTGTAGAATACTCTGACAAAGTAATAATCAATTATGCTGACTTTTTCACTGTGTCTAAAACCCCTCTCATTCTTTCTTTTATTTGTTTCGGGGATCAGGGATGGCGCAGTGGTGAGAGCACTCGCCTCCCACCAATGTGGCCCGGGTCCCGGTGTCATAGGTGGGTTGAATTTGTTGTTGGTTCTCGCCCTTGCTCTGAGGGTTTTTCTCCGGGTTCTCCGGTATTCCTACCTCCACAAAAACCAACATTTCCAAATTCCATCTGGAATCAGTACACGAAGAGCCACTCTGTGCAGGTGCCACAGCAAATTCCAATGTATTTATTTTATTTATTATTTGTTTCCACACTTCTCGATGTGTGGAAGTGTACAATACTCTGACAAGGTGAGGACTGTACGGACTATTTCCCGTTGCCTAAAATCCTGTTATTCTTTACTTAGTTCCACACTTGTTGATGCATCGAACTGCAATAAGATATGCCAAAGTAAGAATTATTCGGACTTACACTGGAAAATCTGGACCATTTACAGACTTAATGAAATGTCTGTAAATCCTAAATTTACAGACATTTTATAAGAAATGAAATACAAAATGTTTGTAAAATCACTTTTGCAGACATTTCATACAGTTTTTGTGTTGTTTTCTTTCTAGAATCTTTATAAAATGATTGTAATTTTAATTGCTGAAATAAGCCGCAAAAATTAAAAAATTACAGACTTCACAAAATCTCTGAAGAATGCTTGTAAATCTAACATTTACAATAATTTTCTATGGTTATTTTATCGTCTGAAACGTCAGTAAAAAAAAGCTGCACTGAATTTTCAAAACGAAATCTCTGTAAACTGACGCATAAATTCTCTGTAAATTGACACAAACGGGGCATTATGAAATCACTGTAGATTGACGCAAGCAGGGCATCATAAAATCTCTATAAAGTGACGCAAACGGGGCATCATAAAATGTCTGTTAATTGACGCAAACAGGGCATCATAAAACTTTAGTCGAGCAAATTTGTTGTAGATTTAGAGTACTGATGTTGCTATTTTCGTGATGTACCACCAAATTTTATTATTAGAGCGGTTCTCGTCGGTTCCGGTTTGGCCGAGTGACCTTGGGTACGAATTGATCATGCGCAAAGTAGTTCCCTTCCCAAGGTGCTTTTCGCATTTTTGGCGCCAGTTTCAACGACCTTCGGTAGCATTCAGTATCTGAGGGATAAATTTCTGTCGCTTTGGAGAGATGGCTTGTGAACTATTCCTTCTTCTTGCTTCACGGTCTCTGCATTCAATCTTCTTACAGCGGATTAACGATCGGTGGGAATGTTTTTCTGCCATTAATCAAGCTTCATCGAGTCAAGTTTGGACACCATTCATGGCTACTTTTGTGATTGCCAAGGTATAGTGTAAACTGTAAAACGTAAGCTTATGCTTAAGCTTTGATATATCCAAATATTCTTGCCTACGTTTGGGCGAATTCCCCCGCACTTGAAGTGTTCTTGATGACATTTTCTTAGGGACTTCAAAAGTAATATTTGTGGCTAATTTCTGAGGGCCCGCAACTGAACAAGATTCTAATAAATTTTCTTTGTTTTGAATTATCATGTTTACACATTTTATCTCATAGTGTGAGATCTTTATGCTTGGTACAGTTTGCAAGTGACAGCCTTTTTGTACCATTCCGAGTGACCACATTGACTCTGATTGAATATGGATTTTGCCTTTGTTTTGAATTATCATGTTTGTACTGTAACGTGTAATCCCATAATGTGACATCTTTATGCTTGGTATCTTCAACTAGCTTAATATGATTGCTTTGTTATTGTTCTCGTTTTGCTATTTTTTAAGATGGTTTTAATCTTGCTGCACTGGAAAAGAAGACAATCAGTTGTAAAGAAACTCAATACCGTCGTTTAAATTTGGCATGGTGAACCTGACATTTCTTACCCTGCTAGCAGAGGTTTTTTATCCTGCCCCTTCTTTTTCGTGGTCTTTTTACGGCTGTCCTTACCGTTTTTGGTTTCTTCCAGCGCGAGAAAAACTTCTGGCGTGATACGATTCCTTTCCCTGTGCATGCTCAGTCGTTACTACAGAAAGAACTAACTTAAGAGTGTCTCCCTAAGGAACGACCAATGATTCTGGATCAAAAAATGAAATTTTCTTATATTCTGTGATTTAAAAGCCGTTATCCTAGTAGTCACAGAAATGCATTTCTTTTGACCCAAAAGGAACTTTTAATTTTTTTACGATTTATCAAAGTTCTAACTGGTCGCAGCTGGTTTCTTGGGCCTCAAAACTGAAGAAAGTACGCACATTGCAGTTACTATAAAAAAATAGCAATTCGCTGAAGAGGCCCAATTCTCCATTTAATCTACAGATACACCTTTCTAGTTTGCCTAGCCATATCACAGTTATGAATCACTTTGTTATTTTAACGACAATAATATGTTTCTACAAACACATAATCGGGCTCCAATCGAAACACGAAAACAGCCCAACTTTGAGGGCACATTAAAAAAAATGTGGCACCTGATTGGAACTTCCTTCCTACACAAAAAGAAACTAGAAATGACAAAAAAATTCGAAACAAGAGTAAAATTTGTATGCACTCCAGATTTTTCAAATTGATAACCGTTTGAATTTTAAGAAATCTCGAAAACATGTCCATAAACAAACACTTGCCTTCCCCGAGTACTCGGGTCAGTTTATCATCTCTGATGGCTTTCTTGTTTTCGAGCATGGAGTTTTGACAGCATAAATCGTCCCTGAATGCTGTAAAGCATCGATTGCGTGTAGTTTTCCACCGGCGACAAGTTTCTACCGCTGTCTTTACCCGCTTTGTAATGGCCGCATTCATTCGTGACGAAACGTACGCGTGACGGCCTCGTAACTTCCGAACTTTCTCTTCTTTGCTAGCCATGATGCGCGTGTAAGTTACTCCTTTGAATAGCGTAGATATTTCATTGAGATTTTTCATCATATCCCGAATAGAGGAAGAAAAAACTGAGGAATGAACGTTCAAATATACCGCAGCCAGTACTGTTGTGTTCCTGAGAGCATTTACGTTTTGGTCCCCAGTCTTCCTGACGTTCCTTTGCACGGTTATATAAACTGCCCCGTGGACTGGACTGTCATCTTGACGCAGTTGGGAACGCTAATAACCTACCGGTAAATTCGGGGTCCCTCTTCGAGCCACGAAGATAATTAATAAGGATAAGGCAATAGACTTTTCCTTCCACCCAGGTGTATAAATTAGTACCGGCGTGAAAGTACTGGAGATAACCCTGTGATGGACTAGCATCCCAGCAGGGTCTAGTTATACTTCCGGTTGCTTTTTGCTACCGAAATCGGAGTTAAGAACCGCATATGTGATCCGCTAGCGGTTTATTTGCGACTTTATCACACTTAACCAGGCTTTACTTTAAGTGTTCGTAGAGGGTAGCATCACACACGCATTCACTGATAACCTCCTTAAGTTTTTGCACCAGACTCGCTTTTTTCTCTTAGGACTTGAAACAGATGTCGAGATGGGAAAGAATGTTTTTTAGCATTGGAATGTTAAAAGTTGAAAGCTTATTGCACTGATGCAATTCACATAGATCATAAATGTCGTAGGTGATCGGATGCTTGAGCCAAACCTCATCAGTTATCTTCGCCATTAAGCCCTGACGCTCGGCATCTTCCACAAGACATTCAACGTCTTCCTCCTGTTCTACTGATAATCCAACAATTCCTCTTTCCTTGCGCCTGGACGCTGCAAGTCTGGAGAAGAAGCTTTGTATCTGGGATTTTGTTAACCACTCTTTGGAGTTAAAGAGTCGCTCCTTCGATGGGTTTCGTGCATTTCTCATATCCTTTTCAACTTGAACAGGATCTGCTTTACGACCTGTTCGTTCTCCAATCTCAAATTTGGCCGTCAGATATTCTTTCACTCGGGGAGAAAATCGAGTAGAACCTGAGTGGGTCTTACTGATTGCCCATCCCATTTGGAGGGGTTGCGCCGTTGCTGACTCAGCAGAGGAAGCCGTTAAAGTTGCAGTGGATTGTTTGAGGGCTACATCCACCGACGCAAATTTCGCTGCCCATTCATTTCTGATTTTGTCATATAAGCTTTCACTCTTCTCCCGTTGTGCAGGATTTGTGGTGTGCTCGCCTACATCAAGGTGCAATTCAAGATCGGAAAATAAATCAAAAGCCTGCGAACATCCTGGAAATGAACACTCGAAAAGAGTGGGGTTTCCTTCTGGAGTTGGCTCTCTTTTTGAGGAAAAATCCTTTTTCTTTGGATTCAGTTCTCTTTCCTTGGTTGGCTCAAAAAATGACTTTGTGGTGTCTTCTGTTTGAAGGTCGGTTGCCCCTTGGTGTTCGACATAGACCGTGTCATAAGGAAAAGGCTTTCCCCGACCAATTTTATAGGCTTTTCTTGCTCGGATTCCCGACTGCTCAAAGTTGAAATTGTGAAAGCTGCTGAAATGCTCAATCTTTTTTAATTGAAGGCTGTTCTTAGATTCATCCACCATACTAACTGCGGCAGTTGCCCCCTTCACAGGATGCTCTTGAAGAGCTTCCCTCATATCGGACGCCGTCAGAATATCGTGACCTTCCGAGCAATAGGTTCGAACAGACGACTTCAGAGGGCAAAGAATCCTGTCACACACATCTTTTCCACTGTGGGGCTCAGAGAAGTCATAGGACTCAACTGCGATTCCAACTCGTTGTCCAATGTCTCTAACTGCGGCAATCAGGAAGTTACTATGATAGCAGCCCGCCTCATCAGATCTTAAATGAACACTTTCAAGACTGGGTTTCTTGGTTTTCAAATGTTGTAGGAGATGTTCAACTATTGATGCCACTGCGTACCAATCCTGGGTACACTGATCAAATAAATGAGCGAAGGACGTAACTTGAAGTTTTCCAGTTGAAGCATTACGGGATATAACACTGCTAATGTGCCAGCTAAGGCCTCTTTTACCAAACCAATCGCTCTGTTTTTCGCGATATCGCATTTGAAGAAACTTCATGGCCCAATCCATGATAATTAAATTTGAGCTAGAGCTTAAATTTTCAAGCACGTCCTGCTTTGCGCGGTCTTGGTTTGTCGATCTCATAATATGTGCTTTCCAATTATTGATGGCCTTAGCAGCCCAGTGGAAATCATAAAGGATGTCTTCTCGTTGCTCTTCACTGTAAAATTTGGTACATTAATTTTTTATCACCTGTTCTATCTTGTCCAGACAGACAACAATGTCATCGCACTGTTTACAAGATGAATCCGGTGATCATGTTCACATTTCTCTTGAAGGTCTGGATCATAAGGGTCACTAAGTGCATACTTTGTACAGTGATCAGGACAAGTACTGTCACCTTCATGGCAATGATCACGGTACTCGGTTTTCAGATACCTCTTGCCGCTTTGAAGAGATTGCTTGATGTCCTCTGACCAACCCTTCTCTTGACCAATTTGTTGAAGGTCATCTACAATTTTTTCCATTCTTACAAAACCGGCTGAACCGTCCGCTGCAGTGTTATCGAGACCAGATAACGACTTTTGCTGGGAGGCTTCTCTGACCTCTAGTATGCGAAACAACGTAGCACGGCTGAGAGGCTGAACCCTCTCTTCTTCGCAAAACTTAAGATATTGATTTATCATAGTTGAACGAGTCACCGTGCGAATTACGTTCGGCATTGTGACCTGTTCACCATTGTCCAATTTCAGTTTTCGAGTTCCAAACGAAACATCTTGGTAAAAATACGGCCTGTTAACAAAATCTATAAAATGATCAACAAGCTTTGTGTCAAGTCGAACACGATGAGTTTGCGACTTTTCAACGGCTAAACCTGGCCCGTACTCACGAGCATGAGCTCTTGCCCTCTTTATGTGCCAAATCGTTATGCTTTCGTAAGGCTCGTGCATCTTTTGCAATTTTTCCATTGGGTAACGGTAAGCATAAAGACTGAGGATTTGGGTCTTTAAGTTTGCAGTTGGAGCGTTTTTGTATGCTTGCATAAAAGCCAACAGGTCACCAGAAGCACGCTCAGTTTCTTGATCTGATAGTTGAGCACAAGACCTCAAAAGTTCCTCTCCAGCGTTTGGAGCGATTGTTTCACATATAACACTGCATCCCTCCATGGCTTTGTCTGTGCATATTTCTTTTTCCTTGTCTGTTGCCTCGTCCCACGCACTTTTTAACTGAAACGTCAACGGACTCACTTTGCCAACCTTTGTTTTTTCTGATAAACTGGCCATTGCTTCGTTGTAGGTAGCTATCAAAGATTCTGCTTCTTCCCTGTCCCCTTCGTCTTCTTGGGAATCTTCAGTGTCCTCTCCAGACCACTGCCCGAGAGTCCAATCCACATGTTTGGCAACTTCAGATTTTGCCATTCGAAGGGCCACAGGAGTACATTCCGGTGTAGCTTCCAAACTTATTGCCGCCATTTGTTTAGCAAGTCTACATAATAAAAAAGAAAAAAAGAAAAGAAAACGCCTTTGAATGAGCGTTTTTATAAGTATTTTATTAAAAACAATACATTTGGATTACACATAACATCGAAATGCTAAAAAAGAAAAAAAGGTTAAAAAGTATATTTTTAAGGCGTTTTTTTTCTCCTTCAGCTTATTACAATGTCGTGAATTCAAATCAGTGCACAGTATACTTGTATTTAACTTCAATGTCCGTTCAAATTGTTCGCCATATTCTGCTTCTTTACAAGCTTACTTGTTAGTACCTACAAGTACATTCATCAGTGGTGGTTTATATTTTTGGTGTGACGTATAAATTTTTCTTACTATTATTAAGGTTACCAAGATTGTCTACCTTCTACTCTGGCAGTCTTTTTTCATTTATTGTTAATTAGCCACACGTACACTTAATACAAACGTAAAGAAGAAAGTTTGCCCTTTTGCTTGTTTGTTATTTTAGCTTTATTTGAATTGTTTTGTGAAAAAAATACTATGGACATTTGGAGAAGTAGGTCTTTATTTCAATAGAAGGAGAAAGTATGATGAACGCTTCTCTATTTCAAACCTTGCGTCCTCCTGATTGTTGCCAATTTCGCCAGTCTTTCCTTCTCCAACCAACCAACATTTTCATCGAACTTCTGTTTATGTTTCTTGACGCACGAGGTACAAATTGCTGTACAACAGGCGAAGATATCACAAATATGTTGTCAATTTGCAGCTTGGTGGTATTACAGTGCAGGGTTCCCCTTTGTTGTAGGGTTTTGAAAGTCAGTAAAACGTTTATAAGAAAACGGGAGAATTCCTGGACGATTCATAACAACACTGATTTTCACCGGTTCAAACATTCACTGGTCGGCTACTTCATATACTCTAGCAATCAATCTTCATTAACGCCGGGGCGGGGGGAGGCTCAGGAATCGTAAAAACCAATTGTAAAAGTTTGTCAGGTAAAGTTTTCTTGATATTGCACAGGTTAAGTGGATCGTTTTAATTTTTTATATCTAGCGATAGCTGAAATGGGCGCTCCTTGTTCCGGGTTTTGCTGACGCTCAGCTGAAATATGCGGTTTGCAAACACTTGTTCATTTCATCAGTTTGTTTCCCAATGAAACCTTTCGCGCACGTATTTATGTCTCTGATCTCAAAATTTCGCACAACTTGTCTCGCAACCTTAGAATTCAAAGCGCCTATGACTGTGAATAAAGTTGTACTAAAGAATTCTTCCAGACCTATTGAAGAACTTCGTCAACAACGGGCCATTTTGCAAGCCAATTCAAGAAGTATTTTAATTTATATCCTTCTAGGTTTCATAATTAAATTAAGAGCTTCATAACAAAGTGACCGTAGAACCGAAACGTTTTCCAAAAATTGATATTTTTGTTTTATTTATTAATAATTTCGTCAGTTTTGAGGCTATAACCACGCACAACAAAAGGAGCATGCGTGTCATCGGTGAGGTCGGACGTGTCCTTTGAGGTGAGCGAATCTGTCCTCAATTTTTTGTCTCTAGATAGAAAATTTTTCCTCTGGTAACGACGAACACTTATTCCTATCAACTCTATTACATGGCTTCATGACGAAAACAGCGAAAAAAAACAAGAGAGGCGCCCGAGGATCGACAGAAGAAGAAAGTAGCGTCGCTAAGAAGCCGAACATGGCGGAACTCGTGGACGAGAGCGGAGTTGACAACGAGGAAGAGTCTACTGTCCCTTCCGAAGAATCTGAAGAAACAGAAGCAAGTCTTCTAGAAATCAAACATCTCCTCTTAGGAGTCCAGAAAACTCTTCATACGATGCAGTCCGAAAACAGAAAGATGTCTGAGGAGCTTAAGGAGCTGAGATCCTCGTTCGATAGTCAAGGCAGACAAATTTCTCAGCTAAAACAATCGCTAGCAAAAGCTAACAAAGCTAACGAGGAGCTACAAGAGCAACTAAAGAAGCAAAAGAAGAAAATTCAAGATCAGGAATCTCAAATCTCCGAAATTTTATACCAGAACGACGAAATCGAACAATATACTCGGAGAAACTCTATTGAAATCCATGGAATCCCAGAGGAACTGTATACATCTACAAACGAAGTTGTCACAAAGCTTGCCCAAAAGTTAAATGTGCCCATTTCAACAGAAGATATCGACATTTCACATAAACTCTACAATGGCAAGGATAAACCTAAGAGCATAATAGTCAAATTAATAAGTCACCAAAATAAGACAGAACTGTACAAGAAACGAGTCCAGCTTAAAAATGTGAAGGTTTCCGACCTATTTCCGAACAGTTCCGCAGCTGCGATCACACAGTCTGAACGCCTTTTTATTAATGAGAACTTAACACGATATCGTAAACACCTGATGAAGAAAGAAAACAAACGGCGGAAAGAGATGCTCCATAGCGTTTGGTCTATGGACGGGAAGATTTTTGTCCAAACCTCGCCGGATGGCGTTCCCATAAGAATCTTCTCAGAGGAGGACCTTGAAAACTTATAATCCAAGATGTTTCGGCGCTTAAGCTGCTAGACACCAAACTGCATCAGGTATTTCTTTATTCAATTATCAAGCATAAGCTGAGGACGGATTGACACTAACAACTAAACGCCTATGAACACCATGCAAGTGGTCGATTTATGTGTAATATTGTGTCTCGTTTGTGTTACTGTGTTATGTAGTTCATTACGTTATCCGTTATACCCTTTCTTAGTTAAAAGTTTTGCAGATAGTCGGTTAATTAACAATTACTTTTATAGCCCGTTTTTTCTATTCATTTTTACGTTCCACTATGACAGATCAAAGTAAATGCTGTATCATGTCCTTAAACGTTCGGGGTTTGAGAAATCGAGTAAAAAGAAGTAGTATTTTCAGTTTTTTAAGAGATCAAAATTGTCAATTCTATTTTCTTCAAGAAATTTATTCAGAACAAAAAGATGAAAATGTGTGGAGAAATGAATGGGAAGGTGATATTTTCTTTTCACACGGTTCAACACATAGTCGAGGTGTATGTATCTTAATTAACCCTTCATTTAGACATACTATTGAAAATTGTAACAAAGACCGGAATGGAAGAATTGTGTCAATTGACTTACGAACCGATACCGCCAGCATTTCTCTGTGCAATATTTATGCTCCTAACGACTTACAACAACAGCTAGGTTTTTTGCACAATTTGAATACATTTTTGGTATCCAATACGGACACTGGAAGTCTCATTATAGGTGGTGACTGGAACGTTACCCTGGAAGCGGTAGATAAAAAAGGTGGTGTCCCACGGAAACCTACTATTTATCGGGATAAAGTTGTCACAATGATGGAAGAATTTTCGCTAGTCGATGTCTTCAGAAAACAAAATCCGACTAAAAAGAGCTTTACCTATGTGTCTAAAGCACTAAAACTTTCATCACGAATTGACTATTCCTAGTGGCTCAACTCCTTACAAATCAGGTTTCCCAGCCAGATACAATAGTCTCCATCGCTCCTGATCATAAGGCAGTTAAACTCCAATTAACTATCCCACAAGGAAAAAGAGGTCCCGGTCTATGGAAATTTAACAATTCACTTCTAGAAGATGGGGATTACATAGAACTATCAAGGCGAATTTTCCTGTCATACGCGAGAAATACCTTGGAATCGGCCGGAGACGAAAGACTAAAATGGGAGCTTCTCAAAATGGAAATAAGAGATATTACAATCTCCTTCTCAAAAAGCAAAGCCAAATTACTCCGTAAAAGGGAACAAGAGATCCAAAATCGACTAGAAATCATAGACAGCTTTATCTCCTGCGCTGCGCATACAGACTGTACAGACGAAAACGAGAAGGAATATGCTAATTTAAAATGTGAACTCGACCTTATTTATGAAAGAAAAGGGCAAGGTTCTATTCTACACTCCAAAACAAGGTGGATTGAACAAGGTGAAAAACCGACGAAGTACTTCTTTAATTTAGAGAGGAGGAATTATAATCTTAAGACAATCAAGAAATTAGAACGATCGCAGGGTGAATTTTTGACCAAAGAAGATGACATACTCAAAGAAATTGAATCTTTTTATACCAAATTGTACGCCTCTGTCCTCCTAGACGATAATGATCTGTTCGATAGTTTTGTCCAAAACGTGGATATCCCTAAGCTTGACGACACGCAGAGAGATGAGTTAGAGGGTGAAATTACCCTCAAAGAATGTAGGGACATACTTCAGACTTTCAGCAGTGGGAAATCTCCAGGAGATGATGGCTTCACGTGGGAGTTTTATAACTACTTCTTTGATTTGTTAGGACAGGACCTGGTAAATTGCTTCAACTATGCATATAAAAAAGGTGAAATGTCAGTCTCCCAGCGTAGGGGTGTTATAACTCTCGTTCCAAAGGAGGACTCAAACTCCCTCTCGCTGTCCAATTGGCGGCCGATTACACTATTAAATCTGGATTATAAAATCGCATCCAAAGTCATTGCGAAGAGAATGGAGAAAGTCCTGAGAGTTCTAATTAATCCAGATCAAACAGGCTTTGTAAAGGGCAGGTACATGGGGCAAAACATAAGACTAATCAATGACATTTTAGAGCAAACCAAACTCCAGAGCATACCAGGGATACTTTTGCAACTTGACTTTTGTAAAGCTTTTGACACTATCGAATGGAGTTTCATTCATAAGGTCATTGCCCTTTTAAACTTTGGTGGCAGTATACAGCGTTGGATTTCGACCTTTTACTCAAATTCTGAGAGTGCAGTTTTAAACAACGGATTTTGTACTAACTACTTTAAATTATCAAGGGGGGTGAGACAAGGATGCCCACTGTCCCCTTATTTGTTTATTGTAGCAGTTGAAATTCTAGCATGCAAGATAAGACAAGACCGCGAAATAAAAGGAATAAGTATTTTCCACAAAGAATTTAAACTAAGCCAGTTCGCCGACGACACAACCCTGCTTTGTAGAGACTGTAACTCGGTAAATAGAGCTATTACAGTCATGGATACTTTCGGAGGTGTATCTGGCCTCAAACTGAATCCATCCAAAACGAAAGCGCTTTGGCTTGGATCTTTGAGAAATTGCAAGGATAACCCCTTCAATTTTAAATGGCCCAAAGAACCAATCAGAATACTAGGTACATTTGTATCCTATGATGAAAAACAAAACGAGGAAAAGAATTTTGGACAAAAAATGCAAAAACTAGACACTATCCTTGACATATGGAACGCCAGGAACCTCACACTTTTTGGTAGATGTCTTATAACCAAAAGCCTTGGTATCTCACAGCTGGTTCATTCTATTTCCACCCTTGTTATTCCAAAAGATTGTGCTCAGGCGGTCAATTCTAGCATTTTCAAATTTATATGGAGAAAGAGAAAGGATAAAATCAAACGCAAAGTTAAGTCACTAGATTATAAAAAAGGAGGCCTGCGCGCTCCAAGCATTGAGACAATGACTAAGTCATTAAAACTTGCTTGGATATCTAGATTCTTGGATTGTGAGGGAACGCATGCTGAATCATGGAAGGTTATTCCCAACCACTTGCTTGATAAATATGGCGGTATAAACTTTCTGCTGTGGTGCAATTATGATGACAAGTTTCTTGAACGGATTAACTTGCCTCACTTCTACAAACTGATATTACAATACTTTTTAGAACTAAAAATTTCCTTTAACACCCAGTTCTGTCGATATGTTTTATTTAACAATAAGGAGATTTTAATAGGTGGCCAATCTTTCTTCTATAGAAATTGGTTTAATAAAAACGTCCTTCTTATACAGGACCTTTTGCGCGAAGATGGGAAGCTGCTCTCCTACCCGGAGTTTACACGAAAATATAAAATACGATGTAATTTTTTAATTTACATGCAAGTTGTTTCAGCAATTCCCAAGTGCATTATTGAGCTGGCGCAAAAGAGTCATATTGACAAAGTAAATTTTCTTTGCTCAAATTTATTTCAGCTCGCGCCGGATGTCTCCTTAGACCTGCTCAAAATGAAAAATAAAGACTATTATTGGCTTCTGATCGACAATGAAAAGCATGAAATAAAGGCAAGCTCAAAGTGGAAAAGAGACTTGCAAATAGACGAAACAATCCTAGAAACCTCCTTTACGCGTGTGAAAAGCATTTGTAGTGACAATAAGCTTAAGGAATTTTACTTTAAGCTTCTGCACAGAACTGTAGTCACAAAAAAAGAATTGTTCATTTATGGTATAGAGGACAACTCGCTGTGTTCATACTGTGGACAAAACGATTCAATAATTCACACCTTTTTGAAGTGTCACTGGACACAATTGTTCTTCCTTGAAGTAATCAAATGGTTCAATGTTGAAAATGTCACCTCCTTCTCGTTATCTCCAAGCGAATTAATCTTTGGAATAAAAACCGGTAGCAAAAAGCAAAATACATTTAAAATAAATAAAAAACTGAACTTCACAATTTTGTTCGCTAAATACTACCTATATACGCAAAAACTATCTCTAAAAGAATTATCCTTAAACGAATTCATAGTCAAATTCACCTGGAGATGTGATTTAGAAAAACCCCATTTCTAAATAAGGACATTGTCTTAAGACACTCAACCGATTGTTTCATGGAATATTTTGCTTTGTTAATTAACGCGACTACCCCGATAGCGTGTGAAAAATTTACTACTGTAACTTTTCATAATTCTCCTGCAAACAATATTGTATTTTGATTATTCTTATTATAGCTGCTCTTTGTCTTTTTTTTGTAGATGTGTGTGTGTGGGGGGGGGGGGGGTACTCTGTTCCTATAATTTGTAACTAGTAATAATTATCATAACAAATTGTTTTTGTTGTTTTTATTGTAATTGTGCTTGTAATTGTTTGTGCCTTGAAGTAAAATAAAGGAAAAAAAATTAAAGTGTACAAACCACCCATCTGACCCAACAGGAATTGTTGTTCCAAAAATTGATTGTATGTATCCTTCTAGGTTTCATAATTAAATTAAGAGCTTCATGACAAAGGGACCGTAGAACCAAAACATTTTCCAAAAATTGGTATTTTTGTTTTATTTGTTAATAATTTTGTCAGTTTTGAGGCTATAACCACGCACAACAAAATTAAAGTGTACAAACCACTCACCTGACCCAACAGGAATTGTCGTTCCAAAAATTGATTGTATATTCTATTCTTGGACATCTGCATATTTACTACATTTCTGTTTCTTAGCTTTTTCCTTGCTCTGGAATGAAGGGGATACTGACATGTCCTTAGAGGACGCCAATTACGGCCCAGATTATACCTGTGTTTAGGGCAAACGAACATTTCTTCCTGCCTGTGTAAAGGTACGTCAAATAATCTCGCCCTGGCGAGTATTAGCTCGTATTCTGGAATTCCAGTAAGCTTTGAAAGGTGGCACGCTTGCAAGTGGCCTGTTATGTCTTCTTGACATTCTCGTAATCTACACACCATACGGGTTGAGCCCCGAAACTCACCACAGCTGGATTTGGCCAGTTCGGAAAAAGAACACTTCCCTTCCATTGTCCGTATCACGGCACTTTTTGATTTGCGGCTTCGTATTAATGCAGGGGACTGGAAACAAATATTTCAATGTTCATTTCAGCGAAATCGCCTGCTGTATTTTCTCAATATTTTCACACCGTTTGCTTAAAGAATATCTTTGTGGTCCCAAAGATGACTCTGCATTATCTCGAAGGGCAATCTGCGCCATCAAACCCACTTTAAAACCGACAAGAGCCGGCAGAGAGCACCAAAGTTCCGATGTCACGAACTGCGTCACGCTCGCTACGAATGAAAACGGCCATTACAAACCAGGTAAAGACGGCGATAGAAATCTGTAGTAGTAACTAAGGAGACGTTCGGCTACCGTTTTTTAAAAATTGAAGTAGAAGGTTTTTTTGTCTTTTTAATCTTTTCAGCATTAAAAAATTTAATGCTGAAAAACATTAAAATTTGCAAAAAAAAACTTCTACTCAATAATTTAAATAACAGTAGCCGAACGTCTCCTTAGTTACTACTTTTGAAAAATACTTTGTTATCGACTACCAATTTCGAATACCAATTAAACATTCACAATTATATATTCATTACAATGGCATCAAACGAGTTGCAAATAAGTGAGTATGAGTTGTCAGAGTTAAAAGAAATTCTTGAAAACCATGAGTGGGAAATTAATTTGGATCCTTTTTCAATGGAAAAAAACACTGTCTCTTCTGTTCTTCCAAACGGTGACCAGGTCATCGAAGGCGAAGATTCAGATGGGAAATTTTTCAGTCGACGTACTTTTGAAAAAGGTGTTTCAAAAACAATTATTGGTCAACTGTCTGATTATTTGGAAGAAGAAACAACATCTTCTTTTCGTTTAGTTTACAGATGGACTTATGTTTTGAATAAAACTGGGACAGACGAAAAAAAAGATTGGATTGATCCTTTTTATTCTCCTTGGTTCAATAAAATTTCTGAAGGAATAAGGTGGTTGAAAAATAGAGAAAATCAAAGACTTGATCCAGACAACATTGATAGGCCTGACACTTCTTATTCATTTGAAGAGCAAAAATCTGTTGATCTGAAAATTATTCACGATTACGAGCAACCTCTTGTTGGAGCTGGTAAATTACCAATTATTTTTCATAATTTGGCGAAACATGGTCATAATTTGATAACTCTTGACGTCGAAGGTTATGAAGAAAATTTTTGTCTTTGGCGTTGTATTGCTGTGCACAATGGGGCAAGATACGATAGATCAACAAGAAAAGCAAAAGAAATTGCAAAAGATTATTTTAAAAGAAAGACAATGCCGAATGATTGGCCAAAAACTTCTTTGGATGAATTGGATGATATTGAAGATCATATCAACTCAAAAAGAGACATTAAAAATTTGTTCGGAATAAGAGTTTATAAACCAAAAATATATGGAGAAAACGATATTGAATGGGTTTTAGAAAGAATGCCTGAAAAAGCTGTTGATTTGATGACAATTGGGGTTTTCAACGAACACGCGTTTTACATTAAAAGTATTGAAAAAATTTCGAAACTTTTCATTTGTAGTGATTGCAACACAAGATTCCAAAGAAGTTCATTTGTTGAAAGACATAAAAAAATTTGCTCTAAGGGCCAAACAAAAGTATTATGTAGTGGAGAGGAAGTTCATATAAAGTGGACAGCATTTGAAAAAGCTTTTTATCCTGATTGTGTGAAACCGAAAAAAAGTTATTCAGATGAGTCAATATTTTGGCTTCAAGAAGAAGAAAAAAAAATTCACATTCATACCGCAATTTGTGGACATGGAGGGGAAAGAATAATTGATGGCGCGCCAGTTGATGACAATTTTTCGGTTTCATGGTTGTTATTGGCAAGGTTGCCCAAAATGTTTCCCCCGAGTGAGAGGAAAAATTATAAAAGGTGGTAAACCGCCAAAAACAATGGAAGAAGTATATGAAAACACCCTGAAAAGAACAAGAAAATTGAAAAATTTGGGGTACAATATTGTTGAAATGTGGTCGCACGACTACAAAGGAAAAAAGAAAGGGTTTTTGAAAAGACAAGAAACAAAAAGCTTCCCCCATTTTATTCTTTTTGATTTGGAAGCTTATGGTGACAAAAGTTGTGAATCAATGCCAACAAAAAACATGAAAATTATAAACAAGCATGTTCCAATTTCTGTCAGCATGGGTGACACTTTAACAAAAAAAAATTTGCCATATTTGTGACACAGACCCCCAAAAATTAGTAAAAACAAAGTATGAGCGTTTTTCTGATATTGCAGAAAAAATCGGAGAAGCTATGAGAAAAGAGTTTGTGCCAAAAGACATTCATTTACTGGCAAAAAAAAGAAGAGAAAAAATTTTAGAGTGGTGTAATCAAGTTCCAATATTGGGGTTTAATTCTGGTTCTTACGATTTAAATTTAATAAAAAATCATTTGGCTGAAGAGTTGGCACAAAGCCAAAAAAGTATAAGAATCGGAAAAAATGGAAAAAAAATAATGTTCATTGTTTCGGAAAAATTTCGTTTCCTTGACATTATTAATTATTTAGGGCCCGGAACAAGTTATGAAAAATGGGTGAAAGCTTACGATTGTGAAAAGGAGAAATCTTGGTTTCCATACGAATGGTTTGATTCCCCAAAAAAGCTTGAATACAAAGGTTTGCCTGAATTTAAACATTGGTTTTCAAAGTTGAAAAACAAGTATTTGTTGACAAAAAACGAGTTTGAGGAGTGTAAAAAAAACACATGAAAATAAAAAAATGAAAAAATTCGCTGATTGGCTTGAATATTATAACAATCTTCATGTTGAGCCTGGTGTGGAAGCGATGAAAAAAATGCGTTCTTTCTTCACAGAAAAGGGTGTCGATATTTTGAAAGACGCGGTAAGCATCCCGGGTGTAAGTTATTCTTATTTATTGAGAGGCACTATTGAAAGGGGTGCACAGCTTTATATTCCAAACATGTATGAATATAAAATTTTGAAAAAATCTATTGTTGGTGGACCAAGTATTGTTTTCACAAGAAAGCACATTGTTGGAAAAACAAAAATAAGAGGCCATAAGTTTGAAAAAGCAAAAATTTGTAAAAAAAGTTCTCGGTTATGACGCTAATGCTTTATATTTATCAACAATGTTAAAAGAAATGCCTTGTGGAAAGGGAAAAATAACAAATCATGAAAACCAAAGTAATGAAGAACTTTTCTCAAAAATGGTTGTTGAATCGAAATGGTTTGGATTTGCGGAAGTTGATATTGAAATTCCAAAGCATTTATATGAAAAGTTTGAAGAAATGTGCCCGTTTTTCGTTAATAAAGTTATTCCGTGCGAAGCTGTGCCAGATTATATGAAAGATTACGCAAAAAAAACCGGGAGAATTATTGGAAAAGAAAAAAAGCTGGTTGGTTCTCTTTCTGCACGCAAACAGCTGATATACTGTCCTCTTTTAAAATGGTATTTAAACCATGGGGCTGTTATTAAAAAGCTTTACATTACAATTAATTACAAGCCGGAGATTATATTTGACTGGTTCGTTGAGGAAGTTACAAACGCCAGAGGGCTTGGTGATGAAGAAAAAAGCAAAGAATTATTGTCTGACATTTTCAAACTGTTAGGTAACAGTGCTTACGGAAAAATGATTGAAAACGTTGAAAAGCAGAGATCTGTTTTCTTCACAAAAAATAAAAAAGTTGTGCAAAAAAGCATGAGAAGTGCTTTTTTCCTTGATCTTGATGAAGTTGGTGAGGTTTATCAAATTGAGAAAAAAAAATACAACATTGACATAACAACTCCTTATCAAGTTGGAATTGCTGTTTATCAGCTGGCAAAGCTTCGAATGTTGGAATTTTATTACGATTTTCTTGATAAATATATTGACAGAAAAGATTTTGAGTTGATACAAATGGATACGGATAGTAACTACATGGCAATAAGTTCTGAAAATATTGAAGATGTTATAAAGCCAGAAATGAAGAAAGAGTTTGAAGAAGAAAAAAACAATTGGCTTGCGTGGGACAAATGGAGCAGCCGCACGCCAGGTCTTTTCAAGTTGGAATTCGAAGGAGAAAAAATGATAGCATTATGCTCAAAATGTTACAAAGGTGAAGAGGAAAAAGAGAAAAAAATAAAAATTAGTGCAAAAGGTATCATCAAAAGCCAAAACAAACTTAATTGGGAACGTTATGAAAAGGTTTTGGAAAATTTTATTGAAATAGTGAAAGATGGGGTCTTAAGAATGGAAGATGTTGATATGGTAAAAAAACATTGGATTCAGAATGAAAAACGGTGAAATAGTAACATACGAGCAAGAAAAGCTGGGGTTGAGCGTGTACTACGACAAGCGTTACGTTCTGCCAGACGAAATTCACACAAAGCCGTTGGAGTATCATTTGAATGAAGAGGCAGAAAAAGAATAATGTATCCCAAGATGATGTGGTGCGTGGCTGAGAAGAAGATGACAAAGAATGTGCCGGGAAGCGAAAAGGTGATATACGCAAAGCGAGAAGGAAAAAAGACGAAAAAAAAAATATTGCTGGCCAGGTGCGCAAGCTGCGGAAAAATGAAAGCGATGGCGATGTGAAAGGTTGAAAAAATTCAGAATTTTTTTTACGCCCTAGGGACAAGCTCAAAATCAAAGTATTGGCGACCGTTGAATTGAAAGAGGTTTTCATGCCTTTCTTGAAAACATAGGCGAAGTCGTCTTCAAGCAAGCGCCCGGCAAGAATTTTAGGAGCCCAAACTTGAAATTCTTCATTGTCATTTTTATCTTGAAGAGTGAGAATTGTTGAGGGCCCAAAGCGTGTATGTTGGCCGCGCATTGAAACAATTTTATAAAAAGTGTCAGGAAGGTCACGCCACTTCAAGATAGGGGCAGGCGGGTTATTTTCTTGTTCATTGGCGAAGTTCTTGAGAAACGCTTCCATGGTGGTTACAACCAAGCTGTTTTTGTTTAATTTGTTGAAAACAGTAATAAACTTGAGGGTCGATAAGAATTTTGTCGCGGCGAAGAGAGAAAAGAATTGAGTCAATGGCAATGATGAGGAAAGCAATCATTTCTGCAAGTAATGGGCAAGTTTTCAATTATAAAGAAAATGCAAATGAAGCTTTCTTTTCTGCAAAATTAGTTCGAAGCGGGGGTGGTTATTTTTTTTAAAATCTCTTCCTGTATTTCCTTATAAAGCTTTTCTCTGTCGACCTCAGGAGTTTGTGTTTTTTTTTTCTTTTTTTGTGCTTTTTTTATCGATAAAGCTTCTGCGAAGATTATCTTTGAGGGAATAATATTTGCGCATTTCTTGAGAGATGTTTTTAAACTCAGAATCAGAAATGTTGTTGTCGTTCAAAGCTTGGGAAACATTGTCATTGATGGAATCAAATTTTGAAAGAGCAAGTGAGTAAATGCGTGTATGTTTATCAACCTTTTTTTCGATTTTTTATTCAAAACTGCAAGGCCGGTGGAGGCGCTGCCGCACAAAGCAGCAACAACGCCCAAAGGTATTGAAACAACAATGCCGACGCCAGTCATTGCAGCGGCAAGCCCGCCAGAAGATAAAAAGGTAGTAAGGCCGCCAAGTGTTAAAACAGAGTAATGGAGAACCTTGCGTATTTTTTTGTATTTTTTGAGAACTGTTTTGTAGTGCTGAGCCTGTTCCATGATTTCTTTTCTGTTGCGGCTGATCTCTGTCAAGCGAAAATTTTGAGGATCAGTCTCCAAAGGAGGAGCGGAAGGAATTTCAGGATATAAAGCTTTTGCCTTGGGAGAAGCCATAACGTTTGCAGAAGACATTGCCTTATTCAAAGAAAATATTTTTAATTTAATTTGTGACAAAAGTTTCATAAGTTGTGAGATTATCGCTTGAAACGCTTCTTGATGTTTGTCCTTCAAAGAGAGAAACTGTAAAGGTGGAAGTTGTGTTATGAATGAAAGAATGGTTATCATATCTTTTTGGGCGGTTGAAATAAATTGTGTCATTGTCAGTTGCTCGCATTTGAATTGTAACCTTTGAAGTGCCGGGTTCAAAAATATCGCAAATTGAGTAAGAAACTGTTGTAAGATGTTGATCAGCGTCAGGTTTTGGTTGTTCAGAAAAATTCATTCCAAGGCGGTTTTGATTTCCACTGGCGGCTTTTATTTTTTCCCACGAGCCGTTTACAAGTTTCATAAAACGAAAAGCAGCGTTAAGACCGGAAGAGCCGTTTGAAAAACAAATAGAGCAGGTCAAAAAAGCCAAAGAGGTTTTTTCAACATCAATGTCCAACGTAAAAAAATCAATTTCTCTCCAAGAGTCTTGATTATAAGTTGTTTGACCTTTGTAGGTGGCTGACCAAATTTTTGTAACAGGGGGGCGAATGTTGTAAATCTCCATTATTGTTTAGCTTCTGATCAATTCAATTCAATTTCATAAACAATATCTTTGCCTTTCATATCCAAGGGAACTCCTTCAAAATCAGTAATTGAAAGCCTGAATGAATGAACGTTTTTTTCAGAGGTAACGTCTCTGTAAACATTGTTGTCTGATGCCCTGAAATGAAGAATTTTTTCAGGTGCGTTGTGCAAATGGCAGAAAGAAAGTATTTGTGAACGAGAACCGTTCAAAAAGTTTTTATTGGGGTCGACCAAGTCGCATTTTATGAAACAAACCTCAGGTAAGGAATTGAAGTAGTGGAAGCAGCAAGAAAAAAGTTTAATGAACCGTGGCTCGGGCACAGGTTTTTCAAAAATAACTGTGTGAGGGTTCTGTTTTGTAAGCACAGTGATGACAACCATTTTATTTGAAAACAAAATCACTTTTCAAATACGAGATGCAAGCTTACAACAAAATTATTAAATGGTCGCAAACGCCTCAGGCGGACGCAATGTCGAGAAAACAAAAACAACAAGCATGGCAGCGTTTCAATTTTCTTTACCCCGAGGCTGATGTAACAAAATTCGAAGCAGAAGCAGAAATCCCAAAAACAGGTGAAGTTGATGCAACTATTTCATATAAAAAAGCTGACGGGGACTTGTTGGATGTTTTCGATTCAGAAAAAAAGTATTGGAGCGATGACAGGAAAAAAGCTCTTGGGCTGAACAAACATTCAGGTTTCCCGCAGATATTGAGAGAAAACCCTGCTGTTCCTTTGAATGTTCCTGCGGTTGATTTCCACAAAAGTACGTCAAGTTTGAAAAATCTGTACAGCAAAAAAATGAAAATCTACGCCACAAGCAAGGATTATTTTGAAGTACGTCTCAGGCAAATCTTTCAAAACTTGAGGATAAAGCATTATTCAGGCGCGGAATCAAAAAAATGGTTGGGCGGGCCTGACATGAAATATTGGCCTCAGCAGTTGAATTTCGCTGTTTGGTGCGCAACAACTGGTTGTGGGATAAGCAGACAAGTTTTTGATGAAAAAAGCAATTTGCCAGAAAACGTGAGAAATTTTTACCTTTTCCATGTTTATTTCACAATAAGACGGATTTTGTTCGAAATGGGCGGGATACAAAGGATAATGTCGCTGCCTGGCGACCCAAATTTCAACAACATGGACAACAAGTACGATAAACCATCTTATAAAAGAATTTGCGCAGAGTTTGGAATACACTCATCAACAGATTTTCGTTTCAAATCAGGCTCAAACAACGGTTTGGGGGATGTTTATATTTGAGCCACAGATATTGGCCCAACGAAAACTTATTTAAGTTACCCTGGCTCAAGTTATTTTTCAGATGAAGGGGGGTCTGCAAGCGCTGGAACCGTGATAAATTTTATCCAACAAGGCCCTGAAGCTGATGAACAAGCAAACTTTTTTTGCCCTAATGAATCAAACGCATTGACTACCGCTGGTTTGTCAAGGATAAACCAATCAATCGAAGCGTTTGTTTATTGCGTTTTGGGGGCCCAGGTTAATGTCAGAAGCAGCATTATTGGTTTCAGCGGTAGAGCAAAAGAAGCGCAAGACGAGTTCTTAATTCTTATGGAACAAGCAATAACAGAAGTTGACATGAGAAAATCGGTTAGCCGCTATCAGCTTGTTGTTGATAAAGCAATGGTCAGTCTTAACTTTGCTGTTTGCCCTGGCGCTTGGCTCATGCCTGGTTCAATGATAATTAACACAGAATCCGTTATTGGCTATAACAATGCCCTTAAACAAGCTGGGAATGGGGTTAAACTTGGCATAAACAACGACATAAACACTTCTACAAAAAATTCTTCTTTAAGGCCGATGGAGGGGGATGATCAAAAGGCCAATCAACAGCCGAAAAAAAAATATTCATCATCAGCGGTAGAAGCAACAACAACATCAGAAACATCACCAACAAGATCGCCAACAACATCGCCAACAACAAGCAACCACGATGAAAATAAAACAGCTTTGATAATTGGTGTTATTGCAATTCTGGGGTTTGCATGGTTGACGTTTAACTAACGATGCTTTTTTGCATATTTTTCAAACAAAAAAGCAACAGCAGCAAGAATTAAAAGCCAAGTGTTTTTTGCAAGAAAACCAACAACACTTCCTGCTGTTCTAAACAAAAATCCAACAATTGAGCCCAGCAAACCTGCAAAAGTTGAGCTGTCTTTTTTCCAAGCTCTTTCAAGCCGTTTCCAAGTTTTTGTCCAACAGTTTTCAAAGCGTTTGTAATTACGTTTATAACAACGCCAATTGTTACACCGGCGGCAAGAAGTACAGAGCCAATTGTTACTCCATATTTTTTGAAAATTTCTTTTACCCTTTCTCTTAAGCCTGTTCCTTCTCTTTCTTGCAAAACTTGTCGCAAAACGTTGAGTCGTATTTCATTTGCTCTTATTTCTTTGTCAGCATTTATTCTTTCTTCTTCAGTAACTGTTTGGTCGTTTTTTGTTATTTGGTTTTCAGCTATTATTTTTTCTTTTTCAGCAATGTTTTCTTTTATTTCTTCATCAGTCAACGTTGAGTAACCGTTTTTTAGATCAGAATAAACATTTTCAGCTATTTCTCGTTTCATTTTTGCTTCTGATTCCTTATCAGCAGTCTTTATAAACCCTGAAGTTATAAGGTTTTCTTTTCTTTTTTCTTCAGCAATTGAATTGTTTAAAAATGAAATTTGTTGCGTTTTTTCTTGTTCGTCTTTTTCAAGATTTTCCATTTCAATTTCTTCTTCTTCTGTTCTGCGAGGTTTTTCACGCAGCTCTCGAATTCTTTTTACCATTTTTTCTTTCGCTTTCACATGATCTTCTTTTTTTGCTTCAAGCCTTTCTTTTTCTTGCTCAATGTTTTCAAAAGAAACCAAAGAATAGGTGCCTTTTTCACCTAATTCTATTGCAGATTCGTGAAGAGCGCCAATGAAATATTTCATAAATTCAATATTAAACTGTCTCACCTTTGTTTTTCTATTGAAAACATAGTATTTTTTATCACCTCCTTTTGTGAAATACATTTCTTTTTTTTCTTCATCGAAAAAAACATGTATTTTGTTCAGCTCAGCATTTGGATACTGCTCAAAAAGAAAATCAACGTACTCCTTTTCCTTTAATCTTTTCAATTCTTCTATATCAACTTGCGGTACTTCGTCGTAAGAATTTTTTCCAGAAGTTCTTCTTTTTGGAGTTGATTTTTTTGGTGTTGATGTTTTTTGTTGTGAATTTTTTTGTTGCTGACGCTCTGGTAATAAAGCTGTGTTTTCATCATCATCATCATCATCATGTTGATCTTTATCTTCACGCCCGCCTTCATCATCATCAGGATCAAAAGCAGGGTTAAAACTTGCACCACCTTCGGCCATTTTTTATTAATTAATTAAATAAAAATATTTATTCAAAATAACAATGGAGTTGCAAGAAAATGTGGACCCAAATTTCAACAAAAAAAGATTACTTGGCTTAAAGGCAGAAAGAACAGTTAATCGAATCACTTTCAAAAAATCTGAAGCAAGTCCTGGTGAAACTCTCTACGTTTACGTACCAAAATTGAATAAAAACAATCTTATAAGGCCTGGCACTTTGTCTTTGCGCTTCAACATTGATTTGTCTGAAGGCGATGAAAACAACTTTCTTGTTGATAATGTCAGCAGGGCTCTGGTTGACAATATGAAAATAAAATTCGGCGGGCATGAACTAAATAACATAATCGGCTACGACATTTTCAAAATATATGAGGACCTTTACCTCCCTTTTGAAACAAGACAAAACATGCTTCTTGAAGGTTTGCAAAGCAATGATCTGAACAAAATAAGATCAAACGCTGCTGACAAAAAAACAAGCGGCGTTGATGCTGAAAACAAACTTAATGAAATTTTTGGCAACAAATACGTTATAAGGCTTGACCATGACATTTTGGAAAATAATGGCGCTTTTTACCCGTTTATCTTGAAAGATGAATTGCTTTTTGAAATAACTCTTGCACGGGGTGAAAACGTTGTCAGAGGTTCTGACAGCAGCAAACTGGTTTACAAGCTGACGAATATACAATTGCAATATGAAGTTATAAAAAGCGAAGAGCTTGCACAAATGGCTTTGGCCAGATATACAAATGGGAAAGAATTCACCTTTGACCACATTCACAGAGAAAGAGTTTATAATTTTTCTTCACAAAACGACGGAAGATTGAATTTCACGATGTGAGCATTTTGTTATGAATTATTAAACATTTACTCAGCTTTCTTTAGCAATTCTTTTCATGGAGACAACTGAGAATCCACCACAAACTGAAACTCAACCCGAGAAAACAAATGAAAAGCCTCCTGATATAACCCAACAGGCAACAACAATAAAACCACCGCCACCTGAAAAAATTAAAAACCCAAAAAGAGTTGCTGCAGGCAAAGCCGTCGCTGAAAAAACGAGACAAGCCCGCGAGCAACAAAAAAAAGAACTTCTTGAACTGAAAGAAAAAAAAAACAAGAAGTTGAAACTTCTCATCCACAAACCGCTGAAACAGAAGGTTTTACAACAAATCAGTTAATTGCCATCGGCAGCTTGGTTATCAGCGGCCTCGGCCTTTATTTCAAAATTGAAGACATAAAAAGGTTTTTTTCAAATTCTCCTGCTCCTGCTCCCAAAAAAACCGTTTCTAAAAACACCTCTGAAAACACCTCTGAAAACACCTCTGACAACACCTCTGAAAATCAACAAACAAACTTGAAAAATCGGAAAATCAGAAAAATGCAATGATTTTAAAAAAGGAAAAATTTTTATATTGAAATGCCTTATCAGCTGGTGCAAAGTTCATATTTCAATCTTTCTTTGCAGAATATTGTTGTACACTCGTTCATGGTTTGGGCTTTCATTACATGGCCGAAATTTTTGATAAATGATTCTTTCCCCACTTACACCAAAAAAATGTTTGTTCCATCTGACTTTGCTCAAAAATTAATAGAACAAGAAAAAATTGATGAACGTTACCTTGAGGCGAAAAAGAAAAGAGATGAATGGTATGAAAAGAATGGCATAATTCGGTGCGAAGAAGAAGAAGAAGAAGAAAAAATCGAATTAAAGATAATTATTTTTTTATGAATACCACAATGCCAGTCCCTGCACCTTCTTCTCAAAACAAACTTGTCAAAACAATGATTGACGCAGCAGTCCTTGTTGGATTAGCAGCCGGCCTTGGATGGGTTGGGAAAAAAACTGTTCATCAGAGCCTTACACAAGACCCTTCTAATAGCCTTGAAAACTATATCAAGTTTACCGCTGTCATGACGGGCTGCATTTACCTCAAAAAATACCTTGAGGATGAAAAGATTATTCCTGAGGGCTATTGAATATAAAAAAATTTATTAAAAAACAATGGCCACCGTTGCGATAATGGCTGGCGGTGCTATCTTGAATGCTGCTGCTTTCATTGGTGGAAATTATCTTGCTAAAGCTCTTGGAGGGGCTGATAAAGCCTTGGCTGAAAAAAAAAGACACGACCTTGCTCTTGAAAAATATGAAAGGGACTATCAGAAATACAACCAGGAAAGAACTAAACTTCAGGACTGGATTGAAACTAACCGCGAACTTAAACAACAAGCAGACGAATCATTTGCCGACACTGATACTGCTATCAAACTTTACAATCAAGCTCATGCCGGCACTTCTCAGCTTACCTTTACAAAAAAACCTCAATTTTCCGACTATTATCAACCTTCTGATCTTCAAAAACAATGCGAGTTGCTTTTTGTTGGCGGCGGCGCCACTGCTCTTGCTTATGCTGCTTTTCGTTTTAGCGGAGCCAGCGCGCTAGCGCGTCAGCACATAAAAAACTGCACATAAAAAACTTTAATTGGTCAAATGGTATCGCTTTTCTTGCTTGCGTTCTGATGCCAAAGCTCAAGGTTTATTTTTTTTCGCCCACCCCTTTCCGCAAAGATTTTTTTATTTGCTTCATCAGCTCGTTTTCCATCTTCACAAAAGATGATTCATCGAACTCAAAAACCCGGTCACATAGAGAGCTCAATTCTTTTTTTGTCTTACGCGTGAATACTATTTCCCCCCCACAAAATATATCTATCGTTTCAACTCTTTTTTCGAGAAAATCCCAGAAATCTGCTTTCTGCTCGTTAATTACGGTTGATGTACTCGTACAACCTTTTGCACAAAAAATCTGATGCACGGTAGCAATCATTTAATGACGCCATGCTTATTACAGTTGCAGCTAATAATTCAATTGCTGATTATTTGAATTAACCCCTTTTGCGTTAATATGAATCTCATCAAGGGACACGCTTTCTCTCTCTTACGCCGTAAAGCTGAAGCAATTGGAGCCACCGACCTCGGCTACTCACAGTAAAAAAATAAAAAATACTTTGTAGTTTATCAGGGGCGCAAAATTAACTTCGGTGACAAACGCTTCAACGACTTTCTCACCCATAAAGACAGTGACCGCAGGCGCCACTATCGGGCCAGGGCCTCCAAGATAAAAGATAAAAACGGGCGTTTAACTTACTTGGACAGGCACTCACCTAACTTCTGGGCCTACCACTTGCTTTGGTGAAACTATTGGCAAATAAATATTTTTGCGCAATTATTTTTTTTATGGTATTTTAAATTTTTTTTTATACTTGAAAACAATTCCACATTCGCATTTATAATTTTCAAAACAATTTTTGATATGTTTTTCAAAATTAACTCTTCTCACAAATCTATTATGACAAATAGAGCATATGAAATTAAAAGAATGTTGAGTTTTTCTTGGAGTAACATCTTTTGGAATAAAACCAATATCCCTTAAATAAATTAATTTTTCAACAAAATTAATACCTTTTGAAAAATTTTCAACTTTTTGTTTCCCATCTGAATCTTCGCCTTCGATGACCTGGTCACCGTTTGGAAGAACAGAAGAGACAGTGTTTTTTTCCATTGAAAAAGGATCCAAATTAATTTCCCACTCATGGTTTTCAAGAAATTCTTTTAACTCTGACAACTCATACTCACTTATTTGCAACTCGTTTGATGCCATTGTAATGAATATATAATTGTGAATGTTTAATTGGTATTCGAAATTGGTAGTCGATAACAAAGTATTTTTCAAAAGTAGTAACTAAGGAGACGTTCGGCTACTGTTATTTAAATTATTGAGTAGAAGTTTTTTTTTTGCAAATTTTAATGTTTTTCAGCATTAAATTTTTTTAATGCTGAAAAGATTAAAAAGAAAAAAAAACTTCTACTTCAATTTTTAAAAAACGGTAGCCGAACGTCTCCTTAGTTACTACTTCTGTCGCTAGTTGAAAACTACACGCAATCGATGCTTTACAGGATTCAGGGACGATTTATTCCGTCAAAACTCCACGCTTGAAAGCAAGAAAGCCATCAGAGATGACAAACTGACCCGAGTACTCGAGGAAGGCAAGTGTTTGTTTATTGACATGTTTTCGAGATTTCTTAAAATTCAAGCGGTTATCAATTTCAAAAATCTGGAGTGCATACAAATTTTACTCTTGTTTCGAATTTTTTGTCATTTCTAGTTTCTTTTTGTGTAGGAAGGAAGTTCCAATCAGGTGCCACATTTTTTTAATGTGCCCTCAAAGTTGGGCTGTTTTTGTGTTTCGATTGGAGCCGGATTATGTGTTTGTAGAAACATATTAGTGCCGTAAAAATAACAAAGTGATTTATAACTGTGATATGGCTAGGCAAACTCCAAAAGGTGAATCTGTAGATCAAATGGAGAATTGGGCCTCTTCAGCGAATTGCTATTTTTTATAGTAACTGCAATATGCGTGATCTCTTCAGTTTTGAGGCCCAAACAACCAGCTGCGACCAGTTAGAACTTTGATAAATCGTGAAAAAATTAAATGTTCCTTTTGGGTCAAAAGAAATGCATTTCTGTGACTACTGGGATAAAGAAAATTAAAATTAAATACAAGAAAATTTCATTTCTTGATCCAAAATCATTGGTCGTTCCTTAGGGAGACACACTCTTAAAACATGTGTCTTGTCTGTGATTGGCCAAATGATAACCTGCCTGTCAGTCAAACTAAACAGCGTGGGGAAAGGTTGGCCAGTCACAGACAAGATACGTGTCTTAAGTTAGTCATTTCTGTAGTAACGACAGAGCTAACCGTGCTCAACAGGGAAAGGAATTGTATCGTGGCAGAGGTTTTTCTCGTGGTGGAAGAAACCAACAACTGTAAAGACAGCCATAAAAAGTCTACGAAAAAGAAGCGGCAAGATAAAAAACCTCTGCTATTAGGGTAGGCATTTCTGTGAATCAGGAGTTTATTTGGGCCCGCCATTTTTTAAGAAAGCGTTATTATTCGACGTGTTTCTTGGCAGTGGTGTATCTTGCTCTTAAGTCTTGAATATTTCCCCTTGGCAAAATAGCAAAAAAGGACATCGTCATCTTCCCTTTGTACCATTATTCCGTCTTCCCCTCTACCTGTGCCTGCCACATTCTTATTGCTACTTCCACCACAACTAACTAAAATTATAATAGGGTATCACGCTCCACGGCATAGAAAGCCAAGTAAACCACCCCAATTTTTGGCATGCTGCAAATGAATCCACCCTTAAATGTTTTTTGAGATAAAATAAACTAAGCAACATACCTCAACATTTGGTAGAAGGCTTTCACCTGTATTTCTAAGGTCATGGGTTGTATTTTTTTCCAAAAGAATTGTCTGAGTGTGTCTCTTAGAACCTCTTCTTTTAAAATTGTGAAGTGACTAAATCTCATCATTTGCTTGGTTTACTTGATGCAGCCCGACCTTGGCTAAGATTAAAAGTCAACTAGTGAGCAGAAAAACACACAAGTACACGCAAAAGTCGACTACCGCGCGTGGACGCTCGACACGCGCTCTTCTTCCCTCTCTGAACCGAATTATGGCAGGCAAATCCGCTTGCTGACAGATTCTTGCTTTTGTACGGCGGCCTATCATTAAAAGGTCTGATGGACTTAAGTTTTAGGTTTAAAGTAAAGGATTTCTTATTTCCCTTATTTCCCCGAATTTCGTATTGCAAAATCATCGCGTCACATGTGTCAAGGCACACTCCATAATGTCAGCAACATCTTGTTCGGTTGTTCGCATGCCAGAGTTTTCGGCCAACGGTAAAAAACGACAGCATGTCCACTCACAGTTTAAGAAGGATCAACTGCGCCTCGAACACCCGGAAGTTTTCATAGACAACAAAGGAAAGGGCATATGGAGGGAGTCAAAGAGGACAACCTGGATAAATCACAACCTGAAAAATGAGCCTACAAATGAAACTGCGGGACCCGTGATAAATTGGATCCAGATTCTCATCACATGGTAGAAAGATGAAGGTCAGTTGCCCGGCGAACTAAGACCCCCCAGAAATGAGCTATTTCTTGGAATATTGGGTTTTCTGCCTATAGATCTTTCCCCTTCTCTTAGAACAATGTAGAAATCTGTCGTTGTGAATGAATTTTTGGATCACTTTTCTTCGTGTAAATAAAATAAGCACATGGAAACTAGAAAAACGGATATGACAATTTTGTTCACTTGTCCAGCCCACCAGTTTGTTACCCTTTGAGAGAGTTTGGAAGAATTAATCGCCGTTATAAAAAGGTCTCCGACCGACCAAGCCGTGTATTTGGGTTATTATTTGTAAATTTCGACTGTCCTTTATTTACCCCATCTCACTCGTAATAAATTAAACGCAGCGAGTTTTTCTGTCATTGAAGACATTTGTCGTCCAACTGTGTTATCAGAAGACGGTGTTTGCAACATGGACCTTGGTACTTGGGTTGGTGCTTGTTAAACTCCTCTCTGCTGTTCTTTTACGGAACATGAAAATAAAATAGCCGGTTGATAAGTATAACAACTTTTTCAGTCAATCTAGCATTGTCAGTTAGCAACATTATATGTAAAGCTACAGTTCTCAAATAGCTCATTTATCTGATTCATCAAAGTCTAACAGGAGTGTGAACTACTGCTCAGACTTCTGCACCAACTAATAACGATTTTAAGCCTTGGTATTCGATTGGTTAATTAACTAGCATTCTACATGCAGAATTATGTGTTATGTGAATGTCTCCTTATATATGTGTAGTACTTCTAAGATTCCTTCACCTGCTTGTTGCGTCTCTGAACCTCGATCTATGATAATAACTGTTAACTAGGCTTTTACATGTAGCTATGAAAAAATTAATGTAAAATAATGTTTTAAGGGTTCTTAAACTGCTCATGTATGTGACTACTTGTGAACCAATCTGTGATCACTGCAAGTTTTAAAGAAGCAGTATCAGTGAAACCGTAGCAATGAAAAAATCTGAACTTTTGTGTGAGAAGGACGGATAAGTTTCCCACTTCCTGCATCCTTCAGTTCGGTCCTTTTTTTCTCCCTCAGGGAGGAAAACGCCTGTTTGTTCTTTTCCTATTGCAAAATACTATGCATGAAATATTGCAAAATTTCTCATGCTTCTCACCCTCTTGCAAATGCTATCTCATCCCGGCTTCTGTCCCATACTTCCCCGATTTCCGCCCCCTTTTTATCCCTGACACTCCCGCTTCCCGGTCCCCCTCCACTAACCTCTTACCGACAAAGTTTTTGCTGTTCTCGCTAAGCTTGTGTTTATGATATACACTGATGAATAACACTCAAGCAACAATGTTTGTTAAGTGAAAAACGAAAGATCTGAATTTTTCTGAAAACGTTTAGATGTTCAGCATTGATGTAATGTTTCTTTAAGTTTCAAAATTTTTATACGTTAGTTCGCCCGAAAAAAGTAAGGGCGAAAAGGGCGTAAGAGTTTCATTGATATACCGTGATGCTCCGCAGATTTTTCTGGAATGAACTGTATTTTATTTTGGTTGACAGGCAGAGACAGGCTAATATCTAATACCTGAGAAGATTCGTTCGTAAAACAGAACAAAAAACTGAGGAACTTCGATAAAAATTCTAACAACGAATGTTTGACCGTAGCATTAATTTTCAGTTGCAGGTTATTTTACCAAAACAAATGTAATTTTTATACGAATACCCGCCTAAAGATAGATTTCCTCTTAATGTACACAGGAACGAAAAATTAACTGGCTTTGTGTTTTTAGCTTTTTATTTGCGATTTACGCACGTAAAGCCAGTTATTCATGCCTGTAGTGCCTAAAATTTTGCCGGTAGAGGAAAACCACCGTAAACTTTAGTAAAACTGGACAGATGGTAACTTGTTTTTAAAGGAAGGAGTGCTAGAGACACTTCCTTCCTGACCCCTAATTCTGCAGAGATTTATGTCAATCTGGGTAAGAATTTCACTTGACTTATTTAAATCCACCCACCCCTCCCAAGAGGGGATGTTCTCCTTCGTATAATTATCTTTGAAAGTATTACAGAGTTTTCTTCTCTCTTTTGTGAATTACTCAGTCAAAGACTAATTAACACTTTTTTCTAAGGCCAGTTTCTTGGTGCTGTGGATGTTATGATCGCCAAATGACGTAAAACATAAGATTCAAAAGACAATAAACAATACCCAGAGCGAAAGACAATAGCTAACCAACAATAGTTTCCGTAACACCAAGAAACACCCATTCTAAGAGACGCTTAAAGGTTGCACAAGAGAGTCCTTTGGCATGAGGGATTGGTTGCATAACCCCACTTCCCCCGCTTAAGGTAGGTGTTTTATGCAACCCGGAACCTCTGCGATCTCTTCAGTGGTGTTTTTAATTGTTTTTCCTGGACAAATGTAACTCCATGTCGTCAGTCCTTATCCTGGCCTGTTTCTCTGGCAGAGAAGCGAGTGAGAGGTATTTGTGCCGGCTCAGACCATCTGAAAATCTAGGAGTAAAAATGGCTACCAGCAAACTGTAAGGGAAAGTTACCAAAATGCTGGGTTGATCTTTGATGGACTAACATCCCATGCACCTTTGGGGGTGGGGAAGGGGGTAGCTTTATTATAGTAATCGTTGTTAATGCATGCAGCAGAAGCCTGAGTTTATACTCTGACAGCATGGGTGTCCTGTGACTCCAGTCACTATGCATTTTTTTCTCTTTCTTGTTATTAGTTTTCAGCATGTACTGAGGGCTGCACACTTTCTGTGCCTGATTGACTCTTTGTTGTTTTCTGACAGGAGTGTTGTATCACAGATGGGGAAAACACGATCAAGCCGGCAAATATTATAAAAAGGCATTGAAGTTGGACCCACAAAACGAAAATGTTTTAGAAAACTTACGGAAACTCAAAAGAACCACACGGCAGCTGTCCAGTGGAAGACTCAAAGGCAAATGACAGCAAGAAAATATTTTCTAATGTTTTTCAGTTTTATGAATTTTATTCGTTCAGTATCAGGAGTTTCCATTTTGAAACCTTAGAAAAAGAAAACATTCTTTTTGTACGAAATCCAAAGATACAAATGATGCCACGGTAAAGTACTGCTCAGTAGCTTACATTTGAATAATCACTCTTTAGGATTTCATTCATAGCAGACTGAGACTTGTACAGTATAATAAACAGCACCACGGGAAAGAACTGCTCAGTAGCTTTCATTTGAATGGTCACACGTTTGGATACATCCACAGACTCAGAAGTTAGAATCACCTTGTACAGTATAATAAACAGTACCACAGGAAAGTACTGCTCAGTAGCTTTCATTTGAATGGTCACACGTTTGGATACATCCACAGACTCAGAAGTTAGAACCACTTTGTACAGCATAATAAACAGTACCACAGAAAAGTACTGCTCAGTAGCTTTCATTTGAATGGTCCCACGTTTGGATACATCCACAGACTCAGAAGTTAGAACCACATTGTACAGCATAATAAACAGTACCACAGGAAAGTACTGCTCAGTAGCTTTCATTTGAATGGTCACACTTTAGGATTTCATCCACAGTTTCAAAAGTTAGAATCACCTCGTACACATAATAAACAGCGTCACAGCAAAGTACTGCTCAGTAACTTTGAAAAGTTAGAAGCACATTTCGTGACGTAAACTTGTCTCTAGAGAACAAAACGAAATTAAGGACAGCATTTATTCTTCTTCAAGTAGTTTGCTCGTTATTTTAATATTCACAGCATTTAATGCTGTTTTATTCAATGCTTTTTGAGATAAAATAAACTGAGAAATATACCTTAACATTTGATAGAGCGCTTGCATCTGTATAACAAAGGTTATGGGTTGTAATTTTTCCCAAGAGAATTGTCTGAGTGATCCTTCCTTTAGAACGTCTTCTTTTAACACTGTGAAGTGACTAAATCTCGTTGTTTGCCTGGTTTATTTGATGCAGCAAGAGAAACACACAAGTACACGCAAAAGTCGACTACCGCGCGAGGACACTCGACACGCGCTCTTCTTCCCTCTCTGAACCGAATTATGGCAGGCAAAACTGCTTGCTGACAGATTCTTACTTTTGTACGGCGGCCCATCGTAAAAAGTTCTATTGGCTTAAAGTGAAGGATTTCTTAATAGGACCATGTAAAAGTTCTTCCAAAGAGGTTTCATTTGAGTGGTAACAACATAGGATTATTTTTGTAAATGGACTCAAAAGTAAGAATGACAAACCCTCTCACAGTAACTTGGTCTAGGAGTAAAATCTTATTGACATTACAAAATGACAGTGAACTTTATTCATAGGGCTGGTGCGAAGATAATAAATTTTCCAGCTTTTTTCTATGACATTTAGACATCACATTTACATGTTATGGTGACCAAGCAAGGTATATATAGAAAATATTTAGAGGATGCAAAGTATACAAAAAGTATACATCAAAGTGTCAATGAAGCTGTGTCTTTACATCTTGGCCTCCATGCAGCACTGATGTATACTTTTTGTATACATCAGTGCTGCTTGAAGACCCTGACGCATACTTTGTGTATACATCATTGTTGCTTGAAGGCGTTGATGTATACTTTGTGTATACATCATTGCTACTTCAAGGCAGTGATGTATACTCATAAAATACATCAATGACATTGATGTATACAAATGGTATACATCAATTTGTACTGCCAAGGCCAAATCTTGCTTGATGTATATTTGATGTATACTAAATATGTACACCAAGGCAATATAGTACATACTGTGTATACTAATAGTGCTCTAATTTCGGTAAGGGACGGAGCAGCTATAAACAAGTTTGGCAAGTGCTAGATTTTTGACAATGGCTATCCTGCCTAAGATCGTTAGATGTCTGCTTGACCAGGTATTTAAAACTTTTTTATGTTTAGCAAGTCGCTCGTCAAAATTTATTTTGTTCCCAACGTGAACGTTATAAGGGAACGCAATTCCAAGAGCAGTAACGTATTGTTTCAGCCACGAAATACCAAAAGGTTCGTCTTTGCCTAATCTACTCTTCCAAGAACCAAGCCACAAACCCTCAGTTTTTGACTTATTAATTTTCAAGCCAGAAAGGTCACTGAATTGATCAAGAAGAGTAAATAAGGACGCCGCAGATGAGTCGTTGCGAATGAAAGCGGTGGTGTCATTGGCGTACAAGCTGAGTTTAGTGATCTTATTTCCATTTTCAAGACCTTTGATTGATTCATTGATTCGTATTTGGTGGGCGAGAGGTTCTACTGCGAGAACAAAGAGCAATCCTGAAAGAGGACACCCCTGTCTTACACCCCTTTGTAAAGAAAAAAATTCTGACGAGTAGCCATTATTAACGACACAACTAGAAATATTGGAGTAAAAAGTATGAATCCAGTTGAGGAATCTTGGACCAAAGTTCATAATATCAAGCACTTTAAAAAGATAATCCCATTCTAACGAGTCAAAGGCCTTTTCAAAGTCTAGGAAGAGTATCATTCCCTCCTTACTTTCATGGTGTTCAATTATATCTGAAATTAGGCGGATATTCTTGCCGGTGAATCTACCTTTGATGTAGCCAGTTTGATCACTTTCGATCAGATGAGGAAGTACCTTCTCTAACGGCATTACTATGCATTTGGTTGCCAATTTATAGTACGTCTGTATTTAAAAGAGAGATAGGGTGCCAGTTTTTAAGCAGTGTGGGACCTTTTTTCTTTTTCGGGATCAAGGAGATGATTCCTTGCCTCTGAGAGATAGAAAGCTCCCCTAGTAGGGCACCATGATTGAGGCAGCCAATTAAAGGGCCAGAGATGTCGTTCCAAAAGCGGGGATAGAATTCTGCAGTTAAACCATCCGTGCCCGGAGTCTTATTATGTTGAAAGGTCTTGAGTGCAGCAAGGCATTCTTCTGCGGTTATCGGACCTTCGCAAAGGTTTTGCTTTTCATTGTCTAGTTTCTGATGGCTGGTTTTGAGAGGTGTAAAGCTGGTTGTAAAAATTTTTCATAACAGTTAGTATAACCTTTGGATCCTCTGCAGTGATACCCTCAGGTGCCTTCCATTTTGTTATATGTCTTTTTTCATAACTTCTTTTTTCTAAGTTAAAAAAGTATTTATTACATTTTCCCCCCAATTCGTACCATCTAGCTCTACTCCGAATAATGGATCCTTTAGTTCTTGGTTCTAATGGATCCTTGTAACTTGCATTTTCACTAGCTCCCCATTTGAGATTGCACCATTCTAACATCACACTCCACCACCTTAGAAGACTTATGAGAGACTGCCTTCTGAGTCTATAGCCACAGACATGCAGGTGTCCTGTTATGGCCCAATTTACACTTAAGTTAACGCATGGCCACTTTTTGCCGTCAGGTAAGAGAGATGCAGCGATATCTGCCATCAGAGAAGCCAAGGACCACATTCCTAATGAGCCAGCAGTTTACTTCAACCTCGCCAACATGCTTGGACAGAAGGATGAGTTTCCGGTACATAATTATGTTGTCACAAAGTTGACCCTTTAAACCCCAATATCAACATGTGTATTCTCCTCACTGTTCTCTTGATATTTCTTATGATACATGTTGGGAGAGTTTGTTTGAACATCAAGACATTTCATCCTTGGTGATCATTTCTGTAATTCTCATGACCTGTATGTTTGGACATGTAGTGATATTGAAAGGAGAAATTACATGCTGGTCACTCTTGGGGGTAAAAGGATTAACTAAGGAGCAGAAGAGCAAAACCACAGTTCATGGTCTTTAGAAATTTTGAGTCTGTGGATGAAATTTTCAAGTGTGACCATTCAAATGAAAGCTTATAAGCAAACGCGTGGTGCTGTTTATTATGCTGTTTGAGGTGGTTCTAACTTTTGAGCTTGTGGATAAAATCCAAAAGTGTGACAATTCAAATGAAAGCTACTGAGCAGTACTTTCCTTTTTATGCTGTACAAAGTGATTCTAACTTCTGAGTCTGTGAATGAAATCCTAAAGTGTGATCAATCAATTGAAAGCTACTGAGTAGTACTTTCACGTGTTGCTGTTTATTACAGTGTACAAGGTGGTTCTAACCTTTGAGTCTGTGTATGGAACCCTGAAGTATGACCGTTCAATTAAAAGCTATTGAGCAGTACTTTCCTATCATGGTGAATTTTTGTTTTTACTTTCTTGCAAACTGAAATTCAAGAAATTTTATAAGTTTAATTTTCTTGTGTTAACCGAGCTTCTCAATTCTTCGCGTGAAGTTACTTGTGTGAAACTTACTGGTAATCTACATCTACTTTGCATACATCGATGTTCGATATTTTTGTAAAAATTAAAAATTTTTTTCTGTTTACAATATCCTCAGTTCAGTTAGCACTGTGGTTAAAAAAAGAATTATTTCTTTCTTGATCAATTAATTAACTGATTGATTGATCGATCGAGCAATCGATCGATCGATCGATCGATTGATTGATTGATGAAAAAATTAAGTAAATATGAACAGATTGTAACGATTGTAACTTGTTTCATAGGAGGCCGAGAAGCACTTCCTTAAAGCTTTGAAGCTGAACCCAAATTCTGCAGAAATTTATGGTAATTTAGGTGAGAATTTAACTGGTGTAATTTTGAATCTTCTAGTCCCACCCACCCCTCCCAAGAGGGGATGTGTTCCCCCGTATAATTATCTTTGAAGGGATTTACAGAGTTTTCTGCTCTCTTTTGTGAATTACTCGGTCAAAGACTAATCAACACCTTTTTCTAAGGGTAGTTTCTTGGTGCTGTGGATGTTATGATCACCAAAATGACGGAAAACAAAGGATTCGAAAGACAATAAACAATACCCAGACCGAGAGACAATAGCTAACCAACAATAGCTTCCATAACACCAAGAAACACCCAAGACACTTAAAGGTCGCACAAGGGAATCCTTTGGCATAAGGGGTGGGTTGATGCCCCTCTTTGATGGACTAGCATCCCATCCACCCTTGGGGGTGGCGGAGGGGGGGAGTTTTTATTTATTTATTTATTTTGTTTATTTTTTGTTTATTTATTTATTTATTTATTTATTTATTTACTCAATTCAATTACACAGATGATCAACAAAGAAAACACTTAAATCTAATCTGTTATAGTAATCCTAGTTGATGCATGCAACATAAACCAGGTTAAGGTCTTTTCAGCATGTACTGAGGGCTGCACACTTTCTGTACCTGACTGATTCTTTGTTGTTTTCTGACAGGAGTGTTGTATCACAGATGGGGTAAAAAGGCATTGAAGTTGGACCCACAAAACGAAAATGTTTTAGAAAACTTACAGAAACTCAAGAACCACACGGCAGCTGTCCAGTGGAAGACTCAAAGGCAAATGACAACAAGAAAATATTTCCTAATGTTTTGCAGTTTTATGAATTTTAATCGTTTAGTATCAGGAGTTTCCGTTTTGAAACCTTAGAAAAAGAAAACATTCTTTTTGTACGAAATCCAAAGATACAAATGATGCCACGGTAAAGTACTGCTCAGTAGCTTTCATTTGAATAATCACGCTTTAGGATTTCATTCATAGCAGACTGAGACTTGTACCGCATAATAAACAGCACCACGGGAAAGTACTGCTCAGTAGCTTTCATTTGAGTGGTCGCACTTTAGGATTTCTTCCCCAGACTCAAAAGTTAGAATCACCTGGTACAGCATAATAAACAGCGTCACAGCAAAGTACTGCTCAGTAGCTTTGAAAAGTTAGAAGCACATTTCGTGACGTAAATTTGTCTCTAGAGAACAAAAAGAAATTAAGGACAGCATTTATTCTTCTTCAGGTAGTTTGCTCGTTATTTTAATATTCATAGCATTAAATGCTGTTTTATTTAATGCTTTTTGAGATAAAATAAACTGAGAAATATACCGAGCGTATAGAGCTTATAAGCGCTTGGACCTGTATTACAAAGGTTATGGGTTGTAGTTTTTCCCAAGAGAATTGTCCGAGTGTGGCTTCCTTTAGAACCTCTTCCTTTAAAACCGTGAAGTAACGAAATCTCGTCGATTGCCTGGTTTATTTGATGCAGCAAGAGAAACACGCAAGTACACGCAAAAGTCGATTACCGCGCGAGGACACTCGACACGCGCTCTTCTTCCCTCTCTGAACCGAATTATGGCAGGCAAAACTGCTTGCTGACAGATTCTTACTTTTGTACGGCGGCCCATCGTAAAAAGCTCTAACGGCCTAAAGTTTTAGGCTTTAAGTGAAGGATTTCTTATTTCCCTGAATTTTGTATTGCAAAATTATGGCGGAATTATGGCGTTACATGTGTCATGGCACACTCCATAGTGTCAGCAACGTCTCGTTCGGTTGTTCCCATACCAGAATTTTTGGCCAACGGTAAAAAACGACCGCATGTCCACTCACAGTTCCAGAAGGATCAACTGCGCCTCCAACACTCCAACACAAGTTTTCATAGACAACAAAGGAAAGGACATATGGAGGGAGTCAAAGAGGACAACCTTGATAAATCACAACCTGAAAAATCAGCCTACAAATGAAACTGCGGGACCCGTGATAAATTGGATCCAGATTCTCATCACGTGGTAGAAAGATGAAGGTCAGTTGCCGGGGGAACTAAGACCCCCAGAAATGAGCTATTTCTTGGAATATTGGGTTTGGTGCCTATAGATCTTTTCCCTTCTCTTGGAACACTGTAGAAATCCGTCGTTGTGAATGAATTTTTGGATCACTTTTCTTCGTGTAAATAAAATAAGCACATTGTAACCAGAAAAACGGAAATGAAAATTTTGTTCACTTGACAAGTCCACCAGTTTGTTACTTTATGAGAGAGTCTGGGAGAATTAATCGCCGTTATAAAGGTCTCCGACCGACCAAGCCGTGTATTTGGGTTATTATTTGTAAATTTCGACTGTCCTTTATTTACCCCATCTCACTCGTAATAAACGCAGAGAGTTTTTTCTGTCATTGAAGACATTTGTCGTCCAACTGTGTTATCAGAAGACGGTGTTTGCAACATGGACCTTGGTACTTGGGTTGGAGCTTGTTAAATTCCTCTCTGCTGTTCTTTTACGGACCATGAAAACAAAATAGCGGGTTGATAAGTTTAACAACTTTGTTTCATTCAATCTAGCATTATCAATTAGCAGTATTATATGTAAAGCTACAGTTCTCAAATAGCTCACAATCTGTAGGAGTGCAGATCTGAGGATTCTGAATGGTAGAGCTAGTGGCGATTCATTGGGAAGACCCACATTTCATGGCAAGTCAGGTGTTAGTATTGTTGATTATGCAATATGTGATCAAGATATATTCCGCCATATCGCAAATTTCATTGTTATACAACCGTTGAGTTTATCAGATCACAGTCGGCCCATAATGACATGGCTTAATGTCAATACGGTTAATGATCACTCAGCCACAACAAACATCAACGATACATTAGTACGTTTACCTAAACAGTTTATTTGGGAAGAGATTCCTCACTTAAATTTAGAACCGCACTGCAGTCAAGAGAAATACAGAGAATGCTGCATGATTTCCTTATTGATAACAGGCCAGACAGGAATGTTAACACCTCTCTAGATGCAGTAGAAAATATTCTTATTACAACTGCAAAACGTTGTTTAAAAATTAGGGTCGTTAAGAAACGACATATCAAATCATCTTCTAACAAAAAATGGTTTGATAAAGAATGTCGTCTTAAGAGACACGAATTGAGAAAACTTGCTAATCTAAAACACAGAGATCCACTTAATATTACCCTTCGGAAAGGATATCATACCGTCTTAAAACAGTACAAAAGCCTTCTAACACGGAAGAAAAATGAATATTATCAGACTAAGATTTCGGAACTTGAAAATACAGTAGATAATTCGGACAGCCGAAACTTTTGGAACTGTTTAAAATCAATGGATGATTCTGTGAAGGAAACTAGCATCCCACCAATTTCAGAAGAAAATTGGATTTCTCATTTCCAATCACTACACTCTAACGAACCCCTTAATTTACACCAAGAAGCGGTTATTAATGAGTTACGAAGTCTAGATGATGCAACAACACATTCGCATTCTTTGGACTACCTAACAACCGAACTTGAAATACGCACAGCGGCCAAAAAACTCAAAAACAATAAATCTCCGTTTTCAGACAAAATCAAAAACGAAATGATCAAATCCAGCTTAAACCAGTTAATGCCTGTTTATTTGAAATTACACGCGCTCTTCTTCCCTCTCTGAACCGAATTATGGCAGGCAAAACTGCTTGCTGACAGATTCTTACTTTTGTACGGCGGCCCATCGTAAAAAGTTCTATTGGCTTAAAGTGAAGGATTTCTTAATAGGACCATGTAAAAGTTCTTCCAAAGAGGTTTCATTTGAGTGGTAACAACATAGGATTATTTTTGTAAATGGACTCAAAAGTAAGAATGACAAACCCTCTCACAGTAACTTGGTCTAGGAGTAAAATCTTATTGACATTACAAAATGACAGTGAACTTTATTCATAGGGCTGGTGCGAAGATAATAAATTTTCCAGCTTTTTTCTATGACATTTAGACATCACATTTACATGTTATGGTGACCAAGCAAGGTATATATAGAAAATATTTAGAGGATGCAAAGTATACAAAAAGTATACATCAAAGTGTCAATGAAGCTGTGTCTTTACATCTTGGCCTCCATGCAGCACTGATGTATACTTTTTGTATACATCAGTGCTGCTTGAAGACCCTGACGCATACTTTGTGTATACATCATTGTTGCTTGAAGGCGTTGATGTATACTTTGTGTATACATCATTGCTACTTCAAGGCAGTGATGTATACTCATAAAATACATCAATGACATTGATGTATACAAATGGTATACATCAATTTGTACTGCCAAGGCCAAATCTTGCTTGATGTATATTTGATGTATACTAAATATGTACACCAAGGCAATGTAGTACATACTGTGTATACTAATAGTGCTCTAATTTCGGTAAGGGACGGAGCAGCTATAAACGAGTTTGGCAAGTGCTAGATTTTTGACAATGGCTATCCTGCCTAAGATCGTTAGATGTCTGCTTGACCAGGTATTTAAAACTTTTCCATGTTTAGCAAGTCGCTCGTCAAAATTTATTTTGTTCCCAACGTGAACGTTATAAGGGAACGCAATTCCAAGAGCAGTAATGTATTGTTTCAGCCACGAAATACCAAAAGGTTCGTCTTTGCCTAATCTACTCTTCCAAGAACCAAGCCACAAACCCTCAGTTTTTGACTTATTAATTTTCAAGCCAGAAAGGTCACTGAATTGATCAAGAAGAGTAAATAAGGACGCCGCAGATGAGTCGTTGCGAATGAAAGCGGTGGTGTCATTGGCGTACAAGCTGAGTTTAGTGATCTTATTTCCATTTTCAAGACCTTTGATTGATTCATTGATTCGTATTTGGTGGGCGAGAGGTTCTACTGCGAGAACAAAGAGCAATCCTGAAAGAGGACACCCCTGTCTTACACCCCTTTGTAAAGAAAAAAATTCTGACGAGTAGCCATTATTAACGACACAACTAGAAATATTGGAGTAAAAAGTATGAATCCAGTTGAGGAATCTTGGACCAAAGTTCATAATATCAAGCACTTTAAAAAGATAATCCCATTCTAACGAGTCAAAGGCCTTTTCAAAGTCTAGGAAGAGTATCATTCCCTCCTTACTTTCATGGTGTTCAATTATATCTGAAATTAGGCGGATATTCTTGCCGGTGAATCTACCTTTGATGTAGCCAGTTTGATCACTTTCGATCAGATGAGGAAGTACCTTCTCTAACGGCATTACTATGCATTTGGTTGCCAATTTATAGTACGTCTGTATTTAAAAGAGAGATAGGGTGCCAGTTTTTAAGCAGTGTGGGACCTTTTTTCTTTTTCGGGATCAAGGAGATGATTCCTTGCCTCTGAGAGATAGAAAGCTCCCCTAGTAGGGCACCATGATTGAGGCAGCCAATTAAAGGGCCAGAGATGTCGTTCCAAAAGCGGGGATAGAATTCTGCAGTTAAACCATCCGTGCCCGGAGTCTTATTATGTTGAAAGGTCTTGAGTGCAGCAAGGCATTCTTCTGCGGTTATCGGACCTTCGCAAAGGTTTTGCTTTTCATTGTCTAGTTTCTGATGGCTGGTTTTGAGAGGTGTAAAGCTGGTTGTAAAAATTTTTCATAACAGTTAGTATAACCTTTGGATCCTCTGCAGTGATACCCTCAGGTGCCTTCCATTTTGTTATATGTCTTTTTTCATAACTTCTTTTTTCTAAGTTAAAAAAGTATTTATTACATTTTCCCCCCAATTCGTACCATCTAGCTCTACTCCGAATAATGGATCCTTTAGTTCTTGGTTCTAATGGATCCTTGTAACTTGCATTTTCACTAGCTCCCCATTTGAGATTGCACCATTCTAACATCACACTCCACCACCTTAGAAGACTTATGAGAGACTGCCTTCTGAGTCTATAGCCACAGACATGCAGGTGTCCTGTTATGGCCCAATTTACACTTAAGTTAACGCATGGCCACTTTTTGCCGTCAGGTAAGAGAGATGCAGCGATATCTGTCATCAGAGAAGCCAAGGACCACATTCCTAATGAGCCAGCAGTTTACTTCAACCTCGCCAACATGCTTGGACAGAAGGATGAGTTTCCGGTACATAATTATGTTGTCACAAAGTTGACCCTTTAAACCCCAATATCAACATGTGTATTCTCCTCACTGTTCTCTTGATATTTCTTATGATACATGTTGTGAGAGTTTGTTTGAACATCAAGACATTTCATCCTTGGTGATCATTTCTGTAATTCTCATGACCTGTATGTTTGGACATGTAGTGATATTGAAAGGAGAAATTACATGCTGGTCACTCTTGGGGGTAAAAGGATTAACTAAGGAGCAGAAGAGCAAAACCACAGTTCATGGTCTTTAGAAATTTTGAGTCTGTGGATGAAATTTTCAAGTGTGACCATTCAAATGAAAGCTTATAAGCAAACGCGTGGTGCTGTTTATTATGCTGTTTGAGGTGGTTCTAACTTTTGAGCTTGTGGATAAAATCCAAAAGTGTGACAATTCAAATGAAAGCTACTGAGCAGTACTTTCCTTTTTATGCTGTACAAAGTGATTCTAACTTCTGAGTCTGTGAATGAAATCCTAAAGTGTGATCAATCAATTGAAAGCTACTGAGTAGTACTTTCACGTGTTGCTGTTTATTACAGTGTACAAGGTGGTTCTAACCTTTGAGTCTGTGTATGGAACCCTGAAGTATGACCGTTCAATTAAAAGCTATTGAGCAGTACTTTCCTATCATGGTGAATTTTTGTTTTTACTTTCTTGCAAACTGAAATTCAAGAAATTTTATAAGTTTAATTTTCTTGTGTTAACCGAGCTTCTCAATTCTTCGCGTGAAGTTACTTGTGTGAAACTTACTGGTAATCTACATCTACTTTGCATACATCGATGTTCGATATTTTTGTAAAAATTAAAAATTTTTTTCTGTTTACAATATCCTCAGTTCAGTTAGCACTGTGGTTAAAAAAAGAATTATTTCTTTCTTGATCAATTAATTAACTGATTGATTGATCGATCGAGCAATCGATCGATCGATCGATTGATTGATTGATGAAAAAATTAAGTAAATATGAACAGATTGTAACGATTGTAACTTGTTTCATAGGAGGCCGAGAAGCACTTCCTTAAAGCTTTGAAGCTGAACCCAAATTCTGCAGAAATTTATGGTAATTTAGGTGAGAATTTAACTGGTGTAATTTTGAATCTTCTAGTCCCACCCACCCCTCCCAAGAGGGGATGTGTTCCCCCGTATAATTATCTTTGAAGGGATTTACAGAGTTTTCTGCTCTCTTTTGTGAATTACTCGGTCAAAGACTAATCAACACCTTTTTCTAAGGGCAGTTTCTTGGTGCTGTGGATGTTATGATCACCAAAATGACGGAAAACAAAGGATTCGAAAGACAATAAACAATACCCAGACCGAGAGACAATAGCTAACCAACAATAGCTTCCATAACACCAAGAAACACCCAAGACACTTAAAGGTCGCACAAGGGAATCCTTTGGCATAAGGGGTGGGTTGATGCCCCTCTTTGATGGACTAGCATCCCATCCACCCTTGGGGGTGGCGAAGGGGGGGAGTTTTTATTTATTTATTTATTTTGTTTATTTTTTGTTTATTTATTTATTTATTTATTTATTTATTTACTCAATTCAATTACACAGATGATCAACAAAGAAAACACTTAAATCTAATCTGTTATAGTAATCCTAGTTGATGCATGCAACATAAACCAGGTTAAGGTCTTTTCAGCATGTACTGAGGGCTGCACACTTTCTGTACCTGACTGATTCTTTGTTGTTTTCTGACAGGAGTGTTGTATCACAGATGGGGTAAAAAGGCATTGAAGTTGGACCCACAAAACGAAAATGTTTTAGAAAACTTACAGAAACTCAAAAGAACCACACGGCAGCTGTCCAGTGGAAGACTCAAAGGCAAATGACAACAAGAAAATATTTCCTAATGTTTTGCAGTTTTATGAATTTTAATCGTTTAGTATCAGGAGTTTCCGTTTTGAAACCTTAGAAAAAGAAAACATTCTTTTTGTACGAAATCCAAAGATACAAATGATGCCACGGTAAAGTACTGCTCAGTAGCTTTCATTTGAATAATCACGCTTTAGGATTTCATTCATAGCAGACTGAGACTTGTACCGCATAATAAACAGCACCACGGGAAAGTACTGCTCAGTAGCTTTCATTTGAGTGGTCGCACTTTAGGATTTCTTCCCCAGACTCAAAAGTTAGAATCACCTGGTACAGCATAATAAACAGCGTCACAGCAAAGTACTGCTCAGTAGCTTTGAAAAGTTAGAAGCACATTTCGTGACGTAAATTTGTCTCTAGAGAACAAAAAGAAATTAAGGACAGCATTTATTCTTCTTCAGGTAGTTTGCTCGTTATTTTAATATTCATAGCATTAAATGCTGTTTTATTTAATGCTTTTTGAGATAAAATAAACTGAGAAATATACCGAGCGTATAGAGCTTATAAGCGCTTGGACCTGTATTACAAAGGTTATGGGTTGTAGTTTTTCCCAAGAGAATTGTCCGAGTGTGCCTTCCTTTAGAACCTCTTCCTTTAAAACCGTGAAGTAACGAAATCTCGTCGATTGCCTGGTTTATTTGATGCAGCAAGAGAAACACGCAAGTACACGCAAAAGTCGATTACCGCGCGAGGACACTCGACACGCGCTCCTCTTCCCTCTCTGAACCGAATTATGGCAGGCAAAACTGCTTGCTGACAGATTCTTACTTTTGTACGGCGGCCCATCGTAAAAAGCTCTAACGGCCTAAAGTTTTAGGCTTTAAGTGAAGGATTTCTTATTTCCCTGAATTTTGTATTGCAAAATTATGGCGGAATTATGGCGTTACATGTGTCATGGCACACTCCATAGTGTCAGCAACGTCTCGTTCGGTTGTTCCCATACCAGAATTTTTGGCCAACGGTAAAAAACGACCGCATGTCCACTCACAGTTCCAGAAGGATCAACTGCGCCTCCAACACTCCAACACAAGTTTTCATAGACAACAAAGGAAAGGACATATGGAGGGAGTCAAAGAGGACAACCTTGATAAATCACAACCTGAAAAATCAGCCTACAAATGAAACTGCGGGACCCGTGATAAATTGGATCCAGATTCTCATCACGTGGTAGAAAGATGAAGGTCAGTTGCCGGGGGAACTAAGACCCCCAGAAATGAGCTATTTCTTGGAATATTGGGTTTGGTGCCTATAGATCTTTTCCCTTCTCTTGGAACACTGTAGAAATCCGTCGTTGTGAATGAATTTTTGGATCACTTTTCTTCGTGTAAATAAAATAAGCACATTGTAACCAGAAAAACGGAAATGAAAATTTTGTTCACTTGACAAGTCCACCAGTTTGTTACTTTATGAGAGAGTCTGGGAGAATTAATCGCCGTTATAAAGGTCTCCGACCGACCAAGCCGTGTATTTGGGTTATTATTTGTAAATTTCGACTGTCCTTTATTTACCCCATCTCACTCGTAATAAACGCAGAGAGTTTTTTCTGTCATTGAAGACATTTGTCGTCCAACTGTGTTATCAGAAGACGGTGTTTGCAACATGGACCTTGGTACTTGGGTTGGAGCTTGTTAAATTCCTCTCTGCTGTTCTTTTACGGACCATGAAAACAAAATAGCGGGTTGATAAGTTTAACAACTTTGTTTCATTCAATCTAGCATTATCAATTAGCAGTATTATATGTAAAGCTACAGTTCTCAAATAGCTCACAATCTGTAGGAGTGCAGATCTGAGGATTCTGAATGGTAGAGCTAGTGGCGATTCATTGGGAAGACCCACATTTCATGGCAAGTCAGGTGTTAGTATTGTTGATTATGCAATATGTGATCAAGATATATTCCGCCATATCGCAAATTTCATTGTTATACAACCGTTGAGTTTATCAGATCACAGTCGGCCCATAATGACATGGCTTAATGTCAATACGGTTAATGATCACTCAGCCACAACAAACATCAACGATACATTAGTACGTTTACCTAAACAGTTTATTTGGGAAGAGATTCCTCACTTAAATTTAGAACCGCACTGCAGTCAAGAGAAATACAGAGAATGCTGCATGATTTCCTTATTGATAACAGGCCAGACAGGAATGTTAACACCTCTCTAGATGCAGTAGAAAATATTCTTATTACAACTGCAAAACGTTGTTTAAAAATTAGGGTCGTTAAGAAACGACATATCAAATCATCTTCTAACAAAAAATGGTTTGATAAAGAATGTCGTCTTAAGAGACACGAATTGAGAAAACTTGCTAATCTAAAACACAGAGATCCACTTAATATTACCCTTCGGAAAGGATATCATACCGTCTTAAAACAGTACAAAAGCCTTCTAACACGGAAGAAAAATGAATATTATCAGACTAAGATTTCGGAACTTGAAAATACAGTAGATAATTCGGACAGCCGAAACTTTTGGAACTGTTTAAAATCAATGGATGATTCTGTGAAGGAAACTAGCATCCCACCAATTTCAGAAGAAAATTGGATTTCTCATTTCCAATCACTACACTCTAACGAACCCCTTAATTTACACCAAGAAGCGGCTATTAATGAGTTACGAAGTCTAGATGATGCAACAACACATTCGCATTCTTTGGACTACCTAACAACCGAACTTGAAATACGCACAGCGGCCAAAAAACTCAAAAACAATAAATCTCCGTTTTCAGACAAAATCAAAAACGAAATGATCAAATCCAGCTTAAACCAGTTAATGCCTGTTTATTTGAAATTACACGCGCTCTTCTTCCCTCTCTGAACCGAATTATGGCAGGCAAAACTGCTTGCTGACAGATTCTTACTTTTGTACGGCGGCCCATCGTAAAAAGTTCTATTGGCTTAAAGTGAAGGATTTCTTAATAGGACCATGTAAAAGTTCTTCCAAAGAGGTTTCATTTGAGTGGTAACAACATAGGATTATTTTTGTAAATGGACTCAAAAGTAAGAATGACAAACCCTCTCACAGTAACTTGGTCTAGGAGTAAAATCTTATTGACATTACAAAATGACAGTGAACTTTATTCATAGGGCTGGTGCGAAGATAATAAATTTTCCAGCTTTTTTCTATGACATTTAGACATCACATTTACATGTTATGGTGACCAAGCAAGGTATATATAGAAAATATTTAGAGGATGCAAAGTATACAAAAAGTATACATCAAAGTGTCAATGAAGCTGTGTCTTTACATCTTGGCCTCCATGCAGCACTGATGTATACTTTTTGTATACATCAGTGCTGCTTGAAGACCCTGACGCATACTTTGTGTATACATCATTGTTGCTTGAAGGCGTTGATGTATACTTTGTGTATACATCATTGCTACTTCAAGGCAGTGATGTATACTCATAAAATACATCAATGACATTGATGTATACAAATGGTATACATCAATTTGTACTGCCAAGGCCAAATCTTGCTTGATGTATATTTGATGTATACTAAATATGTACACCAAGGCAATGTAGTACATACTGTGTATACTAATAGTGCTCTAATTTCGGTAAGGGACGGAGCAGCTATAAACGAGTTTGGCAAGTGCTAGATTTTTGACAATGGCTATCCTGCCTAAGATCGTTAGATGTCTGCTTGACCAGGTATTTAAAACTTTTCCATGTTTAGCAAGTCGCTCGTCAAAATTTATTTTGTTCCCAACGTGAACGTTATAAGGGAACGCAATTCCAAGAGCAGTAATGTATTGTTTCAGCCACGAAATACCAAAAGGTTCGTCTTTGCCTAATCTACTCTTCCAAGAACCAAGCCACAAACCCTCAGTTTTTGACTTATTAATTTTCAAGCCAGAAAGGTCACTGAATTGATCAAGAAGAGTAAATAAGGACGCCGCAGATGAGTCGTTGCGAATGAAAGCGGTGGTGTCATTGGCGTACAAGCTGAGTTTAGTGATCTTATTTCCATTTTCAAGACCTTTGATTGATTCATTGATTCGTATTTGGTGGGCGAGAGGTTCTACTGCGAGAACAAAGAGCAATCCTGAAAGAGGACACCCCTGTCTTACACCCCTTTGTAAAGAAAAAAATTCTGACGAGTAGCCATTATTAACGACACAACTAGAAATATTGGAGTAAAAAGTATGAATCCAGTTGAGGAATCTTGGACCAAAGTTCATAATATCAAGCACTTTAAAAAGATAATCCCATTCTAACGAGTCAAAGGCCTTTTCAAAGTCTAGGAAGAGTATCATTCCCTCCTTACTTTCATGGTGTTCAATTATATCTGAAATTAGGCGGATATTCTTGCCGGTGAATCTACCTTTGATGTAGCCAGTTTGATCACTTTCGATCAGATGAGGAAGTACCTTCTCTAACGGCATTACTATGCATTTGGTTGCCAATTTATAGTACGTCTGTATTTAAAAGAGAGATAGGGTGCCAGTTTTTAAGCAGTGTGGGACCTTTTTTCTTTTTCGGGATCAAGGAGATGATTCCTTGCCTCTGAGAGATAGAAAGCTCCCCTAGTAGGGCACCATGATTGAGGCAGCCAATTAAAGGGCCAGAGATGTCGTTCCAAAAGCGGGGATAGAATTCTGCAGTTAAACCATCCGTGCCCGGAGTCTTATTATGTTGAAAGGTCTTGAGTGCAGCAAGGCATTCTTCTGCGGTTATCGGACCTTCGCAAAGGTTTTGCTTTTCATTGTCTAGTTTCTGATGGCTGGTTTTGAGAGGTGTAAAGCTGGTTGTAAAAATTTTTCATAACAGTTAGTATAACCTTTGGATCCTCTGCAGTGATACCCTCAGGTGCCTTCCATTTTGTTATATGTCTTTTTTCATAACTTCTTTTTTCTAAGTTAAAAAAGTATTTATTACATTTTCCCCCCAATTCGTACCATCTAGCTCTACTCCGAATAATGGATCCTTTAGTTCTTGGTTCTAATGGATCCTTGTAACTTGCATTTTCACTAGCTCCCCATTTGAGATTGCACCATTCTAACATCACACTCCACCACCTTAGAAGACTTATGAGAGACTGCCTTCTGAGTCTATAGCCACAGACATGCAGGTGTCCTGTTATGGCCCAATTTACACTTAAGTTAACGCATGGCCACTTTTTGCCGTCAGGTAAGAGAGATGCAGCGATATCTGCCATCAGAGAAGCCAAGGACCACATTCCTAATGAGCCAGCAGTTTACTTCAACCTCGCCAACATGCTTGGACAGAAGGATGAGTTTCCGGTACATAATTATGTTGTCACAAAGTTGACCCTTTAAACCCCAATATCAACATGTGTATTCTCCTCACTGTTCTCTTGATATTTCTTATGATACATGTTGTGAGAGTTTGTTTGAACATCAAGACATTTCATCCTTGGTGATCATTTCTGTAATTCTCATGACCTGTATGTTTGGACATGTAGTGATATTGAAAGGAGAAATTACATGCTGGTCACTCTTGGGGGTAAAAGGATTAACTAAGGAGCAGAAGAGCAAAACCACAGTTCATGGTCTTTAGAAATTTTGAGTCTGTGGATGAAATTTTCAAGTGTGACCATTCAAATGAAAGCTTATAAGCAAACGCGTGGTGCTGTTTATTATGCTGTTTGAGGTGGTTCTAACTTTTGAGCTTGTGGATAAAATCCAAAAGTGTGACAATTCAAATGAAAGCTACTGAGCAGTACTTTCCTTTTTATGCTGTACAAAGTGATTCTAACTTCTGAGTCTGTGAATGAAATCCTAAAGTGTGATCAATCAATTGAAAGCTACTGAGTAGTACTTTCACGTGTTGCTGTTTATTACAGTGTACAAGGTGGTTCTAACCTTTGAGTCTGTGTATGGAACCCTGAAGTATGACCGTTCAATTAAAAGCTATTGAGCAGTACTTTCCTATCATGGTGAATTTTTGTTTTTACTTTCTTGCAAACTGAAATTCAAGAAATTTTATAAGTTTAATTTTCTTGTGTTAACCGAGCTTCTCAATTCTTCGCGTGAAGTTACTTGTGTGAAACTTACTGGTAATCTACATCTACTTTGCATACATCGATGTTCGATATTTTTGTAAAAATTAAAAAATTTTTTCTGTTTACAATATCCTCAGTTCAGTTAGCACTGTGGTTAAAAAAAGAATTATTTCTTTCTTGATCAATTAATTAACTGATTGATTGATCGATCGAGCAATCGATCGATCGATCGATTGATTGATTGATGAAAAAATTAAGTAAATATGAACAGATTGTAACGATTGTAACTTGTTTCATAGGAGGCCGAGAAGCACTTCCTTAAAGCTTTGAAGCTGAACCCAAATTCTGCAGAAATTTATGGTAATTTAGGTGAGAATTTAACTGGTGTAATTTTGAATCTTCTAGTCCCACCCACCCCTCCCAAGAGGGGATGTGTTCCCCCGTATAATTATCTTTGAAGGGATTTACAGAGTTTTCTGCTCTCTTTTGTGAATTACTCGGTCAAAGACTAATCAACACCTTTTTCTAAGGGCAGTTTCTTGGTGCTGTGGATGTTATGATCACCAAAATGACGGAAAACAAAGGATTCGAAAGACAATAAACAATACCCAGACCGAGAGACAATAGCTAACCAACAATAGCTTCCATAACACCAAGAAACACCCAAGACACTTAAAGGTCGCACAAGGGAATCCTTTGGCATAAGGGGTGGGTTGATGCCCCTCTTTGATGGACTAGCATCCCATCCACCCTTGGGGGTGGCGAAGGGGGGGAGTTTTTATTTATTTATTTATTTTGTTTATTTTTTGTTTATTTATTTATTTATTTATTTATTTATTTACTCAATTCAATTACACAGATGATCAACAAAGAAAACACTTAAATCTAATCTGTTATAGTAATCCTAGTTGATGCATGCAACATAAACCAGGTTAAGGTCTTTTCAGCATGTACTGAGGGCTGCACACTTTCTGTACCTGACTGATTCTTTGTTGTTTTCTGACAGGAGTGTTGTATCACAGATGGGGTAAAAAGGCATTGAAGTTGGACCCACAAAACGAAAATGTTTTAGAAAACTTACAGAAACTCAAAAGAACCACACGGCAGCTGTCCAGTGGAAGACTCAAAGGCAAATGACAACAAGAAAATATTTCCTAATGTTTTGCAGTTTTATGAATTTTAATCGTTTAGTATCAGGAGTTTCCGTTTTGAAACCTTAGAAAAAGAAAACATTCTTTTTGTACGAAATCCAAAGATACAAATGATGCCACGGTAAAGTACTGCTCAGTAGCTTTCATTTGAATAATCACGCTTTAGGATTTCATTCATAGCAGACTGAGACTTGTACCGCATAATAAACAGCACCACGGGAAAGTACTGCTCAGTAGCTTTCATTTGAGTGGTCGCACTTTAGGATTTCTTCCCCAGACTCAAAAGTTAGAATCACCTGGTACAGCATAATAAACAGCGTCACAGCAAAGTACTGCTCAGTAGCTTTGAAAAGTTAGAAGCACATTTCGTGACGTAAATTTGTCTCTAGAGAACAAAAAGAAATTAAGGACAGCATTTATTCTTCTTCAGGTAGTTTGCTCGTTATTTTAATATTCATAGCATTAAATGCTGTTTTATTTAATGCTTTTTGAGATAAAATAAACTGAGAAATATACCGAGCGTATAGAGCTTATAAGCGCTTGGACCTGTATTACAAAGGTTATGGGTTGTAGTTTTTCCCAAGAGAATTGTCCGAGTGTGCCTTCCTTTAGAACCTCTTCCTTTAAAACCGTGAAGTAACGAAATCTCGTCGATTGCCTGGTTTATTTGATGCAGCAAGAGAAACACGCAAGTACACGCAAAAGTCGATTACCGCGCGAGGACACTCGACACGCGCTCTTCTTCCCTCTCTGAACCGAATTATGGCAGGCAAAACTGCTTGCTGACAGATTCTTACTTTTGTACGGCGGCCCATCGTAAAAAGCTCTAACGGCCTAAAGTTTTAGGCTTTAAGTGAAGGATTTCTTATTTCCCTGAATTTTGTATTGCAAAATTATGGCGGAATTATGGCGTTACATGTGTCATGGCACACTCCATAGTGTCAGCAACGTCTCGTTCGGTTGTTCCCATACCAGAATTTTTGGCCAACGGTAAAAAACGACCGCATGTCCACTCACAGTTCCAGAAGGATCAACTGCGCCTCCAACACTCCAACACAAGTTTTCATAGACAACAAAGGAAAGGACATATGGAGGGAGTCAAAGAGGACAACCTTGATAAATCACAACCTGAAAAATCAGCCTACAAATGAAACTGCGGGACCCGTGATAAATTGGATCCAGATTCTCATCACGTGGTAGAAAGATGAAGGTCAGTTGCCGGGGGAACTAAGACCCCCAGAAATGAGCTATTTCTTGGAATATTGGGTTTGGTGCCTATAGATCTTTTCCCTTCTCTTGGAACACTGTAGAAATCCGTCGTTGTGAATGAATTTTTGGATCACTTTTCTTCGTGTAAATAAAATAAGCACATTGTAACCAGAAAAACGGAAATGAAAATTTTGTTCACTTGACAAGTCCACCAGTTTGTTACTCTATGAGAGAGTCTGGGAGAATTAATCGCCGTTATAAAGGTCTCCGACCGACCAAGCCGTGTATTTGGGTTATTATTTGTAAATTTCGACTGTCCTTTATTTACCCCATCTCACTCGTAATAAACGCAGAGAGTTTTTTCTGTCATTGAAGACATTTGTCGTCCAACTGTGTTATCAGAAGACGGTGTTTGCAACATGGACCTTGGTACTTGGGTTGGAGCTTGTTAAATTCCTCTCTGCTGTTCTTTTACGGACCATGAAAACAAAATAGCGGGTTGATAAGTTTAACAACTTTGTTTCATTCAATCTAGCATTATCAATTAGCAGTATTATATGTAAAGCTACAGTTCTCAAATAGCTCACAATCTGTAGGAGTGCAGATCTGAGGATTCTGAATGGTAGAGCTAGTGGCGATTCATTGGGAAGACCCACATTTCATGGCAAGTCAGGTGTTAGTATTGTTGATTATGCAATATGTGATCAAGATATATTCCGCCATATCGCAAATTTCATTGTTATACAACCGTTGAGTTTATCAGATCACAGTCGGCCCATAATGACATGGCTTAATGTCAATACGGTTAATGATCACTCAGCCACAACAAACATCAACGATACATTAGTACGTTTACCTAAACAGTTTATTTGGGAAGAGATTCCTCACTTAAATTTAGAACCGCACTGCAGTCAAGAGAAATACAGAGAATGCTGCATGATTTCCTTATTGATAACAGGCCAGACAGGAATGTTAACACCTCTCTAGATGCAGTAGAAAATATTCTTATTACAACTGCAAAACGTTGTTTAAAAATTAGGGTCGTTAAGAAACGACATATCAAATCATCTTCTAACAAAAAATGGTTTGATAAAGAATGTCGTCTTAAGAGACACGAATTGAGAAAACTTGCTAATCTAAAACACAGAGATCCACTTAATATTACCCTTTGGAAAGGATATCATACCGTCTTAAAACAGTACAAAAGCCTTCTAACACGGAAGAAAAATGAATATTATCAGACTAAGATTTCGGAACTTGAAAATACAGTAGATAATTCGGACAGCCGAAACTTTTGGAACTGTTTAAAATCAATGGATGATTCTGTGAAGGAAACTAGCATCCCACCAATTTCAGAAGAAAATTGGATTTCTCATTTCCAATCACTACACTCTAACGAACCCCTTAATTTACACCAAGAAGCGGTTATTAATGAGTTACGAAGTCTAGATGATGCAACAACACATTCGCATTCTTTGGACTACCTAACAACCGAACTTGAAATACGCACAGCGGCCAAAAAACTCAAAAACAATAAATCTCCGTTTTCAGACAAAATCAAAAACGAAATGATCAAATCCAGCTTAAACCAGTTAATGCCTGTTTATTTGAAATTATTTAATGCAGTTCTTAGCTCGGGCACTATGCCTCAAACATGGTGCGGTGGCCTTATTATACCAATCTTTAAAAGTGGGACTAAAAATGATCCCTCAAATTATCGGGGAATATGTATTTCTAGTTGTCTTGGTAAACTATTTTGTTCCATTCTTAATCAAAGACTTCTTGAACACGTTCAGTCGCTTGACATACTTCATAAATCTCAAATTGGTTTTCTAGCGAATAATCGAACAGCAGACCATGTTCTTACACTACGAACGTTAATAGACAAATATGTCAATTGTCACCAAACGAAAGTATATGCATGTTTTGTGGACTTTAGGAAAGCATTTGATTCGGTCTGGCATGATGGACTTCTATACAAGCTGTTAAAAATCAATATCCGAGGAAACTTCTATAATGTAATTAAAAGTTTATATTCGAATTCTACCTCCTCTGTTAGAATTGGAAATAGCCAAACGCGATCTTTTCAATACGCCAGAGGTGTGCGCCAATGCTGCGTTTCTAGTCCTTTGCTCTTTAACCTATACGTCAATGATTTAGCTTTCTCGTTTAACAATATTCTATCTGATCCGTTCGTGCTACCAAATGGCACCAAACTCAACTCTCTTTTTTATGCAGACGACTTAATTATATTATCACGATCAAAAGTAGGATTGCAAAATTGCCTAAACGAGTTATCCTCATATTGCAACTCTCGGATGCTAAGAATAAACCCCAAGAAAACCAAGATAATGATTTTTCAACGATGCACAACAAAGCGTGATTATGTTTTTCACATAGGCAGTGAAATGATAGACATTGGCCAAAACTATACCTACCTAGGGACTCGCATCTCGTCTTCCGGAAATTTTACGCTTTCGCTTGAACACCTTCGACAAAAAGCTCTTCATGCTTTCTTTGGTCTACGACGGCACACTGATTTTAATAAACTGAAACCTTCTCTTGTGTGTAAAATTTTTGACTCAATGATCTCACCAATTTTAACCTACAATAGTGAAGTTTGGGGTGCCTTTGCGAAATCAGTTTTTAAGTCGTGGGACAGTTCCGCAATTGAAAAAAACTCATTTACAATTCTGTAAACGTCATTTAGAAGTTCATAACAAGGCTTCCAATATTACATGTAGAGCTGAACTGGGTAAATTCCCTTAGATCATTGATATAAATAAAAAGATAATTACTTAAACTACGTCCGAGAAAAGGAAGAAAGCTCTATAGTCAAACAATCTTTAAAAATATCGATTGACCTTCATTATAACGGTCATAATAGTTTTTACTCTAGTCTCATGAAAATGACTGACTATTACAATTTCTGTGACTTTAATTGTAATTCATTGAATGAAAGTAAAATCAAACAATATGTAGATCTCATGAAAAAGAAATATATCTCTTACTGGAACCAAACCCTTCAACATTCGCAAAAACTTAGTTTTTATTACACGTTCAAAAAGAATTATAGCCTTTCTGCCTACCTAGATCTAACAAGAAAGAACCCATCTAGAAAATCATTAGTAAAACTGAGAATTAGCAGTCATAAACTTCGGATTGAAACAGGTAGATACGACAAAATACCTCGTGATGAGAGGTTATGTAGTCTCTGCAATTGTAACAAAATTGAAGATGAAACTCATTTTTTACTAGATTGCCCGAGCTATTCTTCGATAAGAGACAGGTTCTTTTCTAAAATAGAACCTAAAATCCCATTTCTACGACTATTATCACATGAGACCTTATTGTCACATCTTATGAATTGTACTGATTATTTTATAAATATTCAATTAATTTCGTTCATCTCGTCACGCTTTGAACAGAGAGACAAACTAGTTACAATGGCTACCTCTCTGAATGGTTAAAAATAAGAAATGGTTGTAATCTCTTTTAGTTATTTTAATTAAGTAAGAAATTAATAATTAAGTTTTAAGGGGCTTTTGCAATACTGTAATACTAATGAAACTGCGGGACCTGTGATAAATTGGACCGATTCTCATCACGTGGTAGAAAGGTGGGGATCAGTTGCCCGAGGAACTTAGACTCCCAGAAATAAGCTATTTCTTGGAATGTTTGGGTGTGGTGCCTCTAGATCGTTCCCCTTCTCTTAGAACTCTGTTGTTCTGAATGAATTTTTGGATCACTTTTCTCCGTGTAAATAAGATGTGCACATGGTAACCAGAAGAACGTGTAACCAAATTTTGTTCAACTGTCCAATCTACGAATTTGTTACCTTTTAAGAGAATCTGGGAGAATTAATCGCCTTTATATTGGTCCCCGACCGACCTACGAGTTATTATTTGTAAATTTGACTGTCCTTTATTTACCCCATCTTACTCGTAATAAACACGAGAGTTTTTGTTTTGTTATTGAAGAGATATGTTGTCCAGATGTTCTATCAAAAGTGTTTGCAGCATGGACCTTGTACCTGGATAGGTGCTTGTTAAATTCCTCTCTGTTGTTCTTTTACGGTCCATGAAAATAAAGTAGCCAGTTGATAAGTTTAACAACTTTATTTCAGTCAATCTAGCATTGTTAAGCAGCATTATACGTGTAGCTAGGACTTTTTTCACGTTTATAGATAATGTTACAGTTCTCAAATAGCTTATTTATACGACTAATAACAATAATAATAATTAAAAATATTTATACAGGGTAACCACTTCAGTTGCACCAAAGTGCAACAGCAGTGTGAACTACTGTGCAGAGTTCTGCACCAGCTAATAACGATTTTAAACCTTGATATTCGATTGGTTAATTAACTAGCATTCTACATGCAGCTACGAAAAAATGTAACTCCTTACAGACTAAACGCTATAACAAGTTTTAAACAGCTCATAAATGCGACTTATCAAATTCTGACAGAAGTGTTTATAGGTGCATACTACTTCTAAGATTCCTGCACCTGCTAGTAGCACTTCTGTACCTTGATCCATAATAATTATAATCTTTTGAGGGTTCTCAAACAACTCATATATGTGACTACTTCTGAACTTAATCTGTTGTGATTACTGTAAGTTAAGAATCATCATCAATAAAATTGTAGCAATGATAAAAATGAACTTGGAGGAGAGGGTGCATAAGACTCTCACTCCCTGGATCCTTCAGTCAAGTTCCTCCTTTTCCGTTAGGGCGGATAGCGCCTGTTTGTTCTTTTCCTATTGCAATATTGTCATGTTTTTCACGCTTCTTGCCCTCTCACAAATGCAATCTCCTCCCGTCTCCTTTCCCATACTTCCCCGATTTCCGACCCCTTTTATCCCTGATACTCCCGCTCTCCTGTCCCCCACCATTAACCTCTTTAATACCGACAATGTTTTTGCGGCTCTCGCAACACTTACGTTTATGATGTACACTGATCACAATATTTTGACCAAGTGTATATTCTGGGAGATTTGTTAACTTTAACATTGTAATGAAGTATGTCTTGTCAATGACCCTATTTCCCCCTTTGAAAATTCCGATCCGATTAGACTGATACCCAAATAGCGTCAAGGTCCCACCCCTCTAATCCCTGATCCCACCTCTCTGATCCCTGATCCCACCCCTCTGATCCCTGATTCCACCTTCCACCCCTCTATCCCTGATCCCACCCCTTTGATCCCTGAACCCATTCCTCCGATCCCTGAATTCAACCCGCTAATATAATCCCTGATACCAACCCACCATTCCCCGATCGCACCCCTTTGATCCCTGATCCCACCCCTCTGATCCCTAAACTCGCCCCACCGATCACCTCCCATTCATTTGATGCCCGATCCCATGTTCCAGGAGCCCATAAGCTCCTGATGTACCTTATTGCGACCCTTATTAAAAGCTACGAAAAATGCAGAAAGGAAGAGACAAAGCTCAGTTGATGCGTGACACCAATAACAAAGAAAGAGTTCATAAGCTAGTTGAACACGTAAAGGTGTCATTGTTTTTAACACAAACGTTTCAGCATAGCTCTTCTTCAGTGTGCGCTTTACGTGCACTTTTTTCAGTTAGGTTTTTAAGTATGGCGCAATTGCAATGCGCATTTTTCTCCACACTGAAGAAGGGCTATGCCCGAAATGTTTGTGCTTTTACAATGACACCTTTACGTGTTTAACTAGCGTATTAACTTTTTCTTTACGAAAAATGCACCCTGGTCTCAAACATTAAATAAATGTACTACTATAATAACCGAGCACCAAGTCTGTACTGCGAAAGAGAACTTAAGCTTTTAATATGAACACAAACTGTTAGAAAACGAATTCCAATTTTTATAAGATTCTTGCGATTCTCCTTGGATTCTCTAATCCGTTCCGATGCCTTTAGGTGTGGGAAAAAGCGTTTGTAAAATTGAACATGCAAACAAAAAATGTTATTTAAAAAAGCTGAGAAACACGTTTGTAGACAAACCCACACTTTAGTTATTTCATGTTGCTACTTGAAAGTAACTAAACTGCTAAACAATGTACCAATAAGTTGTTTTCATTGAAAAAATTTTTCATGTGGTTTGATTTTCACGCCATAAAACTACCACCGAGTGCCCAACATGGTCCCCACCAATTACGGCCGCGATAACCACTGATAATTTGGATTAACTTTTTATGCAAATTATACTATTAGTATTTTACCCTCGTATAATTCGGCTGCGTTTGTCACTGCTATTTTGTCGAAGAACTTTTTTAAAACTTAAAAGTTTTAAATAATCTACAACAGCGTGTCTTGGCATAACTAAATCGCCTAAGATAGTGTTGCCTTATTAGCTTCACCTTCTAAGACAGTTTGCGATGTAATAAAAGGTACCGTTCATTCTTCCTGTACACTGTTCAAAGTGAGAGTGTTTCACTGTCTTCCTCAATGTGAGTTTCTACTTGTTAAAAACGCTCGACGTGTATTTTAAATAATCAGTCCTCGAAAAGTCTTGTTGTCGTCAGTTCTCTTTCCAAAAGAAGCATTTGCCCTTTTAGCTTTATTAGTGTGTTCGTTGTGATTTCGTTGGTAAGGAACTCCATCTTGCTAGCTTTGTTCTATTACAAGTCAATTTTAGATCCATTTATACAGCGTGCTGTTGATGTTGTATTTCCCATCATTGTTCTGCGAATTTGCAACTGCCAGATAGGTGTGACCATTGTATTCAAGTGATGTCATATCCCTCCCTCCCTGAGTTGATATCTCTTGGTACTGAATGAACTGTTGTCCAGAGTACCGGTAAATAACAGACTTTGTGTTGCGTCCCTGACTGTCATCCTTGTAATTAGCCACATCCAGGAACGTTTGACCGCACATGACAAATGGATTCCAGGCGAAAGTTCCACGAGTGGGGATAGACTGAAACAGGACGAACTTGCTGCCATCCCACTTGTAAATGAACGAGTCGATGTTATAATTACGTCCATTGTACTCGTTGGCAAAGGCGAGGAATGTGTCACCGTTGATGTTGAAGGATTTCACGTCTCCTGCTCCATACGTCTGAAGAGACTGCAGTTTGACAAAGCTGTTTCCTGACCACTTGAATACAGTGGAGTTGGCAGCATTCTCCAGCTGGGAGTTTTCCCAGTTGGCAAAAGCAATGAAAGTCTCATTGTTTATTACAAACGACGTGCTTGCATGACCGGTTCCCTCTGTTTCTATCTCCTGAAACGTTTCAAACTGGTTGTCCTTCCATTTGTAGATGACTGCCGACTTTGCCCACGCATTCGTAACGGCGAGAAACATTTCCTGTATCATTTCAAAAAAATTAAAGCTTGTTGCTGAATTTGTTGAAATGTTTTGTAAAGTAACAAACTGGTGTCCATTCCACTGGTAAATAACAGAGTTCAGTTGGACTGTAGCTCCATTATAATGATTAGCAACGGCGAGGTAATGTTTATCAGAGATCGTAAAATTTTCGATGTCATATGCTCCGGTAGTGTCTATGGTCTGGTAGAGGAAGAGCCTTCCAGTTGAAGTGTTCAGTTTGTAGATAAAGGAGTCTGTGTTGAAGCGCTTAGTATCACCAAGATAGTTGGCGAAGGCGAGAAACAGACTTCCATTGATGCTGAACTGTTTAGCAGCCTCAGCTCCTCTGGTTGGTAAATCTTGATACTTTTGGAAGCCGTGCAAACTATTGGCACAATCTTTGATAGAAAAATAAGCATGCTACATTTAACATTAAAAGCATATCAATGCCACGCTGAAAGAAACCCATTGTTAGCGCACATTACGCGTTTTTTTTGGGTTAAAATCTTTCAATTTTTTTTTCATTTTTATTTTCTTTTTCATTTTTGCGTATAGGTTTTCGTTTATAATTAGATATGTTAATATTTTCTGTCACCTATTCGTTTTACAAGTTTCTTTAGTCATTTACATAGTTAGTTGTCAGTTGTACGTTGTCGAAGTCTTTTAGATCAAGGTTTGCTTTTTCTACTCGTCCATTTCAGTTTAAATGTTAGCGATATCACCGGTAAGGTACGTTGTTGTATTACCTTTAGTTTTATTGTTTCCTTAGTTTTCGTATTTCGTTAGTTTCGTATGTCGTCATTTGTTAAGACTTTTAAATATTTATCTTCCTCGCAGAACCGGTCTGGAAAGAACGTTTAGCTTATCAGTGATCCCAGTACAATAAAAGTAGAGCGCTCAGTTTTTGGTTTATGATTTAGTGGCTAAATCCATATCACTGCAACTGGAAAAGATAAGCATATGGATATCACGCTGAAAAGCATAATTGTGACATCTCAAAATATAATATATCTTTTAAGTCCAGCACATTCAAAGGCTTTCTCAGTTCATAAGTGCACGTGTACAAAGTCTAAGACACGTACAAAGTTGTTTTTCAAGTGAAATTCTTGCCATGAATTCGAAGCTCGCGTTTACTAAAGAAATAACATTTAACTGCTAAAGAAGTTTTGCTTTGTTTAACTAATCAATTTCAAAATAATAATAACAATAATAATAATAATAATAATAATAATAATAATTTATTAAAATAGGGCTATTATCACTACTTGCTCATGACGCTTCACAATAAAAAGTTAATTATATAATATATAGAATAAAAAGGTTAAAAACGGAAACTATCTATAAAGCTAAACATTAAAAATATTTGATGATCGAAGAAATCTTCTATTAAACACTGTAAGATGTCCTTGTGTATTCCTCACACGCTGAGCCTGTACAAGAACTATACGGTACTTGTGCTCAGTTTATCCTATCTGTCTGGATTATGAGCTGGCAACATACAGTTATTTGTTATCTAGTGTTTTTGATCGTCTGTCAGGTTTAGTTCGATATGTGGTCAGTCGGTTCCGTTGCCTCCAGCGCTTGTCTGGATTACGCTTTTGCAATTGAAACACAGCCTTACAACTTCCAGGAACTACTCTCGCATAAAAGTGACACAGGTCAGTTCGCCACACTTTTTAGGGATGATAGCTTTTGGTTTGGTACCGTACAGGGTGTTTATAAGACTAAACTAACCATACTAGAATTCTACTCGCAGGGGGTAAAAATAAATTCAAGCAACGCGTACAAACTAAATTCTGGTACCTTTAGAGTTCCTTTTATTTTTATTGCCTTAGTGTTTGGGGCAATACGTTGTGATGGTACATGAAGCAAGTCCAGCTAGTGGAAAGTTTTGCAAGCGTTCTGACATTCACACTTGATACATGCATCGCAAGAACGGACTTTACACTACACGGTTAGAAATTCGTCGTGTAAGGTTTGCAAAGAACGTTAGTTACTTTAAATCAAAACAGTTCCTTTTTCACTTCACTGGATTTTTTATTAGATTTTCTGGCACTCTTACTTTGCGTTTTCCTCTCTTTTCTTTTTCTTTTTTCCCTTCATTAAAAGTTTTTACTTTGTCCCTTTTTAGGATTTAAGTTGTTATAAATCTGATTCGGATATTCAAACACTGTAATTAAGCGTCAAAAAAAAGCTCCTCCAGGGAAAATGTATGAACGAACATCCCCATCACTTTTGTTTGGGAGCTTCTCTCAGGCTCACAAGCATAACACTGTTAGGACGAGTTTTTGAAACCATTTTCCTCTGAAACATTTTCCTTTCTTAAGACCCAGTTCATGATCAACGACTAGATTTTCTCAAAGTCCGTTTTTCACGCGCCCGTGGTCCAGTCAGCCGACGACATCGCTCGTTTTATCACTCATGTTTCACTATTCTGCAAAGACACCAACTGAGGCAAGTATCAGTGCAAAGCGACCAATGATTGCTTTAAATTTATGGACTCTCACACTTTCTCGTCAATTGAACTTACCCCCGATGATACAACGTCGATGAAACAGTTAGGCTCAATTGCGACTCTCTGTTGGGTGGTGTGCATGTATTTACAATGTTTTGAAGAGCGAAAAAGTCAAATGATCTTTTGCAAGTGGTACACTGATAACTGTACACTGTATTTCGTTAGTTTCAATGATGTTTTGTCCACTTGTTTTTTTTTCGCCTTTTTCTGTTTCTTGGGCTGACATACGCTACCCTGTTCAAAACGACCTGCTCAAGAAGACGGCCAAATTTGTATGGTCGGTCGGTCCAAGTATTCACTGAGTTCCACTATACCTAAATTGAGAACTAAAATTTCATTGCAGTCGTGGCTGCCATTTTGAGGACTGCAATGAAAATGCAACATGTGTAAACACCGCCCGGCCACTTTTATTTCTCCTGGAACAAGCGTTCAGCGGAGATGGACAAACGTGTTCAGGTATAATTTTTCTCTATAACCAATTTGACTTTGATTACTCTCTGATTTTATTTCTTTCTCAGGGTCGGATCCATGGGAAGGGTTGAGGGGGTTGACCCCACCCACCTTTGTGAAGTCGAAAATAGCGGCAATGAAGTTTTTAAAAAGCCTTATTTCACAATCCATCTTTTCAAAATTTTCTCGTGTACCTCGCTCCCGGACCTCCCATGAGAACGGGCGCTGAGTGACGACCCCACTTTCCTAAAATCTTGGAACCCCCTGTTTCTGTATCGTTCATGATCAGGCATAACATAAATTATGTCCTTGCGTATTCCTCATATGTTTAGTACAAGAACTATACCGTACTTCTGCTCAGTTTATCCTATTTGTCTGGATTATGAACTGGCAACATACCATAGCCAACATAGCCATCGGAATGCAAATGAAGATGTTGTCAAAGGATGTTTATATTTTAGGCATCTATCGCCCACCTTTGTCTTCTACGAACAGTTCAATGAATTATTTCATGGAGGAATTTAGCTCACTTCTTGAACAATATGATATCAAGTCTGGGTCGTTACTAATTGCTGGTGACTTTAATCTCCATATTGATAAAATTCGTGATGTTTCTACGGCTAATTTCATTAACCTTCTTGTAGCATTCAATTTACGGCCTCGTGTGACTCAAGCTACTCACCGTGCTGGTCATATCCTGGATCTGATTATTACCCGGTGTGATGACGAACGTTTTGTGCATTCTGTTATGTTGATGTTCATGATTCCTTGATTTCTGACCACTTTACTATAATTATGTGTAACCTTGATATCGGAAAGCTGTGTTTTGAAAGGAAACCTATCTGCTATCGCAATCTGAAATCAGTTGCTATCTATGCATTCAGAGATTGCATCGAACGATCTCCGTTGCTAACTGTCCGCTTAGAGGACATTTCTCGAAGTGTTGCTCTCTATCATTTAGAACTGTCGAGAATTTTGGATTGTTACGCTCCCCCTTCTACCCGTGTAGTTACCATTCGTCCAGCCGCACCATGGTATTCCAATGAAATCAACATCGAAAAAAGGCGAAGGCTGAAAAGACGATGGCGGAAAAGTCGACTACCGTCCGATCGTCTGAGGTTTACTCAACGGTGTCGGCTGGTTAATCGACTTCTGTGGTCATCTAGAACAGAATATTACTCCCAAATTGTTAATGATAACCAATCGATTGGAGTTGTTAACAAACTGCTTCACGTGACGCCTGATTTAATGTATCCACCACATATTAATGCGAATGAATTGGCTAACAGTCTTCTTACATTCTTCAATGAAAAGATTGCTACTATTCATCGAGACCTGGTTCAGCGATGCCCTAACGATTCTGACTGTTACCAGGATACACCAATATCTTCATGCTGCCTGGATCATTTTGATTAAGTGACTATTAGTGATCTGTGGCCTACAGTGCGACCTATAGCGAAGAAATTCTGTGATTTCGACCCTCTCCCGGCCTGTCTTCTGACTGAAAGTCTTGATGTCTTGATGCCGGGTATAACCAGAATTGTCAAATTGTCATTAGAATCTGGGTTTGTGCAAACTAATCTTAAAGGAACTGTGTCACGGCGTTTTCATTCATTTTTCTGATCTGACAAAATTATTTTCTCATTAACAGAAACCTCAAAATAATAGTTTCCTAAGTTAGAAAAACACCAAAGAAGTAATTAACCAAAACTAAACAAGGATGGTTACGACTGAGGGAGATTAAGACGGATTACGAATGACAAACTTGAAAAAACTTGCCAGCTTTTTCAAGTTGCGTTATCCGTGACGTAGCTCATTTAAGGAAGCTGTTTTAAAACCATGACTGAAAAAAAAAAAAAAAAAGACAAACAAACAAATCTGGATCAGCAGGAGTTTAAAAACTATCGTCCGGTTTCTAATTTGAGTTTTTTGTCTAAGGTAATTGAGAAGGTAGTTGCCCTTCAGCTAACCAGTTATCTGGAAAATGACCATCTTTATGAGCCTCTGCAGTCAGCATACAAACAATTTCATAGTACAGAGACTGCGCTAATTAAAGTTCATAATGACATTGTTACTGCCATCGATAATGAATATTCAGTTATCTTTGTTCTTCTTGATTTATGGGCAGCATTTGACACTGTGGACCACAGGATTTTACTAAAGAGGTTATCAGCACGCTTTGGGATTTGTAATTAGGCTCTTGATTGGTTTGTTTCATATTTGTCTGATCGCACGCAATTTGTAAAAGTAAACGGCACCTCATCGCATTTATCACATCTCACACAAGGCGTCCCACAGGGCTCTGTTTCGGGACCAATATTATTTTTTCTATACACTTTTCCCTTGGGCGGTATTGCCAAGTGATTTAATTTCAATTGCCATTTCTATGTGGACGATTCACATTTTCACATATCTTTTAAAACATAACTTCAAAGATTGATTATTGCAACTCTTTGCTATATGGTGCTCCAAAATATTTACTACATAGGCTCCAGCGAGTGTTAAATTGTGCTGCAAGAATAGTATACCAGTCCAGAAATTAAAGTATGATCACATAACGCCTCTTTTCATGGAGCTGCATTGGCTTCCTATCGAACAGCGGATAAACTTTAAGATTCTTCTGATTACATTTAAAGCGCTACACAACCAAGCTCCTACTTATCTAACTGACTACTTATTATCAACCTCCAAGATTACTTCGTTAATCCGCAAAAAACTTGCTTTCGAATCCTACCTATAATCTTAAAGCCTTATGGTGGGCGTTCCTTTGCTGTTGCTACAGCATCGCTGTGGAATGCCCTATCATCATCATCCTCTAGTGTTTTTTGATCGTCTGTCAGGTTTAGTCCGATAAGTGTTCAGTCAGTTCCATTGCCTCCAGCGCTTGTCTGGATTACGCTTTTACAATTGAACACCCTCCCCCCTCCCCTTTACAACTTCCAGGAGGAACTCTCACGTAAAAGAGACGTAAAAGTGACCTTTTAGGGATGAAAGCTTTTGGTTTGGTACCGTACGGGGTGTTTGTAACAGCGAAGTTAACCATAATGAAATTCAACTGAAAGGGGATAAAAATCTAAAGCCACGCCCACAAACTAGATTCTGGTACCTTTAGGGTTCCTTTTATTTTTGTTACTTTAGTGTTTGGGGAAATACATCGCGATCATACAAAAAGACAGTCCAACTAGTCGAGAAGTTCTGCAAACGTTCTAACATTAACAATCAATCTATGCATCGCAGGAACGGACTTTACACTACACGGTAACCGTTAGAATTTCGTCGTGTAAGGCTTGCAAAGAACGTGAGTTACTTTAAATCAAAACTTAAACAATTTCTTTATCACTTCGCCGGATTTCACGAGTTTTTGAAACCATTTTTCCAATAAAGGCTTAATTGAGCGCTAAACAGTGCGAGATTTGCAAAAGTTTGCATCGGTTTACGAACTAAAACAATTTTTGATGGAAAACTATTCGGAAATAAGGAAATACCGTGTTTTTGCAGTAATGTATGAAAACAATCACTTGCTAATTATGCAAATGTAGTCATTGAATGAACACTTCCCAGAAAGCCCTTGGGTCTCACATTTTATGGTTAATTCTTATAAATCGAGTGTATCACTATAATGAACAAGAGAAATCTTGACCGAGCACCAAGACCGTGCTGCGAAAGAGAGCTAAATTTTTCAATATGAGCACAAACTGTACGCGTTAGAAAACGAATTTCAATTTTTCATAAGATTCTTGCGATTCTCTCAATCATTTAGATGCCTCTAGGTGTGGGAAAAAGCGAGTGTAAAGTTAAACATGCAAGCAAAAAAACTGCTGACTAAAAAAGACATAATAAGAAATACGTCTGTAAACGAAAGCAATACCTTAGTCACTTCACGTTGCTGTTTACTAAAAATGATGAAAAAGTTGTTTTCACTCAAAAACCTTTCGTGTGCCTGCAATGATTTTTAATTTACGCCATGAAAAACATTTGATGGTTAGCTCCTTACTGCAGTATGGACCGAGTGCCCAACAAGGTCCCCACCAATTACGGTCGCGATAACTGTAATTTTTACATTGATAATTTGGATTACTTTGTTATACAAGCTTATATAAGTCCGTTCCTTTTGTCACTACTATTTTGTCGAAGAACTTTCGGGCAAGCGGCCAGGCTGCTAAGTACGATTCAAAACGGCGACCCGCGATGTTAAATTTTAGCCTTCTTTGAAGAGGAATTTCAGTTGCTTTAGATGCACTTCAGAAGCTAAAACCACGGTCAGTAACTCGACTTAATGTTATCTTTTTATTGGCGATTTCAAAAAATACACCGTTTCTGGAGTGACCTTCTCCTTTAAGGTTCCTATCATTTTTGTTGCTTAAGTGTTTGGGGAAATACGTCGTGCTCATACATGAAGCAAGTCCCACTAGTGGAAAAGTTTTGCAAATGTTCTGACATTCGCACTCGATCTATCGGTCGCAAGAACGGACTTTACATTACACGGTTAGAATTTCGCCGTGTAAGGCTTGCAAAGAACGTTAGTTACTTTAAATCGACACAGTTTCTTTTTCACTTCACTGGATTTTTTATTAGATTTTTCTGGCACTCTTACTATACATTTTCCTCTCTTTTCTTTTTCTTTTTTCCCTTCATTAATATTTTTTATTAGTCCCTTTTTAGGATTTTTTAAAAGTTGTTTAAGACCTGATTCGGATATTCAAACACTGTAATTAAGTGTCAAAAAGCTCTTCCAGGAAATATGGATGTACTAACATCCCCATCACTTTTATTTGGGAGCCCCAAACGTTTTCCCGGGCCCACAAGCATAACACTGTTAGGAGGAGTTTTTCAAACCATTTTCCTTTGAAACATTTTCCTATCTCAAGACCCAATTAATGATCAACGACTAGATTTTCTCAAAGCCGTTTTTCACGTGGTCCAGTTAGCCGACTACATCGCTAGTTTCATCGCTCATATTTCACGATTTAGAAAAGATGTCAACTGGAACAAGTCTGATTACGCGACCAGCGATCGCGTTTTGCAGCTCTCAAACTGTTTCTCATGAAATGAATTTACCCTGTTTCACGATTCAGCAAAGACGTGAACTGGGGCAAGTCTCAGAACAAAGCGACCAACGATCGCGTTTTTGATTCTCAAACCGTTTTTCATGAACTGAACTTACCCCGATAATACAACCACGATGAAACATTTAGGCTCAATTGCGATTCTCTGTTGGGTGGTGAGCATGTATTTAGAATGTTTTGTAGAGGGAAAAAGTCAAATGATCTTTTACAAGTGGTACACTGATAACTGTGCACTGTATTTCGTTAGTTTCAATTATGTTTTGTCATCTTGTTTTTGTCGTCTTTCTTGGTTTCTTGGGCTGACATACGTTACCCTGTTCAAACGACCTGCCCAAGAAGACGGCCAAATTTGTATGGCCGGACGGTCCACGATTCAATGAGTTCCACTGTACCTAAATTTGTTCTACACAGAGGCATACATTATTTTCTGGTACTTTTTATGTCTGATCACATAGGTATAAATGTCTGATAACTACTTTTGATCTTAGTTGAGTCATCCACAACTACAGTAAGTCTCAAATGTTGGTGCCCTTAATTTCAAGGCACATGATCTTAATTTTGTCGCGATTTAAAATACTTGTTTCAAGATAATCCAGAAAATTACCCGGTACTTCTTAAAACATGTAAGTTTTTCAAGAAATAGTTTCCCGCTAAATTGTACTCAGTTACAGTTGCGTATTAAGGCGTGTCATATATCTACCGCATGATTTTTCGCTTTGTGCTCTTCTAGGTCACTGAAAATTTGTTTAAGTTTTCACTTAAATCACCATTTAAACAAACTGATGAATATAAAGGAAAAATAATTAAATAATTAAATAAAAGATCATCTGGACTTTCTGTTCGAGAAACGGCGAAATTATTGAACCATGGCAAGCGAAGAAGCTACATATTACGTAAAGTGAGAAGTTAAGAGACACAAAGGACCTTCATGAATAGCTCTTGAGACAGTTAAAAATTATTTCGAATTCAAGCTTCTTAGTGGTTGATCACCCGTTCTTAAAAGTGTCATTGTAAGAAGGAAGGTACTCGGGAATGAAGGCTACTAAAAACATTTCTCCAATTGTTCAAACTTCTTTCGAAATGTGATATTAAAGATTTAAATAATGTTTCAATCTGCAGATGGGATACGAATTTTCAGGACACCCTGTAAATATACCATTAGTTTCTCATAAAGAATGATTGTTGCTGAATTTCCTATTGGTTGATTTTAGCCCTGTTCTATGGCAAAGAGTTCTTCCAAGTCCTTTAGGGAACCAAAATATGTCTAAGGGTTTGAGATTTAAAGGTTGTTTGGTTTGATAAAAAGAAAGGAAAACTTCTCAATCTGGATCCAGGGGAGGTTTTAGTTTGCTGTCCAAACCAGTTTTACCCGGCATTAAAACCTGACAGCAAGGCGATGATAAAATGTTTTGATGTCTCTTCGCATTACCTACCTCCTAATCTATCTTCACAAAAAAAGAACTTGCGTTATGAAAGGAAGAAAAATTATACCTGAACACGTTTTCCCATCTCCGGTGTAACCGGGGTTACAAGTGCATTTAAAGTGTCCAGCGGTGTTTACGCATGTTGCATTTTCATTGCAATCGTGGCTGCCATTTCGGCATTCATTGATATCTAGAAGAACAATGCAGAAATAAATAAAATCAGACTGCAATCAAGGGAAGTAGGTTAAAGAGTACAACATAAATTCTACCTGAACACGTTTTTCCATCTCCGCTGAAACCGTTGTTGCAGGAGTAATTAAAGTGTCCAGCGGTGTTTACACATGTTGCATTTTCATTGCAATCGTGGCTGCAATTTTGGCATTCATCGATATTCAGAAGGACAATGCAGAAAAAAATTAAAATCAGAGAGTTATCAATGTAACAGGGGCACCCAACGAGCAAATTTTAGCAAATACTTGAAATATTTTCTGCTTTCTTAGATTGTTTCAGAGCTTTTTAAAGGCGTATTTGTGTAAGCTAATACAGATTGAACTGTTCGGATATTTTAGCTGAACATTTAGGCCGCAGAAAGTTTTAGGAAACAGAATCCTATCCGCTGAATTTCCGAGCTGCTGATGGCTCTCCGAAAATGCTAGCTGACCTCATTTTGCACTCTAGACGACCTTGCTACGAAAGTCCGACGTGGTGTTTCGCCGAAGAAATCTCTAGCTTTCAATGCAGTTAAATCCGAATATCTCACGGGATTGCAGGCCTTCCGAACAGATATTCCTCGAAACGAACCGTTGGATGCCCCTGATGGAAACTGTTATAGAGTAGAACATAAATTATACCTGAACATTTTTTTCCATCTCCGCTGAAACCGTTGTTGCAGGAGCAATTAAAGTGTCCAGCGGTGTTTACACATGTTGCATTTTCACTACAATCGTGGCTGCCATTTTGGCATTCATCGAGATCTAGACGAAAAATGCAGAAAGAAATAAAAATAAAATCAGAGAGTAATCAAAGTGTACTAGGTTATAGAGTAGAACAAAAATTATAGCCGATGACCAAACTGAAGGCTCCCTATTTTGTTTTAATTATCGACGAAGGAGGCAATGTTCTGGTTGTTATTCGGATGAAGCATAAGCAACTGTGTAGCGCCATAAAGTATCTGTTTAGTCCAGTACTGTAGCACCTCTCAAAAGCTTGTATTTTCATTGGACCGCTATATGTAGCAGCTCTATTGTTTTTACGCCTCGTTCTTTGTTTCTTTTGTTTGTGCTATTGTTAAGCGGACCAATCGTGGAAGACCTTACGACAGCTGCTACACCACCCGTTTAGTCAGGAGAGAAAGGAGACAGCCGACAGCGGTCAGTATGTTAGCCACCTGACACCAATTCAAGACGCCAGAGATGCCAAATTGGTGGGGAAGGAGGTGCCTCGTTCAATTTCTTTTGAACAGTGTTAAAACTGAAGCATTATGTTATACTGGTGCCCAGGTTTCCATAGTATCGAAAGACTGGATTGCTAAGAACCTGCTAACAGCTAAGAGACGTCAAATGGAGGAATTACTCAATGGGAGAGGACTTGATCTAAAAGCAGCCACTTGCACTGAAATCCCTTACTAAGGCTGGATTCAGGTTTCGTTTAAACTAGCGACCTCTGATGACGAACTTGGTATGTCGGTACCCCTCCTGATCTCCGCAGATGTTTTGGACCACCCCATCGTTGGATATAGCGTCATTGAAAAAATTGCGAAAAATTCTGGTAGTCAGTCTCCCAGCAACCATGAAGAGATGTTGGTCAATGTGTTGAGCTCAAGTCTTCCAAATGCTAAGCAAGAGAATGCTGCAGCCTTGATCAGTTTTATCAGGACAACCTCCTCAAGTGAACTATGTAGTGTGAAAGTAACGAAAAGATGCGTGGTGGTTTTCAAAGTATGAGACAGTGGTAGTCACTTGCCCTGCAAATACTGGCCCGGTTGAATCAAGACTCCCGGCATTGTTTGAGCCAGATATCGAATCACCTTGGCCAGCAGGCCTCTAGGTCCCAGAAACATTGGTTACCCTTCGAGGACGCGCTTCATCGAGTGATACATACTACAGATCATGACATAAGCTTTCAAAATAGAATAGAGTTAGGCAAGCTACCGCTTGTGAAATCTGTGACACCACTCGAACCGAGGAAGGGGGAGAATGAAGAAAGTTCAGAATACTGTGTTGTCTTTGCCGATGAGTCACCGGAGGAGGAGGAAAGTCACAGGACGCCTGATATACTGACCAAGGAAGATTGACTTAGGAGACCTGTCAGAAGACCAGAATATTCTGGTGATGAACATGTGGACAGAGGAAGCAGACTCCTTTCCAAAGACGATGATAAGGGTATGCAAAAGGGTATGCAAAACGCCTACAGCTCAATATATATCTCTCAGACAATCGTCCCGTCCAGACAAAACTACACAGCTATTCCAAAGCAGTTGTATCCAGAGGTTACACAATATTTTGAAGATCTGCTTAATCGTGGATGTGTGAGAAAAGTCCCGCTCAGTGGTCTGTGTGCGGAAATAATCCACAATCCACAATGTCAACACATCACTGCATTTGTGACATCATGGGGTCTTCAGGAGTGGGTGCGGATCCCATTTGGTTTATGAGACGCACCAGCATAATTTCAGAGAAACATGGAGAACTGTCTGGACGGTCTTAGAGATAACATCTCTGTACCCCACCAAGAAATGCAAATTATTCAAGAAGGAAGTCAATTACCTACAAAGGATTGTCTCTGCCAATGTATACCGGTTGTATTAATGGATCCAGGCTGTATTATCACTCAACGAGGCTAAACCATGAACCATGGGTGATGTGCGGGAAGATTCTGGGCTTGTTAGTATATTATCGAAAGTACATTCAAGATTTCTCCAAGATTGTACAACCACTCTACGACCTCCTGAAAACATCTGGGGCTGACATTGGAAGCCCTGCAGCTCAAAGAGGGAGGTGTACTCCAAAAGTGAACAGGGGAAAAATACAGTTTGGTCATGCAATCACTTGGACACATGAACACCAAGTAGTGTTAGAGAAATTAGTGGACTATCTTGTTAACCCACCATTCTTGGGTTACCCAGACTATAGTCTCCCATTCATTCTACATACAGATGCCTCAAATAAAGGACTGGGAGTCGTACTCTATCAACGAAAGTCTAGTGAAATGCGTGTAATAGGATATGGATCCAGGACACTAAACCTTGCCGAGAAAAATTACCACCTTCACTCTGGGAAGCTTCAGTTCCTCGAGTTGAAATGGGGGATTTGCAAACAGCTGAGGGATTACCTATCCTGTGCGCCATCATTCGTAGTGTACACGGACAATAATCCGCTAACGTACATTTTGATCACCCCCAAACGTAACTCAACGGGACATCGCTGGGCGTCTGAACTAGCTGATTACAATTGTGAAATCAAGTACAGGCTGGGGAAAGTGAATCAGGCCGCCGACACTTTGTCAAGAATGCCATTAGATATTGACCGGTACATGAAGGCCTACATGCAGGAGACTTCGCAGGACGTAATCAGTGCAACTGTGTCTAGGATAATGGCACTTCAGAATAGTAGTTCGGTGTGGATTACAGCGGTCATTGATAGGACCGAAGCGCTTAACCTGGACTCTGACTTCCTGGATGCCAGCAAGTACCACAGGATTGAACTGCATGACATCCTGGCAGCTCAGAAACGAAATCCAAGCACAGCCAAAGTGGTAGCGTACAAAATAGGCGGACACCAACCTGCTCCCCATGAAATCCACAAGGAACTCTCTTCTGTGAGGACGTTGTTACGTGAGGAGCCGAAGGTAGAAGTTGGAGTGGATGGGTTGTTGACAAGAAAATTTACAGCTGGTGTTACCAAAGCAATTTCATCCTTTGGTTTACAAGGGGTTGCATCAAGAGATGGGCCACTTGGGGGCGGAGTAAGTACTACAGTTACCTCGTGAGAGGTTTAACTTGCCTTATATGGAGCATGACATCACCCACTTCGTGACTAGGGTGTGTAGTTGTCTGAAACAAAGGTAGAATTTATGAATGTCCACACTGTTGCCCCTCTTCACCTTGTTGTCACTAGTGCACCATTTGAGCTGATATCCATCGACTACCTGCACTTAGAAAGAAGCTCTGGCGGTCATGAGTATATCTTGGACACTGTCGACCACTTCACAGGTTTCGCGCAAGCGTACCCCACTAGGAATAAGCCAGCACAGACAGCAGCTAGCCAACAAGTTCTACAAGGATTTAATGCCTCGTTTTGAGTTCCCAGCACGAATCTTACCTGATCAGGGAAAAGACTTTGAGAACAAGTTGTTTCACCAGCCGCAGCTAGTTAAGTATGTGGAATGATTCGCTCAAGGACTGCACCCTGTCACCCTCAGTGCAATGGAAAAGCGGAAAGATTCAACCTGATGTTGCTGTCAATGTTGTGGATGCTCTGCGACGAAATGGAGAGCGGATGGCATGAATACGTACCCAAGATTGTGCATGCTTACAATTGCACTAAGCGAATCCAGGAGGTACTCTCTATTTCTCCTCTTATTTAGACGATCACTCCGTTTACCAATCGCTATTATTTTTGGAACATCATCTGAGGGAGCAGCAGGAGAGTACGGTGACTATGTTAAGAGGTGGAAGACAGCTATGACGGAGGCCTATGCATTAGCTGCGGAAAAGGCTCGCCTGTCAGCTACCAAAGGGAAGACCTTTCAGGACCACAAAGCCCAAACCTGGAACCTGGGGACCAAGTTCTTGCACGGAACCCATCAGAGCGTGGAGGACCGGGTAAACCGCGTGCATACTGGGAAGACCAGATTCACGATGTGGTGGATCGAAAAGGGGACAGCCCTGTCTATGAAGGGAAAACCGAGGGGTGAAGTAAACAGAACAGCGTTTGTACACAGAAGGATGCTACTTCCACGTGACCTCTTGCCACTAACCCAAGAGCACAACCGTCAAGCAACAAAAAGGCCTCAGAGAAGGATCAGAACCTTGAGGCAAACGCACGATTCTTCGCAGATAGCAATAGTGATGATGCTGAACTCCTAACTTACACACCAGTGCAACTTTCAGATAGGTCGGATACCGGTGACAGCGTAAATCCTGAATCAACTGCTACTGCAAAACAGCACATTCTCTTAGAACCTGGCACCCAAACCATGGCTACTGAACTTAGGAATCAGGAACCAACAGAGGTGATCCTGTCCCAGCTGCTCAAGTGACATTGCAAGTTCCACAGGTGCATACTGGAGAATCAAGACTGTGAAGAGAACCAGACCTGGAGCAGATGGAGAGACACGTCGTTCTCAGCGCGTACGGCAGCCACCGCACATGTTCACATATACTCTGGGAGAGCCAATTATCTACAGTGTGAAAACTGGTTCAAATCCTTTACCCGGATGGTATTATCTACCTTTCCAATCACCCTGGACACCATCCACCTATCCGTACCTTGGACTGCCCTGCTACCGTCCTTTGGTGTACCCACCTTATACACCGATACCACAAGCGAACAGATTATAGAATGCCAGGTCTTTTGTGCTGTTTTGCCTCTCAGACAGGCATATGAGCGATCTACTTATCTACGAACTATGACTATACTACTGATTGAGTCAAGACGGAATGACAATAGGTCTCGATAGTTGCTTCTTATTCCATGTTTTGTTGTATAAATTTGCCGACTTTGGGCGTGATCAAGAGACGTACAAGAATGATGAGTAGGAATACTGTGGCATGTCCACGAGCGACCTGGACCTCCACTGAAAATTGTAACCAAGTGTCTCGAAGGACATTTCTTAAAGTCGGGGAGTGTATAACATAATGTTATTGATGTCATGTAAACAATAAATCACGAAATCACGTGACAGATTCTCTAACGATCGACCTCGTGCAATCTTGTAGAATGTCGTTGCTCTTTGACTCAGTTGTAAGAACCGAACCGTTCGGCGTTTCATTAACACACGAGCAATTAAAGTGTCCAGCAGTGTTAACACATGTTGCATCTTCATTGCAGTTGTGGCAGCCATTTTGGCATTCATCGATATCTAGTTAAACAATGCAGGAAGAAATAAAATCACAGAGTAATCAATGTAAACTAGGTGATAGAGTAGAACATAAATTCTACCTGAACACGTTTTCCCATCTCCGCTGAAACCGTTGTTGCAGGAGCAATTAAAGTGTCCAGCGGTGTTTACACATGTTGCATTTTCATTGCAATCGTGGCTGCTATGTTGGCATTCATCGATATCTAGTTGAACAATGCAGAAAGAAATAAAATCAGAGGGTAATCAACATGAACTAGGTTATAGGGTAGAACATCAATTATACCTGAACATGTTTTTCCATCTCCACTGAAACCCTTGTTGCAGGAGCATTTAAAGTGTCCAGCGGTGTTTACACATGTTGCATTTTCATTGCAATCGTGGCTACCATTTTCGCATTCATTAATATCTAAAAGAACAATACAAAAAAGAAATGAAATCAGACTGTAAACAAGGTGAACATTGTGACTTTTTATACTATTAATTTTTATGCATACAGACCGATAGACTTGATGTATGTATGTAAGTATGTATGTATGTATGTACGTACGTACGTACGTACGTACGTACGTACGTATGTATGTATGTATGTATGTATGTATGCATGCTGCATGCATGCATGCATGCATGCATGTATGTATGTATGTATGTATGTATGCATGCATGCATGCATGTATGTATGTATGTATGTATGTATGTATGTATGTATGTATGGATGCATGCATGCATGTATGTATGTATGTATGTATGTTTGTATGTATGTATGTATGTATGTATGTGTGTGTGTGTGTATGTATGTATGTATGTATGTATGTATGTATGTATGTATGTAGGTAGGTAGGTAGGTAGGTAGGTAAGTAGGTAGGTAGGTAGGTATGTATGTATGTATGTATGTATGTATGTATGTATGTATGTATGTATGTATGTATGTATGTATGTATAGAGTAGAACATAAATTAGACCTGAACACGTTTTCCCATCTCCGCTAAAGCCCTAGAGGGGAGAATACCTAGAGGGTGTTTGTTACATTTCTCTGAGGATTACCTTTCTCGCAATTTTCTCCTTTATATCCGTGTGCACACTCACAAAGGTATTTCTTGTCAGTATACCCCATAAAGCAAACGCCGTTGTTAAGGCAAGGATTTAAGATTGAGCAAAGATTCTGAAGAAAAGAAAAGTCAAAAGATTATAGCAAAATCAACTTCAATGGGTGATCGCATTTGTGCAAGGAAACATCATTATCATCATCATCATCATCATCATCATCATCATCATCATCATCATCATCATCATCATCATCATCAATTTCTGTCTACAGTTTGTACCTCTGTGCCTCTATATATCCAGCCGGGTCTTTGCTTTATATCCTCTGGATGCTTAAAGTGATCCGAATTACCCAGTTCACAGACAACTCTGCCATAAAGCGGTGGACCAATGTTGACCGAAACACATTCGCTCTCCATAACGCATCGATCTTCACATGGGGTATTTATTCCGATGGTCAGATTCAAAAACACGTGTCCCTCCAGGTACTGGCCGGACTCAGGAGGGAGAAACTTGACGCGTCGACAGCCGCCTAAGAAAAATAAAATATAAAAAAAAAGCAGTCAGACTTTTTGGGGATAACTCCTTCATCACGTGTCAGTTTGAAGAAATAATTCAAAATCCCGAACAAAAAGTGAGAATTCGCTGCCAGATTCCACATTTCCGTGTAAATTTCTTGAGTTGAAATCGAACATTGAATAGGATTGAACGATTTCTGGTAATGTAACAAGGTTATTCTTCACTCAAAACGGACGTTTAGTTTTGAAAGCCTCAAAACAGAGGCCAGTTGATTGAAACAGGAAAAGACCGAATTTTAATCATTTAAAAACCTGCGATAGTAAAAGCTTTACGTTTTGCTGGTGTTTCACTTGAAAATGATCGAACATCCTTGATACAATAAGATTTTGGCATCAGATAACTATACGGTTTCCTCAGTAATATTTATTGGCTGTTAATTGCCGCAATGTGTTTGAGCTGTGGGACATGGCTGCTTACAGCTTGGGGATGTTTGTGAATATGCAAATATTATGACTCCTGAAAAACAGACCCTGTTTGCTCTGTTTGTAAGATAACGTACCGTTTAAAAGCGCAAAATTTGAAATGGCATACGCAGCGAGAAAAAAGATTCATTTCAGTAACCTTTACACTTAATTCGTTAAAGTAACAGTCGGAGCAAATTTAGAGGGGCAAAAGTCTAAAGTTCTACGACTGTGTTTCTCCGTTAAATTAAAATAATTTTGATGTTGCTTTGAATATTTATATTCGCCTGATTAGCAAAACGCGAACATAAAAGAAGAGTAAATTATTGAATTTAATATTCAGACAAACTCGACCGTAAGTTAGAAAACCACGATGAATAGACTCACCGAGCAAAATGTTTTGTCTCAAAATAAAATAATACAATAGCTTTTATAAGCATTTCTAATCTAACCTAATGTTATCTCCCTTGTCAGTAGCATTATAAGAGAAACTCAAGAATGTCGCCCTTTGCGTCAGCTAAAAGTATGCATGTTTTTGTCGTTCCAAGCAGTTCTTGTTCCCGTAATTCTTCGATTTCGTATTTATTTAAACAGTGTGGCTTTGTTGGTCTTTTTTTTTAATGTTTTTAACATAACGGATGTGTGTTTTCGACGGTTTAAGGACACACCTTAGCTAAACATCTTGATAAGCGATCAATTATTGACGAATTCATAGCTACGGACGATTTTTATTGGTTCCATCGTCTCGGTCGAGCGACCTTTTAGCGCCAGTGAAGGTTTTTTTAACCTTGACGGGCACCCAACGAGAATATTTAAGCCAAGTGCTTGCAATGTCGTGTTTTGAACCGGGCCTATTAAAGGGATATTTGTGTAAGCTATCACAGGTTGACCACTGCGGATTCTTCAGCTGAAAATTTATGTCGAAAAAAGTTTAGGGAAAAGAATCTTATTCCCCGAATTTCCAAGCTGCTGTTGGCTTTCCGAAAATTCTAAACCATATGTTTGTCTCTCCGAAGTTACAAACGTTGACATTTCGCGATAGAAAAGTCTAGCATTTCATCGCTATTTTAAACTGATTTCGAGTTTCTGAGGTGGTTATTGTCTTCCGAACAGATGTTCTACCGAGGCGCACCGTTGGGCCCCCCGTGAACTTTTAAGGATAGATGTGTAGATCGTAGAGCATGCAATAAAAGGATACCCTTTTGGATGTTTGTAGCTATTTTACGAGACTGAGGTCGAAATAAATGTGGTTGTATTAATCGTATGAATTGCAGAAGTAGAAAAAGACTAAGAATGAAGATGAAAAGAGTAATTAAAATTCGTTACCGTTGCCGTTAAATTATATAGGAAAGTAGAAATTTCAGCTGCTCAAAAACTAAAACACATTCTAAAACCATGACGTATATTCTGAAATGCAATTTGGAATTGTTTCGTTATTTGTTCCAGAAAATTACAGATTTAAGCCAAAAACGTAGGTTTTTCTACTTTTTTAGTCTTTTTTAACCATACAAATAAAATCTTTGGCATAAAAGTGTCATTATACGTTTTTTATTGGCACACATGACACATTTTCAGTGTGTCACAAATGGTGAAATTTTAAGCAATTTTACCAGAAATGGACGCCCGGCTGCTATTGTGGTAAAATTTTGAAAAAAACGCTAAAATATTATCCGACAAGTAGTGGCAAAAATTAGAATTTATTGATGCTTTTTGCCATAGATACCGAAAACGTGGCAAGCTAGCTACGTAGGATCACAAGCATCCTCGAATGTTATCCAAAAAACATTAAGATGTACCTTTTGTCGGCAAAAAAAGCCATTACAAAGTAAACAAAAAATGTTTGCCAAGTTAAAAATAAACTGGCAAGATTTTCTCATATTTAGCATGTTGCTTTAGTCAACCGAATGGAAAGGAACATGGAAATTTCCGCGTTCCTTTTGTCAGCACAATGGAAAGGAACACGGAAATTTTCAGTTCCTTGGGCGTCAGACTGAACATTTTTTTATGTTGCTTTATGAAAAATACATTTTATATCTTTGAATGTGTCATATTCTTTCCCCACCTACATTAACTTTGGAAAAATTGAACAAAATTAGACACTTTTCTAGGTGAAGTAAAAATTTGCTAAACTAATTCAAATTTCGCTATATTTTGTTAGATTGAAATCCCTTTAGAAGGAAAATGGCAAAATCTGACTGAAATAGCCACATTTTACCGGTCGGGAACATCGTGGTTTTAGAACGTGTTTTAAGAGAAGAGGCTTGACTGCAAACAACGTGACACCGAGCCAGAGAGCTTTATAACCTCAGTTTTCTTCCATTTGCCTTTATTTCCTCATCAATTCGAACGCATTTTTTCATTCCTACAAGAAAAACTATGCTGAACGAAAGTTGAAATCGTACAGAGATGTTTTGGCTGAGAAACATTTTGCTGAGAAATAGAAGAAAAAAACCTTTTGAAAAGAATTCCTTAAACTTTTCGGTTAAGGTAGGCGTAATAAACTTTGAGTTTCGAAACATCACCTGCCTGTAGTGTTTAAGCCGTTTTGAATGCAAAATTAAAATAACAATCGTGTTCAGAAAACTGCTAGATATTGTAAAATAATAAATAAGTAAATAACAAATTTTGGAAGGATAAAATTCAAAAGACTTTTTTCCCCGTTAACATGAAGACACTTTATCACACAAAAAAATGAATATTGAATTAAATATTAAGACAAGCTCGCCAATAAGTTGAAAACCACGATAAAGAGACTCATCGAGCAAATTGTTTGGTCTCAAAATAAAATAGTACAATAGCTCTTATAAGCATTTCTAACCTAACCTAATGTTATCTCCTTTGTCAGAAGCGTTATAAAAGAAACGCAAGAATTTCGCCTTTTGCGTCAGCGAAAAAAAGTAGAATATACGTTTTGTCGCTCCAAGCAAGACTACCGCACCTATGCGGCGTTTCTCCCTTAAAACGCAGTTCTTATTCTAGTAATTTTAAAGGCACGATCATCTCGATCAGTGATTAATTATTGATAAATTCATAGCTATGGATAATTTTTATTGGTTCCATCTTCTCCGCGAGAGACATTTTAGCGCTGGTCAAGTTGTTTTGAACTTTTAGGGGCACCCAACGAGAAAATTTAAGCCAAGTACTTACAATATCGTAGAAGAGGCATAGAAAAGTCTAGTATTTCATGGCAATTAATCTCGAATTTTCTTGAACGGTTATTGTATCCCGACCAGATGTTCCACCGAGACGAACTGTTGGGTGCCCCTGAAGGTACTTTCGAGAAAGATATGTAGATCGTAGAGCATACAATGAAAGGATAACCCCTTTGGATGTCTATAGCTCTTTTACAAAATTGAGGTCGAAGTAAATATGGGTATACATTAATCACTAAGCTGAATTGCATGAGGGGGAAAAAAACACTAATTTTACTGATTAAAATCTGTTAAGCCAAGCTCATAACATCAATAGAAAGTAGAAATTTTAGCGCCTCGAAAGCTAAAACGCGTTCTGAAACCATAGCGTATATTCTGAAATGCAATTTGGCGAACAAGAGAAGGATTTTTTACAAGGTGAAGGAAAAATTTGGCAAAATACTTCAAATTTCGCTATATTTGCCATATTGCAATCCCTATAGAAGGCAAATGGGAACATTTGGCTGAAATAGCCGCATTTACTAGAAAACCCTGTTTTGTTCTAAGCGAAGAGGCTCCCAGAAATTGATACGCTCAGAAGAGGTTTTCTAATCGGTAAGCCGACGCAATTTATGCTGCAGCTTTTCGTTCTATTTTCCTTAATTTTCTGGTCATATCCAATTCATTTTATTACAAATATACAAATATACAAATATCTTATTATCCACTCCCCTGGGGGGTATTTCAGGGACAATTTACAACACTGTGTGGGGGACTTTGCCAGACTGCTTGTGGCGCAGTTTACAATTAATGAAGTAGAGTTATGAATGCCCCTAATGTGAATGTGAATTTTGAGATAGACACTGGGGGTGGTCACTGGCACTCATTCCTACAAAAAAGACTATGCTGAAAGAAAGTTGAATTGAAATCGTGAAGTGATTCTTTTTGCTTGTTTGGTTCAGATACATTTTGCCAGAAATAAAAAAAAACAGTTTTAAAAAATTCCTTAAACTTGTAGGTTTAAGTTGGTGCAATGAATTTTGAGTTGCAAAGCATCACCTGCCCATTGTTCTTAACCCGTTTTAAAATGGAAAACGTGCTCAGAAAGCTCCTAGATTATTGTAAAATCATAGTTAAATAGTTCGAAGGGAAAATTTTTTAAAAGGCACAAGACTGTTTTTCCCTGTTTTTCCCTGTTTACATGAATACGCTTCATCTCAAACAAATTGAAAATTGAATTGAACATTTAGTCGAACTCGCCCATATTATTTATAAGCATTTCTAGCCTAGCATTAAATGTTATCTTCGTTGTAAGTAGCGATATAAAAGAAACTCGTGAATTTCGCCGGTCTTTTCCTCAGCAAAAAGTATGCATAACTTTATCGGTCCAAGCATAACTAGCGCGTTTGCCCCTCAGAACATTTCTTATCCCTGTAATTCTTCCACTTCTAATATAAACAGTGTGACTTTGTTGGTTTTTAATCATAAAGGAGGTGGATTTTCTCTCCGGCCATAAGAAAACGCATGACATTTTCTAAATGACGCTCAAATTCGCGGTTAAGATTGTCACCGCGGACCAATAACACTTTTACCAGGCAAATAAGTCAAAAGATGGGGAAAACTAACTTCAGTTATTCACCTGCATAAGATAACTTCTGTCTGATAAGTGAGACACCAAACTGCATTCCTTCGTCATTTGTTTTTTTGTTCTCGAAGAGAGAAAAAAATCGCATTTTTGGTTGTTAAGACTTTCTTCTAAGAAAACACGTGTTCCTGAACTTTGCCTCTTTTTATGAGTTCGAAACGTGTCGAACCAACTGAGAAAACTAGACTTTGCAGACCTAATGACTTCTCTAAGCTAACGATAAACTTATGTAAAAAGTTATGTGATCACCTTGATGGGCGACTGTGTTGTATTGAAGCCAAGCTCCCCACCAAATGCACAGGAACAGCAAATCAAACACGGAGAAGAAACTGCCTGCCATCTTGAAGCGAGACAAGTGGCGTATTTACTGTAGGTCTTGGCTCAATGTGAGACCAAGAAAGATATTGGTGGGTCAGTCCTTAATAGCTACTCATGTCTAATAAATGCTGATTAATTATTGATCAACATAAGGGAGTTTTCATCAATAAATTAAGAGCTCTGACATGGACTTCGTCTATTGCGGGCTAGAAAGACTTAGAAAGTAACATAAATATGCAGGTATCTAACTTACTTTAATTCGTCCTCCCTTGACAATTTCGATCGGAGTTTCATTGGGATAAGACAACTGAGTTTAACAAGAAGAAGCAATAAAGAAAGAAAGAAAGAAAGAAAGAAAAAAGAAATTGAGTCAATTATTGTAAAAACGTTAGCAAAGACTTCCTCTCCAATATTTCAATTAAAATAAATCATGCTCGACAAGCTAAGTTTGAGGTAAATTTACTGGAATGCTAGTGAGACCAAAAATAATAATATGGCGATTGCCAGTGGCTGTTAACGTGGGGCAAATTGTCTAATTAGAAACAAAGTTTTGTACAAGACGTTAATCTTGCAAGGATTAAAAGAAGTTATTGACAATGCGAGGAAGAAATAAAGCGCAATTAATCGCTAAATTAAAGAGAAAAAGACGAATTTATGGAGTGAGGACATTACTTCAAGTTGTTTAACTAAATAAATATGTTATAAAAATCAGTAAATATCTTTAGTTTGGCGGGTGATTGTCACGCTTTAGCTGAAAACGTCTTTTGTGCGAGTAAATTAGGAGTGACAAAAATATTATAAAGGTAAATTAGCTTGTTTTATGGCATATGAATAAATATTCATGGAATTGTCTGGCGCTCATGTCGCTGCTGTAGGGTCATTGTAACCAAATTTTTAATCGAATTAAAGTGCATATGAAGCCAAATCTGTTTTTACATAGTTGTAAAATATATCGTTTGAAATGCACGATTCCAAAATTTGAGATGGCTAGGACAAAAATTGACGATTTTACAAGCGCTGAAAGTTGGGCCATTTTGCCCCGAAAAATGGTCAGAGGACTGGATCGAGTTTGTTGCGAAATTCCTTGGTTGTGACGTAATTTTGGGTACAGAGGTTTTGTGTACACTCACTGATTTTATGTCACGAAGGAGGATTTTTAGGAGAAAACCATGTCCAGTGATTCGGAAATGGGTAATAAATGTCTGAATCATCGAGTATCCGCGACGAAAAGGATATTGCAGAGGAGGGAAATCAAGATGTTGCATTGAAGTAATTTATGATCAAATCAGATCAGGACGAACCACTAGCCGAAGTTGAAGACGACAAAGGAATCGAGAAGCCCAAGTGGAAGGACTTTAATACGCGATCAGTGTTAGAGGCAAGATACCGTAAACGCATGGTACGTATAATTGCGAAGTATTTTTTTTTAACGTATGCAGGTCCTTGCTACTGGAACTTGGCTCTCGCTATATCGACAGGCGGCAAAACCCGGACCCGTTCGACCTTTATGATATTTGCATTGAATTGTCCGGTCACTCTCGTTGCGTTACTTCGAATTATTGTTTGCTTCTACAATGCAGTCACGAACAAAAACGGCTGCTGATAAGTGGCTTTATCTTCCTCTGATTGGGTCAATGAAGTAATTACGACCGAAAGTTTTGGTCTGTTGATATCTTTCTCACGTATACGCTCCATGAACTATTGATCTACAGTGACAACATTTATTTGTTTATATGTAGGCGAAACGACCGGTTTCCTTTGGAAGCCGATTCGCCTACACTTAGGTTGATTCGCTTACACGATCTGAGTTGTTTCGCCTACACATAGGGGCGATTCGCCAACACAAATAAACATCGATAGAGGTGTAAGTTTACCTCGTGATCAACATCTTCTTTATCTTATCAATCTACTTCTAGTTGTGACATTGTAAGCAACAAATAATAAAAGATTCTCGTACTTGATGTGCGCTGATCACTTTGGACATGTACGAAACAATTAAATGAAAAAGATTCACGTACTTGATGTGTGCTTTTTACCTCGGACATACTTGTCCGAGCCGATTTTTTTTAATATTTTCCAAGTCATTCCAAAACTCCTTCTCGAGTATCTCGCGTGTACTTTGATCCAGACTTCACGCAACTTTTTATTAAGTTGTTTACAACTGTGCGCGCGCAAATATAATATAAATAAATTTTTTAACCTTTATCTTCGCGAGACGCTAAGAGCGATGTCGCAGCTCTTACAAGGTCTTCTCTGATTTGCTGAGAAAATAATACACCAAACAACAAAACAATGGACCCTAGCCCCGAAAACAATAGAGCTGCGTGATACCAAGGTCCAATGAAATTAGAGGTTGTTAAGAGCTGCGGGGCTACTCTTTTTTTTCCGGCTTGGACTCGGACATACTCTCTTCGGGCCAAGAAAGTTACGTTACTAAAAGTTTTCCTGAGGTTCATACAGCTAGGTTTGAATTCTAGACAGAAATAGGGGTATGAAGAAGAGCACCAAGTGTAAGGGAAAAGGTTAAGAATCCAAAAAGGTTGAAGCTTTGGAAAACATGGAAACCGCCACCTCGTCCTGGCAACAGACCAGCAACTGGCACACCTAAGCAAAGCAAAGGTACTTTAAATTACAGTCTCTTTACAGTTTGAGTATAGTTCATTTGTCAAAACGCGAACGATGCGGTATAGATCGCAATGATAGATCGATAAGATTACAAGGTAAACTTACACTTGTATCGGTTATTTATCGCGAAATTTTAACGCTTCTGTGTGTTAGCGAATCGCCCCTATGTGTAGGCGAAACAACTCAGATCATGTAGGCAAATCGACCTAACTTTCGACGAATCGGCTTGTAGGCGAATCGACTTGTAGGCGAAGCGACCGACATTCGTTATATCTCACCCACGGGCGAATATTCTTGTTTACAAGCCGCGCTTGTCCATGCGGGCTATATCTATTATCTCGACTTTGATTCTTTTTTTTGGTCGACGCATTGCATTTATCAATTTTGTTATGATAAGTAGAATGTCGTATAGCTCCAGGTTTTCAATTTACTGACACTTAGTCACAGCCTGAATTCAATGGAAACGATTGTTATTTGGGACTCATAGTTTCTTTTCTTGCAGATTCATCCGGGCTGTCGCTTATCGATGGACCATCCACTGACTTTTATGGCTCTCCACAGACAAGCAAGAGGATATAATTCTTAGTAATTTTATCTATAACAAAATGCTTGCTTGTGCATCGTTGCCTTTACTGTGCACCTGTTGCTAGGTAGCTGGAGTGCAACCACGCAGGTGCCCAATAAGCGGTTAGCAATATATGCATCAGTCATTCCAATCAGGTTCAGTGATATGGGCAGTTTCTCAACTGTTTGTGAAACGCATAAAATTTATCTAAAGTTTTGATTGAAAAGAAGTTCACATCGACATTCTAATCGTGCTTTTTCTATTTGCACAACATCATTGCCCCGCGGAATCCCAATTTCTGGAACCTTCAAGGGAAAGCAAAACAAAAATGGGAATTTTGAATAACAGGTTAAAATTACAGTGGAACAAATTAAAGGGAAATGACCTTTGGTCTGAGTTATAATCCGGGAAGGGCGGGGGAGGGGGGGGGGGGCTTGACTTATACAGGGATGTGCCACTTGACAGGGTATGGCCTCTTTGTCCTAAACACGGTATATAATTTTTTCTGTCTGTCCTGAACAGATTGTATTTTGTGTCATTTGTCCTATACAAGGACCTGAAATGAAGGGTGTTGTCTGAAATAGGGTAGGTATTTTGGGCGTTTTCTTGTCTTAAACAAGGTCAGGGTTTCAATCCCTCAGTAGCAGCCCTATACCAAAACATGAGTCAAGTGCCCCCCCCCCCCCCCACCCCGGGATTATGAGGAGGTTTGCATCCCGACTACTCTTTTAGCCAATTTCAAATTACTTGTCTGATGACTTCCTGAACTGTACTGCACTCAGTCCAGTCACCATAACAGGCTACATACTACCCATAGGATGTATCCAGTTATGCTGCTTTTTCGTTCAAATGTATTGAAATTACATGTATGTTTTTCACGGCATTCAGTTTTATTGATAACTCTGATATTGAAACTTGAGGGGAAGGAACAATAATGATGATGCTGAATGAAACCCATCAATACTGTTCGAATTAAGTAAAGCTTCGCGTAAGAACTATAGTAGAGAACAATAGACCGCGGCAATGAGAGCCGTTATTTCCTACCGTGAGGAAAACGTGTTAATAAGCCTTAAATTAGCTTTCTCAATGGATAAAAAGCTATTAGCGCGAAATTCAAATGGTTTCAGGAAAATTACAAAAGCCTAGAGTTCGATAGAAGCGTTGAAATTCGCTAAGAAGCTTCTTTAAATAAAGATCTTTATGGACGCCAAGTTTAAGAAAAATTGTATGTGGGGAACCACGAGTTTCCGAAGATGATGAGATCGAAAGCGATATTTTGCCTTGTTTTTGTCGTAACTTTGACACTTTCATCAATCATTTACTCTTATTTCATTGTTTTGCGCAATACGCGGCATCTATTTTGGATCTGGTTCACACGCAAAACCACGCAATGAAATATGACAAACATCGTGACATTTTGACTACGCAGTTCGTAAATAAAGTCCGCTAGCTAGCTATTTCTTCGTTAGCTGTTTTTATAATCTTGATCTTTGAACATTTTTCCCGACGCCAAAACATAAAGCTTGCACAGAAACGGTAATGTGAAAACCCCCGGAAAATCTTAACACGAGACCGCAAGCAATGTTGAAGAATTACATACCGGTAGGTGACTTCATACTCAGTACCCTAGGCCATAAAGTTTCTGGTAATAAAATCCGTTTAACCTTATGTAACTGGTGCTATTAAATACTTAGAAATTACAGTCCCATTTACCCACTCTCCGAGATCACACGGGAAGGGATACGCGCCAAGGCACAGAAAGTCTAATTCACTTGATGGCGATCAACCGGCGAGCAAATAATCATCCTAAACGTTCTCTAGAATCTCGGAAAAGTGACGAAAATGCATAAGATACACAACAGACATGGTTTTTCAAATTCTATTTAGAAGTTCATGGCTTCGAAAAGGAGAACTGAGATTATTTAGACCTACTTTCAGAGCATTCGAACTCTCATATCAATCTTTGGTTTATACAGTTCATACCGGTGATCCAAATTAAAACAAAAGCTACTGACCTGTGCATTCATTCGATATTTACGAGTTGAACCTTTAAATTCGATTCTGTAGGCACACGCCACACAAAGATTTCGCTCCCAGCACAGGCGGCCCAAGCTCAAGTTGTGTGTCATATGATATTGCGAAATAGCGGTCATAGCGAAATTATAAGAGTTTGTTTGGGGATATTTGCGATATGCTTTAGAAAACACAAATACTACAAAATTCTCAATAAAAATACCTTATCTTACTTCCATGGTGTCTTACTTGCTGTCTGTGCCCTTACTTTCCGATGAATTCCCGATTTGCGGCGATTTTTGCGATTTTTACTCTCTTAGAGTGGAAAACCGAGAGAGCTAAAACTAGCAAAAATCGCCGCAAATCGGGAATTCATCGGAAAGTAAGGGCACAGACAGCAAGTAAGACACCATGGAAGTAAGATAAGGTATTTTTATTGAGAATTTTGTAGTATTTGTGTTTTCTAAAGCATATCGCAAATATCCCCAAACAAACTCTTATAATTTCGCTATGACCGCTATTTCGTAATATCATATGACACACAACTTGAGCTTGGGCCGCCTGTGCTCCCAGTCATTGTGTTTTCCACCACATTGCACAATCCCACAAAACGATAAGCCCAAATGGAACTCGATCGCTTCCTCAGCTTTCTACACCAGGCGGTGTGCGTCACGGCCCACAAAGGGTCATGGGTAAAAATATAACTGATGTCCATTTCACTCCAGACGCGATGGAGTAAACATCTCAGGAGAGACCTTACAATGGCGGTAAAAATGAGAATTAAGACTCTGTTTCCCGTTTTGAAAAGAATAACTGAGGACACGAATGTAGATTGTTTTGACTGGTTAATTTTTTCGTTACATGGACCAGGTGAATACGTTTTTTCACGATTCGGAGTCGATCGAATGTGCAAACGTGCAGACTACTATGTAAATAAGAGCTGAAACGTTCGTTTCTCGGAAAGTTTTTCGTATTTGTTTGGTACTTTGACTAGATCAACGGTAAAAGAGTTCCACAACACTTAGTTTGCTGGTATCGTTCACGGACTGACGCTACCGGGAAAGATTAGAGAGGGCGGACAACGAGCAAGGTGAGAAAGCCGGCTGACGTACGCGTGTGATTACAATTACAAGAAATCAGATCTTCCTTCAGGCAAAGAAAGCAACACAAGGAAATAGCCTAGCAACTTACTGAAAATGTATTGGACAAATATTACTTGTGGTAGCCGTCCTGGAAATTCAAGTCTTTCCTGATAACAGCCATTCTAAGGGATTCCCCAAGTTTGTTGATGTAAGCTCACGACCACACAAAAATAAAAACTTTGTTGTCTTAAAAACATCATTTATGCTCTTGTCCTTGATTTTACAAAAGGTTTCTACTTCATCAAGCATGTTTTATTTTCTCTTATATCAAACACTGCACATCAGTTTTCCCAACTTTGCTATAAGACTAGTGATGCTGATCCCAAGGCAGAGCCATACTTTTATCTATATATACTCCTCTGCTTCCTATTTTAACAAGTTACTAACCTACATTCCTACAGCCACTGATTATAAAAAAAAATTTGATACCGATGTTGTTCATTGACCTTCTTGTCTGCTTAAGAGAGGTGTTTCCTTTTACCGAAAATTATGAAAATAATTTTGTCCACAGGTTTCACTGTAAAAGATTGTATTCAAGCAAATAATAACAAAACGTTTTCTGTGTTTGCATAGCCTGATATAAACACGAGAATGGTTGGGAGAATTCAAGACAGTTAGGCAAACCCTTGAGGGTATGCAGGAGTGCCCAGCCTGGGTTGCATATAGACTTTTGAGAATTCCGCCCCCTCCACTTGAGTGTTTGCTGTATATCAGGCCATCCAAACACAGCAAACGTTTTTCCTCGCTTTATTCAACTGTGCTCACACACTCGCATGCAAACACACATCTCAGCCACTCAAAGTGCATGTAGTATCTTAGTTATTATCTTATAAAATGTATTTCTCTGTCTTGTCTGTACCAAGTCAGTTGAAAAGCAAAGAACATTTGAGTGGATTGCTCCTTCACGTGGAAATGTGTAGGCTGGATAGATAATAATTTTAGCAATGTTATCTGATCTGGTAAATGAAACATCACATATTTGACAGTGTGTACTATCAGAGCTCAGGGATAATTTTTGCCTCTAGGAATACCTTGCCTACAATCCAGTGCTCTTGCTGAAGTTTGATGAGAAGAAATTTATAGCAAAGCCAGGAGCTTACAGCTTTGCCATGAATTTTTCTTTACCACACTCCAGTAATACCACAAAAGACACACACAAGCTAGGGAATGCTGACAGTTCCAGAAATACAGGCAAGGATTGTTGAGAAAGCCCTTCATATGTGACAGCTTCAATTGTTACTTTCAGATCACTTCAAATTTCCTTTTAATCCCTGAGGACACTTTGTGATGGCTATCATGATAATTGCTTCAAAAAAATCTCACTGGCCTGTGTTTCTGGACATATCTGAAAGGTAGATAGCCACCCCAGACCTGTATATGAACATTTTAAAGATAAAGCAGTATGGGCAAAGCTCCAACCAGAACCTGATAATGACCAGGGGTAAAATCAATAAAACTTTTACAAGTGCAGCTATTGTTTTGCAGTTTGAAAAACAATACACTTGTAAATAATAGTTGTAAAAGTTTTATTGAATTGGCCCCTGAATGCAGTTGTTCTTCTAAACTTTGGTGTTTGTTATATTGCCCACAGGAGTCAGTAAGTTACTTTACTGTTGTCTTGTTTGTCAGTTAGAGGGTGTAGTTCATTTACTGTGCTAAAGCACAGTGATAAAATTTACTTGTAATACAAACAACTTTATTCCAACTGTTTCACTTTGTAGTTTGGGTTACAAGGCTTCCAAGAATATCAAGTAAATATTTATTTCATCTTCTCTGTGAGAAAAGACTGGTGCACACAGTGTATCTCAGTTGCAGCACTATGGCAAAAAAAAGGAAAAAACCTTCAAACTCCTAAATCAAAGACCAGAGTAGCAGAAGACAACCAAACGAGACATGCACACAGGATACTTGTTGCTTTTTGCACTGATTACTATTTTCACTGGGCACTTTTACATGTGAACACATCTTTTTTTCAAGTACCCATGCATGAATTTGGGTGCCTTACTACACTGTGAGATGAAGATCTGTGCTTGGGCTCTAAAGTGATCACCAATTCCATGTGTTTATGTCTTTCTTTAATTCCAAGGTTACAAGTTAGCAAACACCTTCTGTCAGTCTGCTTATATACCAATAACTCCTGCCTATGCTCACATTTTTAAATTGCCTGTGATGGAGCAAAAGAGAGCTCCGTTTTCAAAATGTGTACACAATATTACATATTTTTGGATACCAAGTAACACAGCACCAGTCTGTGCCAGTGCACAGACACCAAGTGTGAACATATCCACAAGCAATATTATCTTAAGCTGATAAGCTATTGCAAATCAAAATTAGCCTCGAAATTCTTAAGCACTGAAATAAAGTTCATACATAATCTATTCCACTGGTGGCAGAGACGTGCACAGTTGTTGTAGAGCCGACTGTCAGAAAATAATAAGATTACACACAAAACAGTGACAAAACAGTACCAACTTTGGCTTGTACAAGTTGTTTTGCTCACCATTTTATTACCAGAATATACAAATAAAATCACTGTTTATGTCTTGTGACAAAAAAAAAACAGCTTCACTGACGATTTAAAAAAAAACACTCGTATTACAAAATAAGCTCACTTTGTACAGTACCCGTGTAACCTGCTTGGACCTCATAAATACAAACAAGGGAGATAAAATGCTGAAATGCCCGAGGCATTATAGAAATTGACCTTTTTCCCCTTTCGAAGTTTGATGTTATTCCCTTCATGTCGGCTTTCATCTCGGTCTACTTTCTCAGCCGGTTTCCCGGGAGATCTGCTACTTGGTTTACATGATCTCTTCATTCTACGATACTTTCAACGGCTTGTAACGGAGAAACCATAAGAGGTAGACCCGGGTAGACCCCGAAATTTCAAAAGAAGAAAAGTTATACTACCTAACTGGCCAAGATAATGGGCAAATACCGTTAACAGTAAGCAGCTTCGAGTCCAAGAAGAACTGTGACATTAACAGTGAAATCAACATGGCGGCTTTCAACTAGCTGCCCACTTTGAACTTCTCATTGACGCGACTAAAACATTTACCTTCGACGATAACCTGACCAGAACTAAGATATGGTATTCCAAAAACTTTAGGATGAGGTATAATTCCGAGAACAAAATCACAAACATCGAAAATAACGAAAATGTCACCTCATACACCTCTCGAAGCGGCTCTTTCCGAGCGCAAAAATGCCTACACAAATGATGCGTTCTGATTGGTCAAATCTCGTGACGCACACCGCCTGTTTCTACACGGTGGTATCGACTATCGAGGACTTCGGGATCACCAAAACCCTATTTAGAATGAAACAAACGACAAAGCACTGCTGCAAAAGGCATCCTCCAGCAGAGTTGTTCACGCAATACGAAAAGACAAGGAAATTTGAACCAAGATGACTAGCTGCGGTAAAGAAATGGACGCGAACTAGTCAAATCCAAGATGGCGGCTACAGATCGAGCACATGTTCTTCTGTCGTTACCATGGTTCCCCACATACGATCGTGACAAAAATTTCGTGACAGAAAGAACAATAGGTATAGTCCATATTTGGATCATAAAAATGTTTTTTCTGCATATTTTTGGCCTATTTTAAAATCACTATTTTTCTAATTTCAGCCAATCACGTAGCCGTATTTTAATTACTTAATTGGAAACAGACACCTGATGACTTCCTGCCACGTTGCCAAATTTTCTATAGTTCTTACGCGATGCGTTACTTAAACAGATCATTTATTTGTTACAATTATTTAACTTGTGATTTACGGGATAACTAGACTCTTTCAAACCAGTCAAGTACTGAACATTTTCGCTGGGCCATTCCTTGTAATTGAGGCGCCCCCCCCCCCCCCCCCCCCACACACACACACACACCCTTGTTAGAGACTGGATTTTTTGACTTTTTGGCGTATAGTCTCACCCACTACGCAAGTCAATGTGTCATTTGTGTTAATTGAGACCACTGTAAACAACTCCTCAAACCATAACTGTAAAATGTATATTACATGCCGAGAATATCCAAAAGGTATCCAAAAGTACTTATTGAAAACAATTTTTAAAAAAGACACTGAAACAACAATGGTAAACCACTGGCTTGGCTTGTGTATTATGGAAGTGGTGTGCACATAATAAAATAGCAAACTAAATTTGACAAAGTAAGAACAACAATTTTCTTATGTTGTCAAAAGTAATAAAACATGCATGTCGTAATAACAGTATTTATGTTGCTTGGCAGCTTGTCCTGGTATGACCTGGTCTTTGCATTTGGACAGTTCTGAGGTTTTTGAGTTGTTCTGGTGCCAGTGGTTGTCCTCTCAACAGAAACAATATTGCTCTGCTGCAATACCTCTTGCTCTGCACATGAATAGGAAAACAACAATAATTCTTGTACATATACTGTTTATTCAGGTGGTTTCAGAGAAATTAAATGGCAGATGAATTAATGTCAGTCAGATCACCCTGAGAACAAGGGAAAAAGAGGATTTTTGTGATAACTGAACAACAGGAGAATTTGCATGTTGATGTCATGGCTTTTGTTAGAAAAGCACATACCGTAATCTGTCATTAGATAGCAACGGAATCCCATACGAGCACCATCCTTAACACGGGTTATTACTAACACAATGAATGATGTATGCCTGTGCTTTTCTATGTATCAACAGTACGTTAGCCTACCAAACAATATCGGTTTATACCATTGAATACATGTGCTACGTAACTGATCAAACATGTAAGTCTTAATATCACAAATTTTTGGCTTACTTGTCCTTTCGTTCGATCACTGGGAACTTCCTCTGGAGCTGCAGGAACAACAGTATCTCTCGTGGGCACAGCGGTCCTCTTTATATAATCTCGGATATTTGCTCTCCCACTCTGCTCGATTGTATCAATCACCGATGATTTGTACTCGTAGCAATCGTCCTCGAAGTGCACCGAGCAGAGCGCAGTGCACTTGGAAGTCACTGGGATCTTTAAAGTCGGGCCGGTGTTTTCGAACAAATTTGACCCACTTTACCCTCACAACCGGATCAGTTTGAAACTAATTCATTCGAAATCCCTTTTTCCTCGTATTTTTTACAACTTCAACCGTTAGGGGCGCCAGCAATGCAGTATCTCCCTCCTCTTGCCTCCTCTTTCTCTCTTTCCGCCATATTGGATTGCTAGTTTGTGTACCCAAATTGACGTCACAAGCTGTTGTCACGTGGTATTTTGGCCGCGCGATTTGAATGCCATTTTTCGAGGCAAAACAGCCCAACTTTCAGCGCTCGTAAAATCGCCAATTTTTATCCTAGACATCTCAAACTTTGGAATCATAATTTTCAAACAGTAAATTTTATAACTGTGTAAAAACAAATTTCGCTTCATTTAGAGTACAAACACTTGAGACTGAGTTTTTCGAACATTCGTAATGTTAAAATGAAATGAAACAGTATAGTATACCCGCTATTTGGAGCGCTCAAGGAAGACAAAAGATTGTTCTTTCGGAGTCGAGACAACGGAAGGCTTAAAAGACGAGAAGCAAAGTTATCAGCTGCTAAAACTTATGTGAACAGATGAAGAGTTGCCTGAAAAACAGCTGCACGATTTTAATTTAGCATACAGTTCATCAAAGCAAGCCTAAAGTAAGGAATCGAATAAAAAAAAAATTTGGAAGCTTTACAGTGTTGTTATAATACCTGTTTAGCGTTGATCTAATGAAAGTTTTTGAACGTTTCAAAATCTAAATACGGTAGTTCGTGGGAAAAAGTGACGACGAAAAGTCAGTAAGGTCAATAAATGGCACCATTCAAACGTCGAACCTTACATGTGCCGAACCTAATGCAAATTAGCAAAAGCTATTGATATATCGTGATACTTCGCCGATTTTTCTGGACCGAACTAGTGTTATTTTTATAGTTGACACTGAGTTTCTAACATTCTAATATCTGTGAAAATTCATTCATAAAGCAGAGCAAAAATCTGAAGAACTTAGATTTAAATTCTAACAACAAATGTTTACCCGTAGCGCTAATTTTCAGCTGCAGGCTATTTTACGTTGACAAATGTAATTTTTATGCGGATACCCACGTTTTGATGGACTTCCTCTTTGTTTAGACATCAAAAGAGTTATCTATAAAATTTGCAAAGTTTACATTTTATTTGTATAAGATACTGTATTTAGGTCTGCATGTCAAGGTTGATTAAAATTCTCTTAAAGTCAGCAAAATTGCTAGTCCTTACAGAGTCTCGCAGTAAGTTCCATTGTTTAGCAGCATGGTAAAAAAAGAGAATGAAGGCCGTGAGTAGTAGTTCTAGGTGCAGGAAGTGTCAGAATAAAGTACCGCGTAAATTATAGGAAATATCACGAAGAGTGAACATATTCCTCATATAAATGGGATACCTGGTCAATAAACAGACGAAAAAACAAACGAAAAAGCAACTGGCCTTACGTACGTGAATAAAATTTAAAGGGAGGTAATGTATGAACGGCTAAAGGTAAATATATCAAGTTGAACAGAGCTCAACAGTTTGCTTTTACATGGGGGCGGGGGGGAGGTAGAGACGCGGGGGGGGGCAGATGCAGGCCATTTAACTGAGTCAAATCGAGTCGATTCATGACTTTTTAAGTTATTTCTATTTCAAGCACTTGCTTTTCGAAAAAATGACAGTCAAATACCCGGGGGTGGGGATGGTAAAACCAATTCGATATCTGAGGTCGACCGGGCGTTTCCCTTCCTTGCATGCGACCTAAAATTGATAGGTGCTTATACTGACACCGCCTTTTGGTGACTCACAAGTAACCTGCGACCTGGCGTTTTTTTTGTTTTTTTACTGGGGCAAGATTTGACCGAAAAGATTTATTAGTTCTCACTCATTGTTGCAGTACTTAGAGCTATTTTGACCGCGGGTTTCTTTAACATTTGACTTACGACGCATTCAGTTATTTACTGGCCTGCAACTGTAGTGGTAAGACCAGACATTTGCATGGGGTTCAAAAGTCTCCGCAGATAGCAGCCAGGTGGTTTCTGGATGTGGAGGTGGGTGGGGTGTGTGTGCTAGTATCCACTGAACACCTAAATAACACAACAGTGCAGTTTTCAGTCGCAGTTGCAGTGCTGTTTTCGAGCTGTTTATATTTCTGTTCACATTTCACTGTTTCTCGAAGAAATGCAAACGTTTACTTCTGCACATGCCGAAGTAGCTTTGATTCCCACATCAGGTGGAAGTAGTAATGTCGGCCCGTATGGAGAAAATGGAGGCTTCTGATTGGTCGGTGACGTCATGACCGGAACCGGAAGTCACGTGTTTTGATGTAAGGATGACATCATAACCGGAACCGGAAGTCACGTGTTTTTAAGAGGGGAAACCGCTGACCAGTTGAAAAAAAGGGATCGCCGGCTCATGCAACCGGAAGTCACGTGATTTGGAAAGGGAAACCGCTGACGAGTAGGAAAAAGGGATCGTGGGCTCATGCAACCGGAAGTCACGTGATTTGGAAGGGGAAACCACTGACGAGTAGGAAAAAGGGATCGTGGGCTCAAGGGGAAGTAAAACCACTGAGAAAACGCGGGCTCAAAGTCCAAAGTCCAATTTGGGGAACGGGGGTAACCCAGATTTGATAGGTGGCACATCAAGCAAAATGGGAAAGAAAATATTTTAATGTGGCTTTGATGAGTGTTCCTTTGGATAATATGAGTATTCCTTTGAGTTCCTTTTGAGAATAAATATCACAACAACAACTAAGTGTCATGCAACATCTTTTATTGATCCTTGGTATTGACAACAAGTAGGAAAAAATCCAAACATTTACGAGAAGCTGATACAGGTTTTCATGCGTCCAATGGCTAGGCTTTTGGTGTGACCCAGAAAGTAGAGGGTTTTGCGGTGAGGCTCATAGGGATCTCGGAGTTCTCCCCAGAATCCCTGGAGGGCATGGCCTTCCTCATAGCAAATGCCATACCAGATAGGATTGTTTTTCCAATCATCCTTGACATGCTGGACAAACTCCGGGTCTTCTTTCCAGTTTTCATGGAGGACTTCCTGGACGACAAGAGGAACGTGACAGGTAGGGCATAGGCGGGGCTGATGGTTCTGTTGGTTGGCACAGGCGACATGACAAGGAAGACCACAGCACCTCAACGTGGTATAATTGGCGAGAGGTGTCGAACAGATTACACATGGTGGGGGTTGAGCCATCAGGCGAAAGGATCGGTGAAAGGATCAAAGAGTGGATTGGTCAAGAGTTGAAACTCGACGGTGGTGATGATCCCTTCTTTTCGGAGTCGGCACAGTTCTTGAAAAGTGATCTTGTAACGTAAAGGTTGAACCAGGTGATTGATTTGTTTTCGGATCTCTCCCAAACGTTCAATGATTTGCAGGGCTTGAGGGCTGACCTTGCCAGGAGTGATCTTGTCGGCTTTATCGCCCATTCACCACCGGTAGAAGTTTTTCAAAGTTAATAAAGCCAATTCGTTCCGACTGAGTTGTTTTTGACTATGAAGTCGGAGCAGTTCAAAATAAGAAGCTTTGAAGCGGATCTGTTCCAAGTCTTTTTCGAGTCGAGATAACAAGGCTCGTAGACGATCAATCACTTGTTGGGCTTCTGGACTGAGGACTGGATCATCCATTGAGTGTGAAAGATGGAATGGGACAGTGGGGTTTTTTATAGAGAAACCAAAGGGTCACGTGGGAGGGAAGGAGCCAATGAGAGAAAGACCCATCATGCTTTGAGAGGGGAAGAGGTGGGGGGACCCCCCTCCCCCCTCCTTAGATAGACCATGGTGCATTGCGCGAATCAGGGTATATAAGTCAAGCGAGGCCACAGGGCGTCACTCCTAGCTTTGAGTTCAGTCTTTACGACTTATGTCAGTTGGTTTGAAAAAATGTCAGAAACAAGAACGCCCTTGGGCTCTTTAGCCAGTGCTGTGAATGTGGGTGGACGAGACTACTTGAGGAGGAGAGCGGGGGCAGAGAGGACGGGAGTGGATCGGCAGACAAGGCGTATGCGGGAGAGACGACAGGAAACCTGGCGCCCCTTGACCAGACAGCGCGTGGTCGCGTTTTTCCAATTATTTTTAAACTGTTTGGTGTGGACTGAGAATGGCGAGCGGGAGGGCAGACCACATCCCGAGATCACAGAAGCGTTGCTGGGAGCCCTGGTGAACAAGATCATACCATGGGTGGACCAGCACCGTATTCGGTCGAATTTTGAACGTCGCTGGCCGATGACATTGGAACAGTTCCATGAAGTGGATAATGAACTGGAACTTTATTTGTCTAGGATACATAGGGCCCCCGCATGGCAACGAATTCGCGTTTATTTTGGAGACATGGAGCGGGAGCGGGAGGAGCGGCGGCGGGAGGAGTGGGAGAGGAGGCAGAGGGAAGTGAGACTCAACCAAGTGCGACGTATTTTATTTCCTTGAACATTTTTTTTTATTCCTGTTGAGATTATTGTGAGTCAAGGCTACTGTGCGTCAAGAGACATTTATTTATGATCCACGTGCAAACTCAGTGATGTCAGTTTTTTATTTTAATTAAAAAAGAGTTGATATTTTCTACAATGGGTGGTCTGTATTCTTTGCAACGCGGGGTGGGGCGCTCCTATGTACAAATTGAAAAAAGCTATCTACAATTTGAAAAAATAAAAAGTGAAAATGGCTATGTACAATTGGAAAAAATAAAAACTAAAAAAAAAATAAAAACTAAGAAATTACAAATGAAAGTCTTCCAGTTCCATGCGTAATTGATCAATGTTCTCGGGTAGACAGAAGGTGCGGTTGAATAAGGCTTGAATTTCGGCTCGGGTTTTCTCGTCCACATCCCGGGATCCCACAATAGCACTGCTTTGATGAAGGGTGGGCTTTTTAGGTCCCCAAGGGACAAATTGACTGCCAGTGACCAGGGTGGCGGCATTCTCATTGACTTGGTAGTAATGGTCCGAGCGGTACCATGATTGACTGGGTATATCAAACAGGTAGACGGGTTTGCCTTGATCCATAGCCAATTGCACAGTCCAACCAGTGCCTCCTTTCACGCGTTTATGATCCGGTTCCAAGATGCCAAAGGCATAGATGGTATGGGCTTTTTTGGCCAATTGATAATTACGTTGCAGCAATTGCAAGGTGTAAAAATGACTGGGCATTTGTTTGCCTAGTTTCTCCGCTGCCTGGTGAAGATGGGGGTTGGCCAGCATCAGGACTTCCACCGTAGAAGGGGTGACGAAAGTGGCTCGAGGATGGTTCGGGGGGACCAGGACTTCTAGTTGCATCCCAAAGTGTTTGGCCTGTTGTTCCACGAGGGCATCCGTACCTTTGGCTCCCCCGGTGTACACCACATGGCCATGACCCACTTGCAGTTCCAAGGCACCGAGATCTTGTTCTCCAATCATGTCAATGTCTGGGGGCATGGCTTTTGAGAATGAAGATCTAGTGACCAAGGGACCGTCTTAAATAGGGACAGTTGACCAATGGGAAGACAAGAGGACCTTATTTGGATTGAACAAGCTGACCAATGGGAAGATAACAAGTCCTTATATGGGTAGGATAAGCTGACCAATGACAGGCAAGGGCCCAAGGTATAAAAAGGCATGGTCGGTAGGGGTGACATCAACCTTTGAGTACGATGTCTGTCGATCGGAAGAGAAAATCAACCCATCCCCCAGAGGGGAAGAAGAAGAAGAAGAGCATTCAACATATGACGCCCGTGGACTGTGATCCTGTGGTGTGCGACGTGGTGGAAGACACCCGAGCTGCTGTGGAAGATATGATGAAAGAATTGAATGACATGGTGGAGCAATCACCCCCAGCACCTCAATTCACCTTGACGACCGTGTATGATCCTCCCAGTTCAGTGGACACTATGGTATGTCCTTACCATGAGGTGCGTTTGGAGGCCCGAGAATCTCAAAAGGGATGGAAGTATGTGAAATGTCCCATGCAACCGTGTTTGCTGTTTTGTGGTCAAGATCAAGTTGTGGAGTATATGAAAGCCGTGTATAGTCAACCTCATGTAGAAGTGTTGGACATGTGGGGTGGTTTACAATGCTTTTGCCGTGAACCCGCTACGCTACAACAGAGTCATTCGACTCAGAACCCCGATCGCTTGTTTCTGACTTGTTCCAAGAAAACGTGTGGCTTCTTCCGATGGGCCGATCAACCCTTGGGTCCCAAGTACTGGACGTGGTTTCATGACAACCCTCCCAAAAAAGCCGACCAACAAGCTGAAGCACCCACCCGTGATGCTCAAGGATATCCCAAGAGGGGCTATGACATCCCTGGCCCGCCCCCTCCAGTCAGAAGGAAAGAGGACGTGGATCGGCCCCTGACAGACTATGAGAAACAATTGTTACGAGAAATTCAAGAGCTCAAGAACCGTCAAGAAATGATGGTAGCCCCGGCACCACCACCCCCCAAGTACAGTGACAGTGTGGAGAACTGGCAGAAAGGTCTAGAGACCGTCAGTTATGGCCGTCTAGGTCTCTTTTAAAATGAGAGAACGAATAAAATGTTTTATCAATGTCACCATGGAGTCTGTGTGTGATGCGTGGGAGTCTGTCTTGTCCCTGGGGCAATGGCAATGTCATCAAACCCTTTGCCAAGTCTTATATGATCATCAACCCGGCACCCAAATCCCCATACCCCCTTGTCCCGAGGACACGCATCCTCTCCACCTCTTTGAAGAAACCCATGTCGACCGCAACCTATATCGATGGGTGGTGTTTGTCTTATGGTTAAAAGCTCACCCAGAGGCATGGCGATGGTATCGAATCATTCAAAAGGCGCATCCCCACACGGTCCCTACCATATCGACCTTATGGGATGAATGCCAAAAAGTATGGCCCCTCGAAAGAGAACCCAACGCTGGAGTTCGTCGTCCTCATGGTTGAAGAAGAAAACCAAACGCCCTGTGTCGTCGTCAACGAAGAAGGCCAATGTCTCGCAACAATGGTTGAAGCGTTACCATGATCCTGGTGCCCCGGGGAGTTTAGGTGGGGTGCAACGATTTGCTAAAGCCCAGGGTCTCCCTTTGAAAAAAGCCCAACAGGTGTTGGAACAGGATGTGGGTTACACCTTGCATAAACCTCGACGTCGTCGTTTTGCTACCTTACCCGTGATCGTAGGGGGGTTGGATGATCAATGGGCCGCGGATTTAGTGGAAGTGCAACGTTTGGCCAAACATAATCGGGGTATACGCTACTTGTTGACCGTCGTGGATGTGTTGTCCAAGTACGCGTGGGTCGAACCGTTGAAAACCAAAACCGGGGTGGCCCTCGTGAAAGCCTTTGAGAAGATTGTGAGACAAGGAGGACGTCACCCGAATCGATTGCAAACGGATCGAGGGAAAGAATTTTATAATCGGACCTTTCAACGATGGGTGGACGAGCAAGACATCAATCATTTTTCGACCGAAGGGGATGCCAAAGCCAGTGTGGTGGAACGATTTAACCGCACCTTGAAAGAACGGTTATACCGTTATTTGACCACGGCCAACACGTTGAAATTTGACGATGTCTTACCCGAGTTGGTGCAGGGGTATAATGCCACCCGTCATCGAAGTATTGGTATGCCCCCCGAAAACGTGACGTGGGACAACGAAGAAGCCGTGTGGAAACGATTGTATGCCAAACGATTGAAAGGCTACAAAAAACCCCAATTGAAGGTGGGGGATCATGTCCGTCTCAATACGATTCATCGTACCTTTGAAAAAGGGTATTTACCCGGTTGGACCGAAGAAGTGTTTGTGGTGCATCGTGTGATCCCTGGCCCTGTACCCACGTATAAGATTCGCGAATGGGATGAGACCCCCGTCAAAGGTACGTTTTATGAAGAGGATTTACAAAAAGTCCATGTGTCCGAGGTGTTTCGGATCGAGAAGGTACTTAAGCGACAAAAAGGTCGTTGGTTGGTCAAGTGGAAAGGGTGGCCCGACAAGTACAATAGTTGGATTGCTCGTGGAGACGTGACATCCCTTCGACCCCGCAAACGACGACGACGCCGCTAAAACAATGACATTGGTACCCAATTCTTCGTTTTACGTGACGTTGATGAGTCATGCGAGTACCAAAGAGTTTCCTGGGAACAAGAGTCATCATTTCAGAAACCGATTGCCTAAACCCATCCGATTTGTGGGACGAGGATGGATGGTGGGTATGGTGAGTTTATCCTTACCCACCATTCCCGTGATAGCGGAAGAAGGAGGCGTGGGTGATTCCCATCCTCTGTTGTACGTACGATGGCACGAACGGGTGTATGCCCAAGACGATCAAGGCAACGATCGATGGTGGCATCAACGTCGCGAACTCACTGTCTACGGGCGAGATATGAGAAAGGAATTGGCCTCGTCGACGGGATCGCACTTTTTTCATCAACTGGTGTACCGTTACGAGCAAAGCCGTGCCAAACAAACCGAACCCAAAAACAAATGGGCCGAGGACAATGGCGTCAAATTATACCCGACCTTTGAATGGACCTCCGAAGGGGATTTGTTGTTGAATACCACCAATGTGGATTACACACGACAAGTAGCACACGTGTCATGGGGCAGATCCTTGGCCCTGAGAATGGGATGGATTGAACAAGCGTCCCCCGGCCAGTATCGATTGGGTCCGAATCTCTTGCAAGAATTTCATTCGGACTCCATTCCCACCCCGACGGATGTCCGCGATGCCGCCAACAAGCCCATCTTTTGGAAAGTGGAGGGGGATTATCTGAAATTGAGTATGACGTGTAATTGGCGGTTTGTGAATGTGAACCAGACCTTTCGTCCCTCGTTGGAATTTCCCTCCACGCGTCCTTTGCACGTGTATTGTGATGTAGGGACCAGCAGCATGGTAGGGGGTCGTATCACCGATCTCTTACGAGAAATCAAGTACCAGCCTCAAAACACCACCCACTTTGAACCTCGACATATTCAATATATCCCAGTACGCAACGAAGTGGTGGAAATCGTCGAAACCCAGATGGCCGAAACTAATGGGGATCTGGTGAAATTTGGTGAAGGCCATGCCCTCCTGACCCTCCACTTTAAAAGGGAAGTGGTGGTGTGAAGAACAAAGACAACATGTCGTTCTACGTGACGTTACCCAGTCATGCCAACCGACGTGAATTTCCCAACAACCAACCCAATTCCTTCAAGATTCGTTTACCTCAACCGTTACAGCTCACAGGGGGTGGATGGCAAGTGGGGTTGAGTGCCATTTCCTTACCGGATGCTCGCGTCAATTTGTATGAGTTGGTGAAGAAAAATGGGTACGTCATGGGGACGTCCTGGGGTCAAACCTATCCCAAACCGGGTGCAAAAGACGGGGAAATGACCTCGCGAGTAGACACCGCGCGAAGCATCATCAATGACGTCCAAGATTTGGATTGGGTGGTGGATGGGGTGAGTTTCATGAAAGCCATCATTACTCACTTGGAACAACAACGTATGGAAATGGCCATTCAAGGGGGTACGTTTTTGAACGATCAAGGCAAACACACCTACGTCAAGTTCAAGTGGGAAGGCGAGGATCTGCTCATCGACAACACCAATATCTGTCATTGCGGCACCGACACGCCCGCCCTGACCATCTACACCAAGTTGGCGCTCAAGATGGGATGGTTACGTAAAGTTGACAGTGTGTTGATTTTGGGACCCAACTTACAACAAGAATTCATAGGGGATCAAATCCCCAACATGACAAAACCCGCTGACAACGATTGGAACGATGTCACCGACGATCAGAGCAAACCGGTCTTTTGGACGGTGCGTTCGTTTTTACCGGATTATTTACAATTGAGTATGAGTTGTAGTTGGCGTTTCACCAACTTGAATGTAGCATTTCGTTCCGTGGTGGGTGAACCCACACGATCGTTGCACGTGTACTCCGACGTGGCAGGCAGCACGGTGGTGGGCAATCGCGTGACTGATTTGTTACGTGAAATCCAGTACAAGCGTGAAGCACGCGGCAACCTGTATTTTGAACCGTTGCACATTCAATACATGTCTCTTCGTAACGAGGTGGTGGAAATGATTCACGTTCAAGTGGCTGAAACCATTGGTAGAGGAGGAGACTTGGTCAAGTTTGGTGAAGGCCATACCATTGTCACGTTACACTTCAAAAAGACATAAAAAAGAGAGACGAGAAGGGAACCCAAATCAATCATGCCTCCGAAACGACGACGACGACGACGACGACGACGCCGACCACAGCGTCCACAAGCGGGGGAAGGGGTCAACGCGGTGATTGCCGGGATTCCTAAGGCCGCTTGGTCCATCACCAAAGGGGTAGAAAAGTTAGCCAAAAAGAATTACCTAAGATCAACGAAGAAACGTATGGAAGAAATGCGAAGTGGGAAACGCAAACGGTGGGCGGGGGAATCGTTTACGTGCAACGTCATGTGAGTATAAAAAGAAAACAAGGGTTGTGAAAAACAAACAAAGATGCCCAAGACAAGAGTGCGCCGAAGGAGACGAAGAAGGCAACGAGGGGGTCTCTTGCCCCTGGCGGCCCTCATTCCAGCCTTGATTGCTGGAGGAAAAGCTGTGGCGTTGGGTGCCGCAAGTGGTGCCGCGAGTTACGGGGCTAAAAAAGGGTTGGAAGCCGCTTTTCGGAAAAAGCGACGACGACGATGATGACGGTATAAAAAGGGGAGTCCCATAAAGCCTAAACAAAACGTTTATCCCTGGTGAAGAAGACACCATGCGTGGGGGAAGTTTGACACGATTTCGAACCGACGAGTGGTATGATCAACAAGGCAAAGGAGTGATGACGGATCTGATGCGTGGGGGGTTGCAAGGTCTTATAAGGACGCGAAATCCTTTAAAATTGCCTAGTAATATCAAGAGAGGCTTGGAAACGGGTTTGACACGAGGTATCAAACGCAAAGCCGAAGACGTCCTTAAAAAAGAAATCACCAAACAAGCCAAGAAAGCGTTGAGTCATAAGAACGTGAAAGACGCCGTGCGTGTAGCCACTGCCTTATTTCCCAAACAAACCAAACGTGCACGTGATATTTTGGGAGTGTGAACATGGAACCCGTGATTCACGACCTCGACGCATTCGTAGTAATCGAGGGTTGTCTCAATGGGGTGGACTGTATCCGTTTTGGAAACTCATGCCACGACGACGACAACGTGGTGGCTGGTTGAGTCCCGAGGTCATGAGAGTCCCCGGGTTTGATTTGAGACAACGTTTAGGACGACGACGACGACGCTATAAAAACCCCTCACGACGACGACGGGGTACCACTCGACGACGTTAAACATGCCTGACGTGAGTACACAAACCGCCCCGGCTCACGAGCGTTCCGAAGCGACCGTCAACCCAGCGTTACGGATTTTCAAGGTGCCACCGACCGACATTAGCATCAATGCCTATCGCATGGTCACCATTCAACCCACCACCACGGGTATCAATCCTATGGAATTCATCATTCCAGGGTTGGACGATTTTGTGGATTTGGGACGCAGTTACTTTACCATGGAATTGAGTTTGAAAAAGGAGGATGCCGGGAACTTGGTGGCCAATCAGAAATTGTGGCCCGTCAATAATTTGGCCCATTCCATCATCAAACAAATTGACTTGCAGTTGAATGGCACGTTGATCAGTCCACAATCCGACACGTATCATTACAAAGCTTACCTGGAAACCTTGTTGAATTATGACCGAGAAGATGGCAAGACCGTGTTAGGACCCCAAGGATGGTACAATCAAGTGGATTCCCCACCCGAATGGACCAACAACAATACCAACAGTGCCACACCGCATCAACATTGGCGTGATCTCAGTGCCAATCACAAAGGGGCGTTGGCTGCCATGGTAGCTGAAGTGGCCAAGTATGCTGGAGGTGTCACCCACAGTCTAGTGTTTACCCCGCACTTGGAAGTCTTTCACACTGGCAAATTGTTGGTGCCTGGTATCGAAATCAAGATGAAATTTCATTTCAATGGCCCGAACCTGTTTTTGAATGGAGTGGCTCTAGCTGGCCGATTGATGGAAGGGGATGTGAAACTACGGTTTCATCTCTGTCAACTGCGTTTGAATGACGCCATCTACCAGAGCATATCTGAAAAAAGACACAATGAAGGCCAAGTGGCGGCTTACCCGACCGTCCGCAGTGAAATCCGGACCTTCAGCATGCAAAACAACCTGGTCCGCTTTGATATCCCGAACCTGTTTCAAAACAGAATACCTGACCGATTGATTGTGGGGTTACTGGACAGCCGTGCCTTCAATGGAGATGTGACCCGAGATCCTTTCTGTTTCCAGAAATTTGGTCTGAGTTCCATTAAACAGATTGTCAGAGGAGAAGAGTACCCTTATGAAACCCTCCAGTTAGTGCATGACAATGGCACCCGAGATAATCTAGGCTACTTCCGTTTTCTGCAAGCCAGTGGTGCTTGGTGTAAAAAGAAAGGCAACATGGTAGAACTGCTGGATTGGGGCCAAGCTAAAAATTGTACCTTGTACATGTTTGACAATGTGGCCAATGGATGTGCTGACAGTCAAAACCTCAACCCCAAGCAAACGGGAGATTTACAACTGGTCTTGGAATTTGGAGCCGCCCCCGGTGTCAATATAACCGTACTCGTGTATGGAGAATTTGAGAATTTGCTGGAGATTGACAGGAACGGAGCCGTGTTGTATAACATTTACCAGCACTGATGGAACATGTGGCCTTGAATAATGTGCAGTTGGATTATTTAGCCCGCGACGACCCCCAATTGAACCCGGTCTTTTACGGAACCGTGGCCTGTGATCGTTTACCCAAGAGTCCTGTCCAGACCCAACCCCAAGGGTACATTGTGAATACGGACCCACACGATCAACCCGGACAACATTGGTTAGCGGTGTGGACGGATGGAAAGGTGTGTGAAGTCCTGGACAGTTATGCTTTGCCATTGGACACGTACGTGCAAGCTACCCCGTTACGAGATTGGATTGTCCAACATTGGAAGTATGTGGTGACCAATGGCAAGTCCCTCCAAGCCATTACAAGCAAGAGTTGTGGTGATTACGCCTTGTTGTACTTGAAAGCCAAAGCCCGTGGACGAACCTTGCAAGCGTTTTTAAATGAGTTTTCGGATCATGATTATGTTAGTAATGACCATCAAGCCGGTCAACGCCTTCAACAATTGATTGTAGGCCAAGAAGCCAGATGGTATCAACTGTGTTGTCATCCGTATCATCAATGTAATCATTAAATAAAATTTGTTGGAAAAAAGTGGTGTCGGAGTCGTAGCTCAGTGGGTAGAGCCTTTGGATCCCCCTCGAATACATGAGGAGGGTCGTGCGTGGGTTCGAGTCCCACCGATTCCAATAAAAAGGTGCCTTTTTTTTTTCTAAGGGTAGTTCGTCATCATGCAAACGGGGAAACCGTTTCGTTTTCATACCCCCTCCTCTATCTTGGTGGTGGGTCCTTCGGGATGTGGTAAAACTGTGTTTACGGAAAAACTCTTGGTAGACAACCCCGAGTTGTTTGACACCCCACCGACCCAAAGGCATTATTGTTATGGGGCCTGGCAAGATCGATTTCAAGGCATGCAAGATCAAGGGGTGGTATTTCACGAAGGGATTCCCGATCATGAGGCCTTAGTGCAATGGTTCCCTGAAGGACATGGGGTCCTAGTTTTGGATGATTTAATGGACGAAGGGAGTCACGATAAACGCGTGTTGGATTTATTCACCAAACATTCGCATCATCAAGGGGTGACTGTGCTCTACTTGTGCCAAGACATGTTTCCCGTGGGTCGCTATGCGAAAAGTATATCCCGCAATGCCCATTACATCGTGGCGTTCAAGAACCCCCGAGATCAATTAGGGGTACGCAATGTCATGCTTCAATCGTTTCCGACCACTTGGAAAGACACGTTGGAGACGTTTCATCAAGCCACCACACGACCGTATGGGTATTTGGTCTTGGATTTACATCCCGCCTCCTCCGATCAACAACGGGTGTTGAGTCACCTGTTAAAAGACGAAGGATGGACTCGCACCTATCAAAAACGGCTATAAAGGGAGCCCCTTGGAACAGGTAAAAAGAGAAAAGCAAACCATGGCCGATGATGATGATGACCGTCAACCTCCGCAATCGTACGATACCGTGTCCCCGGCGGGGGTGGGGGCGGCCAGCGGCAATCAAATGTCCCCAAGCGCCTGGCAAGATTTGTATTTCACGGGAGACCAAGGCCTTCTCGACGCCGCCATGGAGGAAATGCACCCTGATCCCCTCTGGGAGTTTATGGAGTCCCTCCCCCCTACGGGTAGAGATGGTGTGCCCCCTGCCCAGGCCTCTTCCCCAGCAGGGGTAGGAAGTCCAGGAAATCAATCATTCCAAAGCCCCCAGACCAGCCCGTTGTCTTCTGGTGCTCGAACCCCTGCGACTCCTCCAAGCGTACCCTTGGCAGCGGCTGCTCGAACAGCAGCGGGTGCTGGGGGTAATGGGCGTGGTGGTGGACGTGGTGGACGTGGTGGTGGACGTGGTGGTGGACGCGGTGGTGGAAGCGGTCGTGGTGGTGGTGGTGGTGGTGGTGGTGGTGGTGCTGGTGGTGCTGGTGGTGGTGGTGGTGGTGGTGGTGGTGGAGGTGCTGGTGGTGCTGGTGCTGGTGGTGGTGGTGGTGGTGGTGGTGGTGGTGGTGGTGGTGGTGGTGGTGGTGGTGGGGGTCGTCGTGGACGACGACCGAGACGAATACGAGGACGACGACGAAATACCCCCACTTCCCCTTTGACACCTGCCTCCAATCCAGCTACCCCTCGAGGATCTTGGACATCTGGGAGTTCTGGTAGACAGCCTCGTACCTTGCGTCAAGCGGATTTACAACGACGTTTACGTATGCTGTTACAAGATCAAGAACAGTTGGCCCAAGGACGTGAAATTGCTAATGTCACCATGACCAATAGCATTGTGACCAGTTATAAACAAGGAGGAGCACCGAGCGTACAAACCTCGTCGTCCCGTGTTTCGCCGTAAAGATGAAAACCGTCGTGTCGTTATTGAATGGATCGAAACAGCATGGTCTTCCCTTCCCCCCGGAATTATTACAACGCATGGATTCCTTGTATGCTTTTTATCATCAACAATGGTGGTGTTATCGAAAAATGTTGAATCATTACAGGTGTATCAATGCCTTGTTCAATGGGTTGGCCTTACTCCTGATGGCCGCTGGTATGATTGCCGGGCCGCTATTGGAAAACAGTACATTGGTAGCGTGTTTGGCGGCGGTGGGCACGGTGGTCAAAGGATGGAATGATTTTAAACAATACCGATTTAAAGTGACCATGAGTCGATTTGCGTTTACCACCTATGCCAAAGCCTTGACCGAATTGAAAACCCATGTGCGGGGTATTCCCTTGGAGGATCTGGAACGATTTTTAATCAAGATGCAAACCTTGGATGATACCATTGTGGATTTCACCCCTCCATTACCCAAACGATGTGTCCAAGATTACCATGGTCATTTTGTGTACCAACCCTTGGAAGCCCTGTGCTATGTAGATGGATGTCCTCGTTCCTTGAGACCCAAAGACTATTGGATCCATAAAAAGCCGCTCCCTCCTAGTCCCACACTCTTAGAACCATGGCCGTCCAACGACGACGACGACGCAGAAAAAGGAAACAACGAGGAGGGGCTTTAATGCGTCGCAAACCCCGTTTGGTGGATAAAATTGCCCATGGCATGAGTATGTTTCTATCAGGTCCAGCGCCTGGGTTTGGACTGGCTTTAGGCAAATTAGGCGGTCAAGCCTTGAAAGGCATTACCGATAATGTACAACATTACCGACGACAACGAGGTGGGGGTTGGTGGCAAGATTTCAAACGCAATACCCGTCAAGGCTATAAAGAGACGCAAGACCTCATCAAACAAGACAAAGCCCTTCAACGTCTATTGACGGGTCGACCATGGTGAGGAGGAGAAGACGACGCCGTCGTCAACGAGGCGGTTTTTTAAATCTATTGGTCCCCGCCATGGTAGGATTGGGGAAAGCCGCGGCCTTGGAAACGGATAAACGTATAAAACGCACGATTCAAAAAGCCAATCAACGGTATCGTCGTCGTCACCGATAAAGGATGCAACGTCTTCGACGTCAATTCCCGTTTTTACGGTCCATGTTACAAGAAGCCAATGGTTCCAAACGTCAAGAATTGTTACAACATGCCAATGCCGATCAAATCAATGCTGTGAGTGAACTGGTGTTGAACTTTTTAAAAAACAAGATTCCCGTTACCCCACCCATGCTGGCTAAACTTCAACCCTATAAAAAGGTACTACGTGATTTGGGACGTCGTCGACATTCCGTCAAAAAACGTCGGGCGTGGTTAGTCCAACAAAAAGGAAGCGGGTTGTTTCAAGGACTTCACGAGGTGCTATGTCAATGTGTTCGTTAACCCTCCCTACGTGGATGACTCTATTACAAGAGGCCAATCGGGCCACCGACAAGTGGAAAGACGAGTGTCATTATTGGAAGCATAAATATCACCTGTTGTATCGAGAGTACCAACACATCTTGAGGGCCCGTCTTTGTAAGAGTTGCCGTGACCAGGAAGACGGGGAACTTTGCCCCGACTGTAGTCAACGAACATGGACGAAGTGTACATGATTCCCCAAAAGGACTTGGAACAACTCATTCAATATTACAAAGGAGAACTCACCGAAAATGCCTTGTTGAACAAAGCCGCAACGCTCGCCGCCCGAAAACATGTGTTATTAGCCAATCCCCAATTACCTCCAGCCCTGGTCAATGCTCAAACCAAACCGTTGAGTCAAGAATTAATCAAGTTAACCAAACGCATTCGTCAATTTCCTGGCGGGGTGGGGGTTGGTGCCCCGGGTGCCCCGGGTGGTCCACCAGGCGAAGAAGAAGAAGCCGGGGATTTGGTGACGGGACCTGTGGAACAATGGTTGAAGCGCATGATAAAAGGAGGTCCGTCGGCTCCCAAACCCACCATTACCCCTGCTACCAGGGAAGGCGCGAGAGAACCGAGACCTTCTACCAGTCGAGGAGAAGAGAGACCTTCCACCAGTCGAGGGGATATCCGATCGCGTTTAGAAACCGTCCGAGAACGACGCAAGGCTTGGGAAAAGCATTTAACCGAAAGTGGTGCCGCGAAAGGCAAAGGCAAAGGCAAAGGCAAAGGCAAAGGCGTCTCCCGGGAAGTGCAACGATTGAAACCTTTACCCGGTTGGGAAGATTGGACCAAAACCAAACAGCCCCGACGGAGACGTTTGCAATACGACAGTGAATAAAACATGCCCGCTAAGAGGAGAAGGGGTATCAAACGGAAACGCCCCCAACGAGGAGGGGCCTTGGATGTCCAAAAATGGATTGCGAAAACGGGGAAGGAATTTCATTGGCCCGGCTATCAGTACATGGGACCTGGCACCCATTTGGCTAAACGCCTGAAACGTGGGGATCCCGGGATCAATCGTTTGGACCAAATTGCTAAGCAACACGACATTGATTACAGCCGTGCTAAGAATTTGCAAGATAAATGGAAAGCCGATACCAAGATGATCCAAGCCATTGATCGATTACCCGGCAAGAAAAACAAGACGGAACGGGTGGTCAAGAAAATCATGCAAGCCAAGAAACGTTTGAAATTGTAAACATTTAATTAACATGTTGAGTCAAAAATGAAAATGTCACATTGTTATTCTGCAGTTCGGTAGTCTTCTGTAGTTCGTGTTGAGTCTCAAGCAGGATTGGCGAGACAAAACCCATTGTGATGTAGACAATCCAGATAAAATAAAAACAATGTCACTTGTGTCATTTTGATTGATTGATGAGTTGTCAAGTTCATTTGTTCTCTCACAAATACTGACACGGATGTTGTGCCAAATACGGACACGAGGGGGTTAAGACATTAAATCAAACAATAAATCCACGCCCTCGTCGGATGACATGTCATGAACGAGGTCTTCAGGGGGCAACAATGCCTCCACATCAAAATCCTCGACATCGTTCATGACCTGCTGCCAATCATCGGGTGACATGTCTTTCAATAACTCCTGCAAATACGAAACATTCTCCCAATCAGAGGAGTCCGCAACTTGCACGCCCCCCGAATCCAAATCAAACAGAGTATGAGAGTCCGTGGGCGGTCCGTTTGTATCCACAGATTCCTGCGTCACAGGAATGGATTTCAAATAATCCGTCAGGGGGATGGTTAATGTCAAAGGTCCTAAAGCCTCCATTTTCTCTCGAGTTCTCTTTTTCTCCACCAGGCGGGCTCGACGACCCCTCTCTTTCTCCCTCAACACCTCTCGATGGGTCTCCCGATATTGTTGCTCATACCCCAGGCGGTGTTCCAGATTCTTTTCCCGGTAGCGCCTTTGGGCTTTCACCAGCTGGGCTCGATTCCTTTCCCGGTAGCGCCTTTGGGCCTCCGCCAGCTTGGCTCGATTCCTTTCCCGGTAACGCTTATCAGTCTCAGCCACGCGCTCTGGATACCTTGCCTTGTAGCGCTGGCGGGCCGTCGCCAGCTGTTTACGACGTTTGTCCCGGTAACACTGGCCGGACACCACCACACGGTCTGGATGCCTTTCCCGGTAGAGCCTTTGGATCTCCGTTAGGAACTCTCGATGTGTTTCTCGGTACTTTTTTTTGGAGGCGGCCACTTTCTCTGGGTGTTGGGCCCGGTACCGTGCACATTTGGCCATGTTGCGTGCTCGTTTAGCCCTGAGGACTGCCCGTTCGTACTCGTCGTCGTCGTCGTCGTCGTCGTGGGGGTCATAGTCGGAGTCGTTGGTGGAGTCATCGTCGTGGGGGTCATAGTCGGTGTCGTTGGTGGAGTCATCGTCGTCGTCGCTTTGATGGTAGCTGACTGGGGGTCTGTGACGGCGGCTGCGGAACTGTCTTACGCGGGACATCGGGCGATGGTGGCGGTGCTGAGGGAGGTGTGGCTGGCCGCTTAAATTGGTGGTGCCAGTTGGTCCAGCAATAATCCAGCCCCTCGATGTACCAGTCACAGGTCATGTGAGGGTAGCAATATTCCTCCAAACGAACGGCCTCTTCTGCTCGGCGTTTCTGCGCCTCTACTTTCTCCGGTTCCAGTTGTTTCAAACGTTCAGCAAACTCAGCAAAGGTTTCCCCCTCCTCCAACTCCCTCTTCACTTTCTCTAAGATCTCTTCGACTTCCAAATCTAATTCAAACTCCTCAAAGGCTTCCAATAGCTTCTCATGACCAGCGTCCATTTTGAGATGACTCACCTCGAGGGTCGATCTGTTTTATAGTCTCTCATTCGTTCCCGTGATGCACCATGGACCCTAACTAGAGAGGGGGGAGGGGGGTCCCCCCACCTCGTCCCACCCCTCCCTAGGGCACCCCCTCTCAGGGGGCACCCTGTTTAGTGATTGGCTCCTTCCCCTCCCACGTGACCTTTTGGTTCTCTATAAAAACAGAGCCCCGATCTCCAGTAAGTTCATCTGATCATGTCCTCTCGCCAAGACGAAGCGGGGCCCAGTGGCCTCGCTAGAGGCGAGGTCATGTCCTTGCTTGGACTAGAGATGTCCGATTCAGAGCCAGAAGAGACAACTTCCTGTGTGGGACCTATGTTATGTCCCGAAGACATGCCGGACAGTGATGAGATTTGTGAAGAGGCCTTGGATCGCTTCGAACGCCAACGTGCGTTTCAAACCCATCTTCTTCAACAAACTGGGGGAGGTTTGGATGCCAATACGGAGGGTGTCTTCGAGTTTGAACTCCAACCCTATGTCGATCGTTTGAGCAACCGTCTGGGAGTGCGTGAACGTCATTTCAACACCCAGTTACGTCAAAGGGGGAATTTCATTCCCAATCAGAGCATGACTCGAGCTCTAGAAGAGGGGTTACGTCGCGCGGTGAATCAAGTGTTGACCACCACCACACCTCCCCTCCACGATCAAGATCGCCTGTACTTTACCATCGCCTCCAACAGACTCCATAATAATTTTCAGGGCTGGGGATTACGTGCAGGAGAATGGCGCCAAGGCGGCGACCGTGTCGAGGCTTTATTCCAACGTTTAGCCCAAGCCCTCAACAGCAACGAACAATTTGAAATGGACGACTCCTTTCAAGTCTCCATTACTCAAGCCCATCATGCCCCTCAAGGAACCGGTAAACCACGCCGGACCAAACCCGGACATCAACCTCTCCGAAATTTAATAGGCCAGAAACGTTCCATCATCCACATCCAAAACAGGGATGAACTCTGTTGTGCCAGAGCCCTCGTCACTGCCAAAGCCAAAGTGGGCCAACACCCGAAATGGCATTCAATTCGCAAAGGAAGTCAAATCCAGAGAACCCTAGCTCTGGCCCTCCATGACGAGGCCAACGTGCCCCTCGGCCCTTGTGGCTACGATGCCTTGACCCAATTCAGTACCACTCCTTCCCTGACCGGTTACCAGATCCTGTTGGTGGATGCCGACCGTTCTTATCATATCACCACCTTTGGTCCCCTTCAAGACAAACAATTGATCCTGTTGCACGAGAAAGGCCATTATGATGTCATTACCAAGTTGCCAGGCTTTTTCGGATCCAGTTACGTCTGTGCCCATTGTTGGAAACCCTACAACGATGAGGGACGTCATCGATGCAACAACAAACGTCATTGCAGGGCCTGTTGCCAAAAAGACTGTCCTGATTTCCTGGAGGCGTACCCTCGAGGCCAGAAAGCCACTCAACGTTGTCAACAATGTCATCGGGACTTTTTTGGAGACACCTGTTTCCAAATGCATCTCGTCAAGGACCCCGCCGGCAAACCCGTCACCAACCTAGACTCCTCCGTCTGCTTTCGGCGCCGTCGCTGTGCTAAATGTCTAATCCTAGTTCCTGCTTGCCACATTGACAACCATCAATGTGGCTACATTGATTGTCCCTGCTGTCATGAGTACGTGGACGGTGCAACTCATCGTTGTTTTATTCAAATAGCCACTCAAGACAAGAAGAAGAAAAGAAAGAGGAAACGGTCTGGAGGGCCCCACCCTAAACGTAGGGTGGGGGTGGATGCCACACCCGAGGAGGACGACGACGACGACCTCCCACCCCTTCATGTCTTCTTTGATATTGAAGCCATGCAACCCCAAGAACAACACATCGCTAACCTCGTGGTGGCCGAAACCGAAGACGACGACGACGAACCCATGTGTTTCCATGGCAACCATTGCGTCCGAGATTTCCTGGAATGGCTGGATACCTTAACAGTCCATGATACCCGCCAAGTTAATGTGTTGGCCCATAACCTCCAAGGGTACGATGGTTACTTTATCATTCATCAATACTACGGCGACAATAGGATCGTCAACCAGCTCCGGAACGGGTGTAAACTCTTGCAAGTCCAACACGATCGTATCCGCTTCATCGACTCATTGAGTTTCTTCCAGATGCCTCTGTCCGCGTTTCCCAAAACCTTTGGATTGACAGAACTCTGCAAAGGGTACTTCCCCCACAAGTTCAATCATCCAGATCATCAAAACTACGTAGGACCCGTCCCGGCCCTCGATTACTACATGCCTGAAACCATGTCCCCCGAAGGCAAGCAAGCCTTGGAAACCTGGCATCAAAAGCAACGCGACAAGGTCTTTGACTTCCGCAAAGAACTGGTGGCCTACTGCAAATCGGATGTACGTCTCTTGAAAGAAGGTTGTTTGACATTCAAACGGTTGTTTGAAACGCTAACGGGCTTCAACCCCTTCGACCACATCACCATTGCCTCTGCCTGTAACCGCGATTTACGCATGAATCGCATGATCCCCAACAGTATTGCCAGTGAACCCGTTCGTGGTTGGAAGAACAATATCAGCTACTCCAAAGTGGTCCTGGAATGGTTAACCTGGTGTGCCCAAGAACAGCAGACCATTCAACATGCCCGTAATGCTGGCGAGTATCGCATCCCTGGCACTGACTTCCATGTCGATGGTTTCGATGCCAGTACCAACACCATCTACGAATTTCACGGGTGTTTCTGGCATGGGTGTCGTCGCTGTTTCCCCATTCGTCACGAAAGCCATCTACGTCACTATGATCGAACCATGCAAGATGTCTACGAGACCACCCAGCAAAGGATCCGACAATTTAAAGAACTCGGATACCATGTCATAGAAATGTGGGAATGTGATTGGTCCCGTCTCAAAGACACCTCCTTGGACATCCGAACGTACCTGGGGACCCTTGACTTCACAGAACCTCTCAACCCCCGTGACGCTTTCTGCGGGGGTCGTACCAATGCCGTGAAACTGTACCATCGCGTGACACCCAATCAACAAATACATTACATTGATGTGACCTCCTTGTACCCCTGGGTGAACAAGACCTGTGTCTACCCCAAAGGCCATCCTCGTTTCATCTTCAATCCGGGACACACCGACATCACCAAGTACTTTGGCCTCGTCCAATGCAAAGTCCTGCCGCCACGTCAACTCTACCATCCTGTCCTGCCTTACCGTCATGAGTCCAAACTCCTTTTTCCTCTCTGTGCTGCCTGTGTGGAACAAGAGATGCCCAAACGACCCTTAGACAGATGCGCAGAATGTGTGCACACCGACGAACAGCGAGCCTTGACTGGAACATGGTGTAGCCCGGAATTATCTAAAGCGGTGGACTTGGGGTACGACATCCTGTACATCTATGAGGTCTGGCATTTTGACGAGACGTGTGAAGGCCTCTTTAAGGACTACGTGAACACCTGGTTGAAGATCAAGCAAGAAGCCAGCGGGTGGCCATCCTGGGTTGGTGAAGACGAAACCAAACGTCAGCAATACCTTCGAGAGTACTTCGAGCATGAAGGCATCCAATTGGAGTACGCCAACATCAAAAAGAATCCGGGGCTGCGTACCCTCGCTAAAATGATGCTCAATTCCATGTGGGGCAAGTTTGGACAACGTCTCAACAAGACCCAAGTCGAAACGTTTGATAACCCTCAAGCCTTCCACCGTTTTCTAGATACCAGTACTTTGGAGGTACGTCACGTCTCCGTTATAAACGAGCAATTAGTGGAGGTGCATTACCAGTACCAAGACGAAGACATCCCCGTGTCACCTAACCTCAACATTTTTGTGGCGTGTTTCACTACCTGTTGGGCCCGGCTCCGCCTGTATGCAGCCCTGGAACAGCTGGGGGAACGTGTCCTCTACTACGACACCGACTCCGTCATCTACTGGACAGACGAGAATCAAGCAACCCCGGTCTTGGGCGATTACCTCGGCGAGTTTACGAGTGAATTGGACCCTGACGATTTCATTGTGGAATTTGTCTCAGGGGGTCCCAAGAACTATGGGTACCAAACCCAAAAGGGTCACGTCGAGTGCAAGGTGAGGGGTTTCCGCCTTAACAGCGAAGGCAAAACCCAATTGAATTACAACATCATGCGTCAGAATGTCCTGGACGAAATCCAGAAGCCCCTTCTACGACCTCGACAGACCCAAGTCGTCAAGACCTACCAGATCGTGCGCGATCCCAAACACTACCAACTGTACACCTTCCCCGAATACAAACGTTACCAATTGGTCTACGACAAGAGAGTCGTGGATCCTGTCACCTTCCAGACCTTCCCCTATGGATACCAGTGAGAAATGTTACCCAAACAAGATCATCGAATGTGAACAGTGTGATCGAGAACATTTGGCACCACCACCACCACCCCCATTCTACAGTTCCTTTGCCATACCTTTGATGAGAAATCAATCATATCAACGTCAACTACAACAATGGATCCGTGACAACAACCAATGGCGAAGAATAACTCGATGTCAAAAACAATGGTGGGGACCCTCTATTCAACATTAAGGAATCTGTTGAAGGACCAATTCAAAAAGGAACTCAAAGGAATACTCAGGAAACCCTCCTCCTCCTATTTTCTCAGTTATTGTAAACAAAAGTAGAACAATTAAAAAAGTATTTATTCATTTTGGGTTGTTTTCACTCCAAAGGACTACCCCCGTTCCCCAAATTGGACTTTGGACTTTGAGCCCGCGTTTTCTCAGTGGTTTTACTTCCCCTTGAGCCCACGATCCCTTTTTCCTACTCGTCAGCGGTTTCCCCTTCCAAATCACGTGACTTCCGGTTGCATGAGCCCACGATCCCTTTTTCCTACTCGTCAGCGGTTTCCCTTTCCAAATCACGTGACTTCCGGTTGCATGAGCCGGCGATCCCTTTTTTTTCAACTGGTCAGCGGTTTCCCCTCTTAAAAACACGTGACTTCCGGTTCCGGTTATGATGTCATCCTTACATCAAAACACGTGACTTCCGGTTCCGGTCATGACGTCACCGACCAATCAGAAGCCTCCATTTTCTCCATACGGGCCGACATTACTACTGGTGGAATTCTGGTATCCTGGGCAACTTCTAAGAGTTATTTCCTTAAAATGTGCGTCGAAGCCAGTTTCATCTGCATCATAGCAAACCGCATTCCAATACAGCTGTGTGGACCGTGACCAAATGGTATAAAAGGATATGGATTGCGTGACTGCTTGGCTGTGGGTGAAAAGCGATCTGGGACAAATTTCTCTGGGTCAGGAAAGATGGTTCGATCTCTCTGAACACTGTATACAGGAATGATAACCGGCTAGTTTCTGGGAATTGTTAGTCCTTTAATGGTACAAAGTCTATTGCAGCTCCCGGATATGATGAACCTTGAAAATTAATAATAAAGTCACCAGAATTCAATTTTGTGTCTTAAAAATTTCATGCATCCATATATATTTAAATAAGACGGTTAATCATCTTATAAAATACCAAAACAACAATTATTAAAACTGAAAAGAAAACGTTTTCCCCACCCTTCACATAGGTTATGATTTGGAGTATTACCCCAAATGTTTTACAGTGCCAGTCGTGTCATAACGTTGCCATGCACTTGCATAAAAAACTTGCTTAGTTTTTGACAACTTTTTCAAATCTTTTTGAAATTGTTTTGTTGGCTTCTAATTGAACTGACCTCAGTCACATCCAAGAACTACGAGGGGCGGAGTAGTGAAATATGAAATTTGACAAGTCTGTCACTTTCATTTAAACTGACCAGGTCAAACACAGAAGCCATGAAAATGTTGTCAGATGTGAAATGAAAACCTCCATGCTTGTGACAACAGACCAATGTGCTGCTGCACACATATTATTTTAGTCTTAAACTCTACAGACTGATTGTCATGTGTATAAAAGTTTATCTTTCCCATCTATTTTCATTTCCCCTCCCATCTTAGCTTGCAGAGCAGCAAAACATGTGAAGACACACCCAAATGGGAAAAAAGGTGTAGATAAACTACCACATCTCTATAGTGACTCACAAGGGGCAAGATTTGGACTGAAAAAAATTTGGTAGTTCGCACTCACGGTTGCAGTACTTAGAGCTATTTTGAACTCGAATTTCTTTAACATTTGTCTTACGATGCATTCAGTTATTAACTGGCCTGCAGCTGTAGTGGTAACACCAGACACCTGCATGGGGTTCAAAAGTCTCTTCACATAAGACTTCACCCTCCTCAGTCAAGATCCCCAAAGATAATGAAATTGCAATTCCTGAAACAATGCAGATGTCTGCATCTGTGGCATCATAGTAAAGGTAAAGTCGCACATGAGTCAAGGAGGCCCACATGGGGCCAGTCACGAACAACTGCAGTACCACCCGCAGAGTGATATGCAACTCTGTGCTGACCTCTGAACACTGTGTGTAGAGCAGCAGTGAAGCAAACATTGAACAAAGATTAGGAGTGTTATTCGCCACCCCCCCTCAACCCAAGGGGGGTACTCAATACGCTTTGTACGGGGAGGCACTCCCCCTAGCCTGCGTGCAGACGTCTCGCATTTCCTTGAAGCAAAGGAAATAGGAGACGTCTGCACGCAGGATACACTCCCCCCTCAGAATCTGAGACATTAGCACCTCCATATACCGAGAACACTTTTGCACCTCAAATGTACATGAAAGTCAAAACCAGTAGATAATCATGGGCTTTTATGTTATTTCTGCAAAAATGTTGCAACCCTTGTTGCTACGGAGATTTAGCTTCTTACAATCCCTGTGAGTTTAGAGTACTAAAACAACAAATTTTCCTATCCAATATCATATACTGAAATTACAAAAAAGTCCCGTACGAATCTAGCAGCGCTGTATAGCGCCACAAACGAGCTTCAAAATAGCTGTACAGCAGTATAGAGCACAATTCCAGCGATTTGAAAGCCTTCTTACAGTTTAATTGAAGTTGCAGTGGGCTGCAAACCCGCTATGTAGCCCTTTGCAGCGCTTGAAGCGTCTTGGAGCTGTTTTACAGATCCTCAATTGCTGCCAAGTTGCTGCTGCCAGCTGCAAAATCGCTACCAAAAAAGTACGACTAAGGTGATAGATCAGTTTTCGCCGTTTTGCTTAACCCGGCGCTACAACGTGAGGTTATTGATGCTTCTGATGCTTCTGCTGCTTCTGAGGAATGTAAGCCATAAATATGGACATGCATGGACAGAGGTTGTCAGTGAAAAATAACAAGCTTAAAAAGGTCAATACACCAAGGTACCTTAGCTGCGCTGGAGTTATAATAAAGATTTCACATTGCGATTGAGCGTGCATCATAGATGCATGCAACTGCGTCCCCGATCTCACGTCCCCACGCGTTTTCTATCTCGCGTCCCACGTTCCCAAACACGCGTCCCCGCATTCCCGTACCCAAGTCCCCGTCCCACTTTTAGTCACAGCCGCGGGGAACTTAGACCCCCAGAAATAAGCTATTTCTTGGAATATTGGGTGTGGTGCCTGTAGATCGTTCTCCTTCTCTTACAAATCTGTCGTTCTAAATGAATTTTTGGATCACTTTTCTTCGTGTAAAGAAAATGAGCACATGGTAATCAGAAAAAACGCGTATTAAAATTTTGTTCACTTGTCCAATCCACCACTTTATTATCCTTTAAGAGAATTTAAGAGAATTAACTGCCTTTATAAGCGTCTCCGACCGACTTAGCCGTGTCTTTGGGTTATTATTTGTAAAGTTTTAACTGTCCTTTATTTACCTTTGAAATATGTTGTAGAAATGTGCTGTCAGAAGTGTTTACAGCATGGTACTAAGGGTGGTGCTTGTTAAATTGCTCTCTGCTGTTCTTTTATGGCTTATGAAAACAAAGTAGCCAGTTGATAAGTTAAACAACTTTATTTCAGCTAATCTAGTATTGTTTAGCAGCATTATACGTGAAGGTAGGACATTTTCCGCTTCTTAGAGGTAATGTTACAGTTCCAAATAGTCCATTTATACGACTCATCAAAGTTTGACAGCAGTGCAAACTAGTGCGCAGACTTCTGAACCAGCTAACAGTGATTTTAAACCTTGATAATCGCTAGCTTAATTAGCTAGCATTCTACGTGCAGTTAAGACAAAAATTTAACTCCAAAAGTTAAACTTTCAGACCAAAAGCTATAACGGATCTTATGCGTACTGCTTACAAAATTCCTGCACCTGCTAATGGCGGTTCAGAACTTTGATCTATGATAGTTATTGTTAAGTCGGAACATTTTATATGCAGCTACGAAAAAATTTAACTACTAAAATTTTTCGGAGGGTTCTCAAACAACTCACCCATGTGACTACTATGAACCTAATCTGTGATTACTGCAAGGTAAGAATCAATTCAAAAAATTGTAACAATGAAAACACTGAACTTGATGGAAGGGGATGCTTACAGCTTCCCACTCTCTGTATCCGTCAGTCCGGTTCCCCTTTTCTTCCGTCAGGGCAGCTTACGCCTATTGTTCATTTTCTATTGCAAAATACTATGCGATACTGTGACGTTTTTCACGCTTCTCGCCCTCTCACAAATGCCATCTATCCCGTCTCCTGTTCCATACTTCACCGATTTTCTATCTCTGACACTCCCCTGTTCCCCTCCACTAACCTCTTTATATCGACAACGTTTGTGTGGTTCTCGATCTCGTGAGGCTTGTGTTTATGATATACACTGATCACAACATTTTGTCTAAGTTTATATTCTGGCAGTTCTTTAATTTTCCCACTGTGATGAAGCATGTGTTATCATTTAATGACCTTGTTTTCCCCTCGAAAATTCCGATTCGACTGATTCCCAAAATAGCGTCAAGGTCCCACCCTTCTGGTCACTGATCCTTGATCCCAGCCCTTTCATCCATGAAACCAACCCCTTGATACCTGAACAGAGCCTTCTAGTCCCTGAATCCCACTCTTTTGTCCCTTATCCCACCCCTCTGTTCCCTAATCCCGCCCTTTGATCAATGATCCCACCCAGCTTATCCCTGATCCCACCACGGTTAGAAGACGAATTTCAATTTTTAATAAGATTCTTGCGATTTTTCCGGGAATTCTCTCATCCATTTAGATGCCTCTAGGTGTGGGAAAAATGCGATTGTAAAATTAAAAATGCAAACAACAAATGAGAAAAAAAAAGGAAAAAGAACAAATAAGTTTGTAAACAAAACCCATACTTTATTTGCAAGTAGCTGAACTGCTAAATACGAAGAATTTGTTTTCATTGAAAAACCTTTCGTGTGATTTATTTTCACGCCATGAAAAACATCTGATGGTTAAGATCCTAACTGCAGTATGGACCGAGTGCCCAACATGTTCCTCACCAATTACGGTCGCGATAACTGCGATTTTTACACTGGTAATTTGGATTAACTTGTTATACAAACTAGTAGTATACTATACTATTATTATTCTACCCTTGTTCAATTCAGTTTCGTTGGTCACTGTTATTTTGTCGAAGAACTTTTAAGTTTGCAATGATCTACAACAGCGTGTCGTGGTATGACAGAATCGCCTAAGATAGTGCTATCTAATTAGCTTTACTTTCTCATGCAGTGTACGATACAATAAAAGACATTGTTCATACCAAACGTACACTGCTCAAAGAGAAAGTGTTTCACTGTCATTCATAATGTGAGCTTCTACTTGTTAAAAACGTTCGTTGCGCATTCTAAATAACCAGTCCTCGAAACGTTTTCGTTGTCGTCAGCTGTGTTTCCATATTTAGCAAATGGCATATTCGAGCTTTTAGCTTTGTCACTGTGCTCCTTGTAATTAGGTTGGCAAAGTGCTTTGTTTTCTTACAAGTCAATTTTAGATCCATTTATACAGTGCGCTGTTGATGTTGTATTTCCCATCATCATTGTTCTGGTAATTTGCAATTGCCAGTTAGGTTTGACCATTGTATTCAAATGATGTCATATCACTCGCTCCCTGAGTTGATTTCTCTTGGTACTGAATCAACTGCTGTCCAGAGTATCGGTAAATAAGACTTTGTGTTGTATCGCTGACTGTTATCATAGCGATTAGCCACACCCAGTAACGTTTCACCGCACATCACAAATGGATGCCATGCGAAAGCTCCACGAGTGGGGATAGACTGAAAGAGAACGAACTTGCTTCCTTCCAACCCACTTGTAAATAAACAAGTCGATGTTGTATTCATTAGAGAGCTCGTCGGCAAAGGCGAGGAATGTGTCACCGTTGATGTCAAAGGACTTCACATCTACTGCTCCATACGTCTGAAGAGACTGCAGTTTGACAAAGCTGTTTCCTGACCACTTGAATACAGTGGAGTGGACGGCAAGCTCCCACTGGGAGTTATCAAAGTTGGCAATTGCAGTGAAGGTTTCACTGTTTATTACAAACGCCGTGCTTTCATGACCGGTTCCCTCTGTTCCTATCTCAGAAAATTTTCAAACTTGTTGTCCTTCCATTTGTTGATGACTGCCGACTTTGCGAGCGAATTCGTAACGGCGATAAACATTTCATGTAGTATTTCAAAAAAAAGAAAGCTTGTTGATGAAGTTGTTGGAATGTTTTGTAAAGTGACAAACTCGTGTCCACTCCACCCGTAAATAACAGAGTTCAGTCGACGTGTAGCTCCATTGTCACGATTAGCAACAGCAAGATAATGTTTATCAGCGATCTCAAAATATTCGATGTCCCATGCTCCGGAAGTGTTATGGTCTGGTAGTGGGAGACCTTTCCAGTTGAATTATCAGTTTGTAGATGAAGGAGTCTGTGTTGTAGCCCTCAGTATCACCATAAAAGTTGGCGAAGGCGAGAAACAGACTTCTATTGGTGCTGAACTGTTCAACAGCGCGAGCTCCTCTGGTTGGTAAATGTTGATACTTTTGGAAGCGGTGCAAACTACTGGAACAATCTTTGATAGAAAAACAAGCATGTTACATTTAACTCTTAAACATATCAATGCCACGCTGAAAGAAACCCATATCACTGCAACTGGAAAAGATGAGCTTACGATTATGACATTGAAAAGCATAATTGCGGGAGTGTACATGACATCTCATCATATACTTTATCTTTTAAGTCCAGCACGTTCGATGGCTTTCTTTTCATAAAGGCATGTACACAGTCGAAGTCTAGGATTCAGTTGGTACCTTCTAAGATAGATGACGGAAATTCTTAGGGGTAAAAATATATTCGAGTCACACCCACTACCTTTGTGGTTCTTTTCCCTTTTGCTTTACTGGTTGGGTGTGATTATACATAAAGAAAGCCCAATTTAACATTCCACGGTTTCATTGCGTAAGGCTTGCAAAGAATGTTAGTCTCTTTAAATCGAAACTTAAGCAATTTCTTTTTCACTGGATCGGATCACTTTTAATTAGATGCCGGCGTAATTAATCAATGAAACCAATAATCGATAAAAATCGATGTTAATTCGATAACAATCGATATCAATTAATCGATTAATATCGTTAATCGATGAGTAATCGATGCCCGAGATTTGTGTAGTTTTTCATCGATTAGTAATCGATAATCATAATTGACATCGATTAATATCTGTTATCATCGGCTATTATCGATTGTCATCAATTATATCGATTATCGTCACTTCTGAGTTCAATCAAACAATATAATTCATGAGACGCTTGTTACGATGGCCGATGAACGTAAACATGATTTTCCATTTATACGGCAACGAAATGGGAAAAAAGGCTTATTTCGAAATAAATACAAACTTTGAAACTCTTGATACGTATCTAACAAGTGGAGCCCATAAAATGTATCTCTTATTGTCGCGCATGCATCATCGTCTTCATAACGTCATGATCAATTACAGCGATAGTTGACCATAAATGAAAGCTGCGTTTTGGCTTGTTATGATCGCTCCTGTCCTCTGTTGAATTTTTTAAAGGGAATGCGCGTATGAAAGCGTTCTTCAGCTTGTTTTTGATCCCGCTTCAGACACTCAAGCTTGTGACAACTCCCGTGCGAGGACAAAATCAAATGACGGCTTACGGGGAGAAATTTTGCCTTCGACAGAATGCGATGCGGGTTGATGAAATCGATGGTAATCGATAACAATCGACGACAATCGATGATAATCGCAGTTGATTATCGATTGATCATCGATTATCGATATTAATCCATATTAATTTACCAATTTCATTGATTAATATCTATTAATCGATTAGAATCCGATGGTCGATTTTCATCGATTAATTCCGCCGGGACTATGCTTCAAGCATCCACAGTAAATCTAACCCAATTTTCCTCGGCCCGTGGTTTACATTACAACGAGGCAAAAAGATAACTTCTTCTTGTCGTCTGTTGACTTCGTTGTTTTGCTTGTTTTTTTTTTAATTAATTTTTCTTTATTTTGCTTCAAGGCACAAACAATTACACGCACGATTACAACAAATACAACAATAACAATTTGTTATGATAAGTGTTACTAATTACAAATTATAGGAGCAGAGTACCCCCTCCCCCTCAAACACACATATACAAATAAAGACAAAGAACAGCTATAATAAGAATATTTCAATTACAATATTGTTTTCAGCAGAATTATAAAAAGTTACAACAATAAATTTCTCACACGCTATAGTAGTCGCGTTAATTAACAAAACAAAATATTCCATGGAACAATCAGTTGAGTGTCTTAAGACAATGTCCTTATTTAGAAGTGGGGTTTTTCTAAATCATATCTCCAGGTGAATTTGACTATGAATTCATTTAAGGATAAGTCTTTTAGAGATAGTTTTTGGGTATATAGGTATTATTTAGCGAACAAAATTGTGAAGTTCAGTTTTTTATTGATTTTCAATGTATTTTGCTTTTTGCTACCGGTTTTTATTCCAAAGATTAATTCGCTTGGAGATAACGAGAAAGAGGTGACATTTTCAACATTGAACCATTTGATTACTTCAAGGAAGAACAATTGTGTCCAGTGACATTTCGAAAAGGTGTGAATTGTTGAATCGTTTTGTCCACAGTATGAACACAGCGTGTTGTCCTCTATACCATAGATGTGACTACAATTCTGTGCAAAAGCTTAAAGTAAAATTCCTTAAGCTTATTGTCACTACAAATGCTTTTCACACGCGTAAAGGAGGTTTCTAGGGTTGTTTCGTCTATTTGCAAGTCTCTTTTCCACTTTGAGCTTGCCTTTATTTCATGTTTTTCACTGTCGATCAGAAGCCAATAATAGTCTTTATTTCTCATTTTGAGCAAGTTTAAGGAGACATCCGGCGCGAGCTGAAATAAATTTGGGCAAAGAAAATTTATTTTGTCGATATGACTCTTTTGTGCCAGCTCAATAAGGTATTTGGGGATTGCTGAAACAACTTGCATGTAAATTAAAAAATTACATCGTATTTTATATTTTCGTGTAAACTCCGAGTAGGAGAGCATCTTCCCATCTTCGCGCAAAAGATCTTGTATAAGACAGACGTTTTTATTAAACCAATTTCTATAGAAGAAAGTTTGGCCTCCTATTAAAATCTCCTTATTGTTAAATAAAACATATTGACAGAACTGAGTGTTAAAGGAAATTTTTAGTTCTAGGAAGTATTGTAATATCAATTTGTAGAAGTGAGGCAAGTTAATCCGTTCAAGAAACTTATCATCATAATTGCACGGCAGCAGGAAGTTTATACCGCCATATTTATCAAGGAAGTCGTTGGGAATAACCTTCCATGATTCAGCATGCGTTCCCTCATAGTCCAAGAATCTAGATATCCAAGCAAGTTTTAATGACTTAGTCATTATCTCAATGCTTGGAGCGCTCAGGCCTCCGTTTTTATAATCTAGTGACATAACTTTGCGTTTGATTTTATCCTTTCTGTTTCTCCAAATAAATTTGAAAATGCTAGAATTGACCGCCTGAGCAAAATCTTTTGGAATGGCAAGGGTGGAAATAGAATGAACCAGCTGTGAGATACCAAGGCTTTTGGTTATAAGACATCTACCAAAAAGTGTGAGGTTCCTGGCGTTCCATATGTCAAGGATAGTGTCTAGTTTTTGCATTTTTTGTCCAAAATTCTTTTCCTCGTTTTGTTTTTCATCATAGGATACAAATGTACCTAGTACTCTGATTGGTTCTTTGGGCTATTTAAAATTGAAGGGGTTATCCTTGCAATTTCTCAAAGATCCAAGCCAAAGCGCTTTCGTTTTGGATGGATTCAGTTTGAGGCCAGATACACCTCCGAAAGTATCCATGACTGTAATAGCTCTATTTACCGAGTTACAGTCTCTACAAAGCAGGGTTGTGTCGTCGGCGAACTGGCTTAGTTTAAATTCTTTGTGGAAAATACTTATTCCTTTTATTTCGCGGTCTTGTCTTATCTTGCATGCTAGAATTTCAACTGCTACAATAAACAAATAAGGGGACAGTGGGCATCCTTGTCTCACCCCCCTTGATAATTTAAAGTAGTTAGTACAAAATCCGTTGTTTAAAACTGCACTCTCAGAATTTGAGTAAAAGGTCGAAATCCAACGCTGTATACTGCCACCAAAGTTTAAAAGGGCAATGACCTTATGAATGAAACTCCATTCGACAGTGTCAAAAGCTTTACAAAAGTCAAGTTGCAAAAGTATCCCTGGTATGCTCTGGAGTTTGGTTTGCTCTAAAATATCATTGATTAGTCTTATGTTTTGCCCCATGTACCTGCCCTTTACAAAGCCTGTTTGATCTGGATTAATTAGAACACTCAGGACTTTCTCCATTCTCTTCGCAATGACTTTGGATGCAATTTTATAATCCAGATTTAAAAGTGTAATCGGTCGCCAATTGGACAGCGAGAGGAGGTTTGAGTCTTCCTTTGGAACGAGGGTTATAACACCCCTCCGTTAGGAGACTGACATTTCACCTTTTTTATATGCATAGTTGAAGCAATTTACCAGGTCCTGTCCTAACAAATCAAAGAAGTAATTATAAAACTCCCACGTGAAGCCATCATCTCCTGGAGATTTCCCACTGCTGAAAGTCCGAAGTATGTCCCTGCATTCTTTGAGGGTAATTTCACCCTCTAACTCATCTCTCTGCGTGTCGTCAAGCTTAGGGATTTCCAAGTTTTGGACAAAACTATCGAACAGATCATTATCGTCAAGGAGGACAGAGGCGTACAATTTGGTATAAAAAGATTCAATTTCTTTGAGTATGTCATCTTCTTTGGTCAAAAATTCACCCTCCGATCGTTCTGATTTCTTGATTGTCTTAAGATTATAATTCCTCCTCTCTAAATTAAAGAAGTACTTCGTCTGTTTTTCACCTTGTTCAATCCACCTTGTTTTGGAGCGTAGAATAGAACCTTGCCCTTTTCTTTCATAAATAAGGTCGAGTTCACATTTTAAATTAGCATATTCCTTCTCGTTTTCGTCTGTACAGTCTGTATGCGCAGCGCAGGAGATAAAGCTGTCTATGATTTCTAGTCGATTTTGGATCTCTTGTTCCCTTTTACGGAGTAATTTGGCTTTGTTTTTTGAGAAGGAGATTTGTAATATCTCTTATTTCCATTTTGAGAAGCTCCCATTTTAGTCTTTCGTCTCCGATTACAAGGTATTTCTCGCGTATGACAGGAAAATTCGCTTTGATTAGTTCTATGTAATCCTCATCTTCTAGAAGTGAATTGTTAAATTTCCATAGACCGGGACCTCTTTTTCCTTGTGGGATAGTTAATTGGAGTTTAACTACCTTATGATCAGGAGCGATGGAGACTATTGTATCTGACTGGGAAACCTGATTTGTAAGGAGTTGAGCCACTAGGAAATAGTCAATTCGTGATGAAAGTTTTAGTGCTTTAGACACATAGGTAAAGCTCTTTTTAGTCGGATTTTGTTTTCTGAAGACATCGACTAGCAAAAATTCTTCCATCATTGTGACAACTTTATCCCGATAAATAGTAGGTTTCCATGGGACACCACCTTTTTTATCTACCGCTTCCAGGGTAACGTTCCAGTCGCCACCTATGATGAGACTTCCAGTGTCCGTATTGGATACCAAAAATGTATTCAAATTGTGCAAAAAACCTAGCTGTTGTTGTAAGTCGTTAGGAGCATAAATATTGCACAGAGAAATGCTGGCGGTATCGGTTCGTAAGTCAATTGACACAATTCTTCCATTCCGGTCTTTGTTACAATTTTCAATAGTATGTCTAAATGAAGGGTTAATTAAGATACATACACCTCGGCTATGTGTTGAACCGTGTGAAAAGAAAATATCACCTCCCCATTCATTCCTCCACACATTTTCATCTTTTTGTTCTGAATAAATTTCTTGAAGAAAATAGAATTGACAATTTTGATCTCTTAAAAAACTGAAAATACTACTTCTTTTTACTCGATTTCTCAAACCCCGAACGTTTAAGGACATAATACAGCATTTACTTTGATCTGTCATAGTGGAACGTAAAAATGAATAGAAAAAAACGGGCTATAAAAGTAATTGTTAATTAACCGACTATCTGCAAAACTTTTAACTAAGAAAGGGTATAACGGATAACGTAATGAACTACATAACACAGTAACACAAACGAGACACAATATTACACATAAATCGACCACTTGCATGGTGTTCATAGGCGTTTAGTTGTTAGTGTTCCATCCGTCCTCAGCTTATGCGTGATAATTGAATAAAGAAATACCTGATGTAGTTTGGTGTCTAGCAGCTTAAGCGCCGAAACATCTTGGATTATAAGTTTTCAAGGTCCTGCTCTGGGAAGATTCTTATGGGAACGCCATCCGGCGAGGTTTTGACAAAAATCTTCCCGTCCATAGACCAAACGCTATGGAGCATCTCGTCTTTCCGCCGTTGATTTGCTTTCTTCATCAGGTGTTTACGGTATCGTGTTAAGTTCTCATTAATAAAAAGGCGTTCAGATTGTGTGATCGCAGCTGCGGAACTGTTCGGAAATAGGTCGGAAACCTTCACATTTTTAAGCTGGACTCGTTTCTTGTACAGTTCTGTCTTCTTTTGGTGACTTATTAATTTGACTATTATGCTCTTAGGTTTATCCTTGCCATTGTAGAGTTTATGTGAAATGTCGATATCGTCTGTTGAAATCGGCACATTTAACTTTTGGGCAAGCTTTGTGACAACTTCGTTTGTACATGTATACAGTTCCTCTGGGATTCCATGGATTTCAATAGAGTTTTTCCGAGTATATTTTTCGATTTCGTCGTTCTGGTATAAAATTTCGGAGATTTGAGATTCCTGATCTTGAATTTTCTTGTTTTGCTTCTTTAGTTGCTCTTGTAGCTCCTCGTTAGCTTTGTTAGCTTTTGCTAGCGATTGTTAATCGCATCAGCGATCTTCTTTACCTCAATGGAAGTTGCAAGCAAATGTTTTAGCAACATTGTGAGAATACTACACCACCACCACCACCACCACCACCACCACCACAACCACTGCCACTACCACTGCCACTGCCACCACCACCACCTCTACTACCACTTCTCCTCCTCCTCCATCTCCTCCTCATCACCATCAACATCATCATCACTATTACTATTTTGTTCACTACCACCGTTACATATGTTGATTTTTTGATCGTCAGAACTAAGGAATATTTTACTTGAACAATGCGGCCATTTTCTGCGCGCGATGAACAGATACTAAGGATTTTTAGGGTGTTACTCTAGCCCCACTGAAAAGCCTCTTAACAGGATACCCACTTTTCATAGCCCGTAAGCCATGATATCCAAACTCCAAACCTTCATAGTGGGCAAGCCAAATCCTGGAAGCTTTATTAGCAAAATGATGGCGCAATCGGTGAAAACTAAGCAAATTTGGCAAACACATTTCCCCTGTTAGGTTAATCTCTGTAAACTCACTTGCGGTATGGACTGCACAACATGTACACCGCCTATTAATTTTTTGCTTCTTGTATTCTTGTACTTTTGCTTCTTGTATATTTCTTATATATTCTTGCATTGAATTGCTTTGACACATCCGTTTCGTGCCTTCCCTAGGTGCCTTGGGTCAACAGTAGTTGACCCGGTTTTACTCTAACATCTAACAACAAATTTCTACGCCAAAATTATCTTTCCAAGAAGCATCCTATCTCCTGCCGGTGACTTAAACATTTCTGAATAACTTAATGGCTGTGTTTCTATTTTCAACTATACTAATATTTACCTCCAGAGTTTACGGCCTGCATTGCCATCACAGCCACTGGGGACACGATTACGAAGAGAAAGAACATTGTTTTCTGAACAGCCATCTTGATTCTGTTGTTAAAAGAAACAAGGACCCAAATGGTTAGTTGTAAAAATGTTACTTCATTTGACCTGAAGCAAATCTCCATTACATTTTTAGGCAAAAACAACCGTCCGATGTTGTTTTCCATTCAGTGTGCAATGTAAACGAGGACGCTATTATCTGTCTTGTCCTTTATTATTTTGCATTGCTAGAAATATAACTTATCTGTCTACTTCATGATGTCGGCATCGTGAGGACAAAATAATTTGAAAATAGCGTTGACGCCCCGCAGGAAAAATGAAAAAGAAAAAAAGTATACGCAAATAAAATAAAAGAAAAAATTATCATGCACATTCCGTTTCACCACATACCTCAGAGTGTGGAAATGTTCTGATCTGAGATATGTCTTCCTTTAAACTCGCGGACGGAGTATGTAACTTACTGCTTATTTTAACAGACAATTAAACATACTGTTTGATTTTCACCTGGTGGAGGAGAAACTATTTATTTAGACATACTTACTATGCACACACAATTACACGCCAAATATGTTACTTATTGTTTACTTTTTTAACACCTCACCTTGTATAAATTAACTCATCTATATTTTATTTTTCTCACTTGAAAATGATGTCATGGAGACATCGAAACGTTGCGTTAAACTTTTCTTGCTAATTTTTATCCTTAAATGGAGGAGAAACTGTTTGAATTATTAATCAGTCGTGGGAAATTATGTAAAAAACGCAGCAAATTTTGTGTTTGCAAAGCGTGCGCTTCCACGCTTTAGGGAATTTAAAAAAATATAAATAAGATTTTAAACAGAAGTGCCGTATGAGCGAAGGTTTGGTATCGAGGAATTAAGGAAAATAAAAGGAAAAGAAGATTTTTGGCCCTTTTATTCACGTATGGACTGTATGTAAATCGGTTATCCATCTCAACTGGTTGGCAGTATGGATGAACAGCGGAGATTAACTACAAAGAAATTTTGAATACCAGTTATCAGTACACGGCATAGTTGCACGTTTAAAGGAAAATATATATATATATAGCTATAGAAAAATGCATGATTCACTGTCGACTTATTCATTTTTTTTGTTTCGTATCAGCAGGGCATTAGCTAAATCTGTCACAGAGTGGAGATATACAAAAATTCGCATTTAAAGGTAAATTAAGGTTCAGGCTTATTAGTAAATTAATGTTCAAGCTTATAGAACCCGATACACTAATAAATTGTCTTTTTGATGTAAATGATGAGGGTCTTCCTTTAAAGGAAGCCGAGCGCTCTATTGTTTGGAAGTCCTTCTTAAATTGTATTTCGTTGCTTTCGTTAATTACTTGCTGTTTAGAACATTCTTCATGCAGTACAATTCGTAAAACTACGTGATCGTAATAGTTTTTTTCTTATTTTGGACAAGTTATTCCCATCTCCTAACATAATGACAAGATGGCAACAGTTGCCAGCAAGAATGTCTGCTTTATTCCTACGACAGTCAGTGCCTAAAGAACTCCAAACAAACAAACAAACAAACAAACAAACGAAAATAGAAGAGTTCACTTCACTCGAACATTAGACTATAAATCATCAATTTTACTGATTTAAATCATCAATTCAAATAATCAATTTTACTGCACGTTTAATTAAGCATTCAGTTGACATACAATAACATAATAATTATATCGATTGCTCTTCTGTTGTGGCTGGTGTGAAGTATGTCTGCAGCTTTTAAGAGCAATTCTCTGCAAGAATCAAACAAAGCGGGAAATGAAAAACTTTGACCCCCAACTCAAATTTGTATGCAAGTAGATATCCAAAGGGGATGTTCGAAAATGGCCATTGAGGTCATAACTTAATTGTTGCCATGGTAACAGCGAATGTTTGTTGACGCCCGACAACCCAATTTTAAACTCAAAAGCTATTTGTCAGAGGTCTCCCTCAAAGCGTATATTAGGATGAGCATCCATGACTCCTTGTCTCTTCGCACCAGGCAGCTATTCAAACCATAAGGGCTTTTGCTTCAGCAAATCTTTCACCGGTTCCGCAAGCACATGCAGCCCGCCTGCCTTCAGATGTAGAGAGCTTTCTTGGCCTTTCTTCTCCAGCCGTTTGGTGCCGCTGCTGGCTTTACGAATCCTCGACCGTAATCCTCGTACCGAACTATGTTTGATCTTGCGTTTCTTTAACCTTTCGTTCTTCGCAGTATCACAAGTTTGTTGGGCGCATCTATTCTGGTTGTCCTGCGGGGAACCTTTAACCTTCTTCTTCGGCCTTTTTCGTGTTATTTCTCGCTTTATGGGAACCTGTACGTTTTCATTAAGCTTACGTAGTTACTGTTCAGCACTTCGCCGCTGCTTCGCAACTTCGCTTTCACCCGGTAAGCAAATTCTTCTACTTCTGTTGTATTTAGAATTTTTTACAGCCTTTTTTTCGCCAGCAGGTTCCAGGTGTTCTGTGTGTTTGTTGGTCGCTTTTGCCAGTTTTAAGTTTGGAAATTTTTCTTCGCTTTACTCAGTTATATTGCAAGGTTTCGTGTTGTGTTTATTGGTTTGTAGCCGTTTGGTTTATTTGCAGACTCCACGTGCTCTCGGGGCGTTTCTTTCATGCTACTCTTGCCATCGGGGCTTTGCAAATGCTTGTAGTGAAATGTCTGTGTTTATTTGCATGCTGCTCCTACCATCAGGGCTTTGCAGATGCTTGAAGTTTGTACTTGTTGTGCACGCTGCTCTTGCCATCGGGGCCTTGCAGGTGCTTGTGGTGACACGTTTATGTTTATTTGCATGCTGCTATTGCCATCAGGGCTTTGCAGATGCTTGAATTTGCTGTGCACGCTGCTCTGGCCATCGGGGCTTTGCAGGTGCTTGTGGTTACAAGTTTGTGTTTATTTACGTGCTGCTCTTGCCATCGGGGCTTTGCAAATGTTCGTAGTGAAATGTCTGTGTTTATTTGCATGCTGCTCCTGCCATCAGGGCTTTGCAGATGCTTGAATTTTTTTGTGCACCCTGCTCTTGCCATCGGAGCTTTGCAGATTCTTGTGGTTAGAAGTTTGTGTTTATTTGCATGCTGCTCTTGCCATCGGGGCTTTGCAGGTACTTGTAGTGAAAGGTTTGTATCTATTTGCATGCTGCTCTTGACATCGGCGCTTTGCAGTTGCTTGAATTTGTTGTGCACGCTGCTGTTGCCATCCGGGCGTTGCAGGTGCTTTTAGCGGCACGTTTGTGTTTACTTGCATGCTGCTTTTGCCATCGGGGCTTTGCAGGTGCTTGCTTATGACAGGTTTACCTTGCGGACGTGTTTATGACACGTTTACTTTGCTGAATATGCTCCTCTTGCCATCGGGGTTTTGCCTGTTTGAGTTACATTTTAGTTTGGCATGTTTCTCCTGCCATCGGGGCTTTGTAGGCGCTTCTTTCAGTCGCGTTTGAATTGGCTTGGTGTGCTGCTGCTGTCAATGTAACTTTCCCATGTAAGATGACTACATGTTAAAGGATATGTTTTTATTTTTCCCACGTGATCTATGGAATAAAGATTTAACGAATGAAAGATCATTGCGTTAATATTTGCAAGTTAATTAAGTTCTGAGAATAAAGCCTCAATTCTTAAGTTTAACGTTCCGTTTTTCTTCTCCTGTCGTTTATTTCCATTCTTCTCTTTTGGTCTCTTTTGTCCTGAGGTTGACAGTCTTGAAGGGAGTCTAATTCCCTACTCGGATTACCGGGGCCAAGGCTGTCATCTCCCAGGCTCTCTGTTCCCTCTGCTATTTCTATTTTCTTCTCTAGCCATTCTTTCATTTTGTTAGCGCATTTTGTTTGCCAGATATCTAAGCGTTTTGTCCCCTGTGAGTCCTGCTCTGTTGCAATCTCTTGATAATCGGGGGCTTTTCTTCTATTAGAGCCTGGGAGATGGCAGCCAAAGGTCACCTTTTACGCTTTTGTTTTTTGATCGCCGATGTTTCTCTTTTAACCAGTTGCTGCTTGCACAACAGGCACTTATTTGGCCTTTTTGTTTGCCCTGCGTGGAGGGCTTTTAAATTTTTAAGTTGCTGTGATTTTTATGTTTGAGCGAGGAAATTGCAAATAAGAGCAATCTTACTGACTTGCGCAAGGGAACAGAAAGCTATGAAAGCAGTAGATTTCGCGTTTGGCTTTTTGTTTCCTCAAAAGGAATAGCAAGAAATCCACTGCCGGAAAGTTCCATATAAATGTTTAAATGGATTAGACATTATATTCACCGGGGATAAGAAATCTTTAATTGAAGGTGACGGAAAGACAAAAATATTAATGCTTAATGAGTTTACAAAAGAGGCGCTTCGGTAATAGTAATCATAATAAAAAGGTCTGTTAATATTGGTGTCAGATGACTCTCACTGACTTTGAGACCCTAGAGGAAGCGTTAGTTTTCTACCAAAATTGTACATCGCATAGTTACGATATTTTGCTCTTTGGGATGGAACCTCTGCAAGTATAAAATGCTCAAGAAGCAGAGGGATGTTAAGGTATATTATCTAAGAAGAGTATATTAACAATTATATTAACTAAGAAAACTCGAAAGAATGAATAAAAGTCCCGTAAATGATTGTCTCCTGGCCAAGTTCTGGTAATTAACGAAGGTCTTCTTTGAAATGAAATTCTTACAACGGGTCATTTGACAAAGGTCTCTTGTCTACTTCACAAAGATGAGAATTGTTTTCTCTTATTCCCAGTTTTTGACACTGGAGGCCTGTGCTGTAACACTTCTGATTTGCGATTTTATGTTTTCCCAATAAGGCAGTCGCCCATGGAGTCAAGCAGAAACTTCTGCTTTCCTGAACAGGTTTACTGGGGAACTTGTGAGGGTTGTAGACAGATATCCGTTATACAGATAATGGGTAAAAATTAGTTCTTCTTTCGGACAGATTTTGATGGCACTGAACGGTCTTTTACGGAGCAAACGCTTACTAGTAATAATTAATAATCTCGGAGCATCCTTGGCTTCCTGGAGAACACTAACATTTTGTGTATTACTGTTGGGAGAGACGCTGAAGTCCACGCAATTTGAATCGTAGGAGGAGCTAGGATGCAGGCGGTACGGCTATTATCTTGGACGGCGGCACAAAATTGCCCCAGGAACTTGATTCCTTTGATTCAATCTGCGAATTTCAAGTCAAGATGAAGTGAATGTGTAAGGGTTTTTTAAACGATGGTAATGATAGAAAATGATGGTTAATTCCACGTTTTATAATTTATTCTGCGATCTTAAGAGATAGAGTGTAAATGGCAGAAAGGATTAATGATTATGATACAGGCCCTTGCACCAAGAGCCCGGTAAAAAGTCTGGTAAGCCTGGTCAAGTCTGGTTCAACCAGACTTACCAGGCTTTTGTGAAGAAAACAAGTCTGGTAAAAAGTCTGGTAAGGCTGGTTTTACCAGGCTTTTAGGGTGAGCCTGGTTGTATTGTACCACAGAAGCCTGGTAAGGCCGGTTTAGGGACGAAAATTATAACCTGAAAAGTCAGGTTAGTCTGGTTTAACCAGGCTTTTATGGCGAGTCTGGTTCGAAAAAATTACCTGAAAAGGTTGGTTAGCCTGGTTTAACCAGGCTTTCTTGGTACGTCTGGTTCAAAGACAAAACCTCAAAAACCTTGTTTGTCTGGTTTTACCAGGGTTTTCCAGAAAGTCTGGTTCGAACATATCATATGCACCTGAAAAGCCCGGTTGGTGTGGTTGGAAAACATCACAGTACTTGAAAAGCCTCAAGCCCAATGTTCTAAGAATTCAAAAACCTAGAAGCCCAGGTTTCCCTGGGCTTTCCAGGCTTTTGGTTAACAGTGTTTGACAAACGTTCCAAGCAATTCTTATGTGCCTCAATGATAATTTTTATTGCAAACTGTAGTGCAATTTCTAATACATATTCTCTGGAAATTCAAATGGCCAGGGTACAAAATATAAACATGCACTACAATTGCCATACCACCAAAACCAACAACGTACAGTGAATAATGATTATACAATGTATATCTTAACAAAACCTTCTAATACCAAATTGATTTTAAACATGGGGCAACCCTATAAACATTAACTAAACTCTAAGTTGGCTTATGACTTTTCAGCTTGACAAGTGACGGCCTAGGAATTAAAAATGGTTGTTACATTCGACACATTTACAGGTACACACACTGTACTTTGCAAAATTTTACTTTGGTTGACTGAAATATTTTAGTCTCTACTGAAGAGCCAAACAAAAAAATACAGTTAAAACTAAAGTGTTGCATTGCACTGTCGTCTGAAGATGTTGATTAAGATACTTTACAGAACTTGATACATTTGCAAAATAATACTGATCAGCCAGAGCTTTTACGACTGCAAATCAAATTCAGCAGAGGAACCAAAAATGTTTCCATTGCTAGTCTATTAAGTCATCAGCCACTCCATAGGACCGTCTGCATACAGGCTACTGTAATGTCCATTGTTTTGACAAACCCTTGTACAAACCATTGATTAAAGCTTAACAATTCTAGTAAAGGGTTAAAAATTTAATTTCTTTCAAAAAATATGAATTCTCCTGTACTTCTTTCAATTGCCACTGGATTTGATTCTTTATGCAGTGGTCTCACAAACCAGAATTCAGATTTTTTGCATCTGTGTTTGCATCTGTGTTTGTAAGCTGCTACAGTTCCATGTGTAAATATGGATTAGAGATAAAAAGTACTACTTGTACCTTAAGAAAACAAGCTAAAACTTTCAAATAAAATTAAAAATTTACAATGTAAGGCTGAGAAATAAAAGGCACTACATGTACCTCTGGAAAAAAAGCTAAACCTTTCAAATAGAAGGAAAATTCAAATTTGCGGACATGGTATTGCTGGAAAACTATATTACAACTTTGGCTGAATTTCATCAAATTGGTTTAGGAGCTGCTCACTTAGAATTTAAAAACACATGCACAATTGCCACTCACGCACAACTGCAAAGCAAGCTCTTGCGTAGTGATTACCGTGTATGTACTTTGATATTACAAGTACATATTATATTTCAATCTAATTTTGATAGCATTTGTCAAAAACATATTAAAAAGATATGCCCCCAAAAATCTCTTATGTACATTACAATGTAACTTAACTTAAAAGCAGTTTTTGTGCTTAGAGTTTTTTTTTTTTGCCAAAAGATATGAAAAATTATCAAGTTATGTAAAACAGTCAATTTGCCACTGGTTGATACAGTATCTTACATCACCATGTGTAATAAACTGAAGCTTTAGACTGAAAAAAATGATTTTTCTCATACCTATTCATTTTTGTCACTTCACCTACAACGCAAAAATGAAAGGAATCTGTGAAGGTATAACTTCGGTGGGCTGTAGTTTCAGTTACTTGATCTCATTCAATAAATGTATTAACCATTACACGCAAGATAGAAAGCTGTTTCCACAAAAACATCTGGAAAGAAAAAGACGTACATTGTGTGTACATGTTGACTTCAATTTGGTTTATTTTGACGTCTCATTATGCTGGTTGCCACCTTCATCATGCTAGCTGGACTTAATTTTTAATTATTACATTCTTTCCTTCATAGCCCCAGTTTTCTTTTGAGCCTGGTTTTTTTTGCCTCTTGATGCTTTTCCTCATTTATAACTTTTTGTGGCAAAAGTCCATGGCTAAACGAACATTTTAAACTTATCATTTTGATCTGAGTTTCATCATGTAAAAATCTTACAAATATGTCTAAACTGCTAATGTGGCTTATGTACATGTAACAAGTGATCCAAGCAAAAGTATCTCACCCTACAGGATTGCTCCATGTTTAAACTAATACCTCTGTTCTGTTCTGTTCAGTTTCAGGTCTAATTGAAAAAGTAACAAAACTACACTGTACATATAAAGGGCCAATTTAGACTATGTTGTATGCGACATGCTAATGAACAGCCTACAATGCAAGTTGTTCCATGCAAATAAAAGCTAAAACTTTCTCACGCCTGTCGTGCATGGCATAAAAAATGCTGCAGGATTTTGAAATGTGTTAAAACCTTACGACAATCATAGCGAGAGGCAATGATAAATGAAGTGAACTCGTTACAATATTTCCAATGATATGCCAGACCAGCAGCATAAGTAAAACTCAGACTATCTAAATAGGCCCTGAACTGCAAATGTTGTGGTATTTCTTATCTGCTTTGTTGCCCAGGATTCCCTGTTAGACTTGGAAATACTGTTTTCAGTTTTTAACAAATGCACCTAGAAAAAAAATACAAAGTAAAATAAACATAAATAAAATACCAAGGGAAATAACCAAAAAACTGCAACCATATTGTACAGTTCCTCTCAGACGAATAGGAGTAGCTAGTGCCTTTGGTATGGCATCTACAGGCACACCTTTTGCGTGCTCTTATAATTATGTACATGCAACCCCTAATAAATGGTGTATTTTTAAACAGTGAAAAATACTATTGTATGCTTAACAAGCCAAATAGTCACTGAATGGACCCATATATACATGTACATGTGTATAGTATAATTATATTCTCAGCCACTGACAAAATTTGAGGCAAAAAAGTACTGCAACATAACAGAAGTTGATTGGTGAACTGTAACTAGAAACACCTACTCAGTGACTTGCAAAGGTCTCTGAAGGGCCAGCTCTACATGAAAGACTGAGTGGACTGGCTAGTTTATTAGATTTCTCACCCAAAAGGGGTTAAAATGCTTGTCTTGTCCTTTATGTATACATGTAGCCACCATTTAGTTACAAAACTGAAAGAGTGGGTGGGTGACCATCTTGTATACAGTATTTAGCAAATAACAAAATAAATAAATAAATAAATAAAACATAAATAAAGTAGGGTTATTCATCCAGACAGGAAATCCATGCAAAGAGGCCCCACATAAATACTTTCCTTCAGCAACCATGCACGCTAAAGTATGTTTAAATAACAGTTTCAACTAATAGAACTTGACAGTACTGCTATTGCAGACCACCAGAAATCGAATTGGAAGTAAAATATGAAGTTGACACATGTACATTATTTCTTATATGACCAAAAAGTGACATGTCAATAAAGGTTATCCTAAATTAATAATTCCCAGTCATTCATGGTAGAAGGAATGCAAAAACACAATATCGGTAAGTTGATAAAAATTCACACCAAAACTGGTTCACTTTGATTTTACAGAAGGTAATGTTGATTGAGAAATTTTAGAACATCCAGCCAGTTATTTACTTGTGTATTAATGTTTTATGAACAAAAGAGACCATTCTTATTCAGTGACATGCAAATGGCTTGCCAGATAGATTCTAATTTAGCCTGTCTATATTTGCTCACCAAGTCCAACTTTTTGACTGAGTTTGAGTAACGAACGTTTGTCCTGAGGCGACCTTGTATATCAAGCTGTTGTAAAGATCGTTCCAATTGGCTGCAGAACGAGAGTGCTGCTTGACTATAACACAGTCATTGAAATTTATTCGACCTATTTACTTGCAAGAAAAGTCAATATCTAAGAATTATTATTCTATATTCTTGCAAAAATCCAACTTATTAGGTAAAATTCGAATATGTTGCAAATGAAGCTCACTTTTTTCCCTGGACATTTATGTCTGGTCGCCAAACTCGGCCGAGTAACTTAAAGCTTACATGTACTTTTCTGACCTCAGCCGAACCGAACGAACCAAAAAGGCCGCCAAAGAGGATGTAGAATCTATTCAAGAAATTTAAGATTAATACTGTACCTTTGTGTAAGGGAGGGCAGCTCTGCATCGAATCCCACAACTCTTCAACCACTGGAGTAAAAAAACTATCCACGTTTCACTTTCTGGCGCACACAAACACGGAGAAATCCAACACACACAGATCACAGACACAGACACACATTCACCGGTTACTTGCGCCTGCAATTCTCGAGCGTGCGGTTGTAAATCACATGACCCCTTGAAAGCGGCCCGGTCGCAAAGCTGGGTAACCGGCGGTGAGTTTAAAAAAATATGGGTTTGTGTCGAATAGAGCTGGTTATCGTACGTGAAAGTGGTTTATTACGCTATTCTTTAGATTATTTTCGCTTACGATTAGCAAGGCTCAACTCAGAACGTGCTCTGTTGGAAGATGATTGTAAAGATGGTTGATGATTGCTCGATTCAAGTATAAACGGACTGAATTACCAACGGACTGATCGATCGATTTCAAGGCCGGTGAGTACATGTAACCTAATTCCTCATAATACGTAGCTGGTATGACTAACATTTCATGTACATTTAGTTTTCAATGGAGGGCTTAAAGTTCCTTTCTTTGTGACATTCTGCCAAATGAGTGTAACAAGCTTTAACACACAGTGTAAGCGTTCACTGTGCAAATTTGCACGTTGCAAATCATGATCAAAAACGGCCTTTGTGAAATTGACCCCAAGTGGGACAGTGGTATCAAGTAACAACGAAAGCCATTGCTCACACATGTGGCATTCTGTGACTTACACTTTTCACATCAAAGTGTGATAAGCCCGGCGTAGTAAAACAAAGGTTTACCGACCAAGAAGTAGTCGACGTACCACTATCAGAACTTCGCAAATCCGGATAATTTGAGGAGTAGGCATTTCACATGTAAGCACGTACGTGTATCTCCATGCATCTACATGTATCATTGGTGATTAGTTGTAGGTGATTTCATAATGCCTACACGCTAACCAACAGTTCAGTTGAAATGCGTTTCACTCAGATACGTGTACACATAAACTTGAATACAATGAAAGCCTAAATTTTTCTTTAATCACTTGTCAAAGCGGAGAAAACATGAAATGAAACATGCATAATTTGCCAATTAGTGAGTTCTTTAACGGTTTATGAGAATTCTTGATTTTTTTTAAGCAAAGATAGTGATGTGTACTAACATGATCAGATTTGATATTATTTGAATAGTAACGACTCCAGGACTTGACACCATAGCATTTTTATTCTAGTGGCATAAGGTGGAAATGTGTGCATTTCTCAAAGTCCTCTTTTCGAGGGAGTTTGCATATGGGAGTTTTTCATTGCAATGAACAGTTCTAAAATGGTCACCAGATTTATGAACTTTCATCCCAACCTAATGTCCAATGTATGCCTAAATACTTAACAGTAATTTATCCATGACAGACTCACAGTGGAGACCCTATACACGTAGTAGTAATACACTAAATTCTCAATTTCAGGCGTTGAATTCCTTCCTTTTGTATACGGTAGATGCCAGGGTATGAGGGGACATGTTGCAGGGACATGTCACAGAGACACACAGCAGTGCGACACTGCAATTGTTATGCTAAAGGCATGTACTGTAGCAGGAACATTTATTTAGCAGAGAGGAAATTGAAAGGTGCTTACATTTTTGCAACAACATGACACCCTTTGGTGTGTGGCTGGTGCTTTTTGAGCTCATGCAACACAAATTTCAACATGTCCCTTCATACACTGGCACCTTAAATTTGATTTTGCTGCATGCATGGAAACTGCATGCCAAGTACCATGGCATTCAAAATAGCATGTCATCCAAGTAAAAGCTAGAAGCTTGTCCAAAATACAGGCACCCATAATTCAGAAAAGATAACTAAAGTTGAGATTTAATAAAGGAATATTATTAATTCTGTTGTGCTCATTTAGGATATGAGGTGATTTTTATCAACTTTGTGCTATGTACCTTGTTGGTTACTTACCACCCTATATCCAGTACATACATGCTCATGGAATAAATGTTAAATGTCAGAGACATTAAGGTGAATAATGGTTCTCTCAGTATAATAATTATTATGCCACACAAGTGAATATCCAGCCCCACAGACTGGTACAGGTAACTTGTTATCAGATATGGACAAAAAAACTGTGGAGGTGACCACTGTTGTGTTCGGAGGTGAATGGCATGTGATATACTAATTACACCTGTAGTGTGCAGAAAACATTATGAAAACAATGTACCTACTTGTTCGGAGTAGTCTACATGTAGATGAAAGAACTTTATAAATCCAGGAGGGCATTTGAGTGTCTCATGAATGCTTTTCTTTTTTTGAAAATCATCAAAACTGCTCAATCATGTTATGGGAAAACAGCCTTCAAAATGGCAACTTTTCAATTTTTGGCTTATTTCCTAATTCAAAAAATTATGTGCTTACTGACCTAAAGCAAGAGCTGAAGGAAAAAATTATTTGGCTTTAAGGGGATGGTGTTCAGTGTGTCAAACTGTCTCCAGTGAGTTTTTTGCACTTTTGCCCAAGAACCAAATATTAACTTACACATGTACTGTACATGTATTTGAAAGGTCAATAACACAATCAACTGGGCTAGATGACTGGCGCTGTTTAGTTACATCCTATATAGAAGTTAATTTCAGTTCAAACTTGAACCTCATACATCTACATGTACGTACACTGCTCCTTCAACAATCTCCTGGGATCTGTAAAGTAGTTCATGTACTGTGGTATAGATGAAATTAAAGTATGATTTACATTCACCTTTATACATGTAGCTACATGTACATGTATGTGAGTAGTAAGTTTATTTTTTATGATCCATTTATTAATTTTACTCTCAAAATTTTTCATCAGGTTTCTACATTTGTACACATTGTATCAGTATGACTCCAAGTTCTACAGCAAAACAGTTTCTTGATGCATGTTGTACATAGCAAAGGAATGCATCACACATGGTCAGGTAAGTTACTCAAGCATACAGCTACAATTAACGTTGTTGGAAAACCTACGCAATGAGACCACAAGGTGCTATGGGTAATCTATTAATAAATTTACCAAGCTTAGCTGTGGCCTACCCCTACACAAATTAAATCATACAGGCAAGTGTTTATCGTACTTTCACCCCTCCTACGGTAGCGACAACTGCAAAATTACAGCCGAATCACAAACCATTTCAGCTACCCATACTACCTTTTGGTCTCCTCGTGTAAGCTCAAGGCTGTAAAATCAGACAACGTTTTAGCTGTATACATTAGAATCTGTTTTCTTGAAACAAAAGACGTGTACATGTAGAGTGTATTGGGTGTTGGTTGCAGGCATTCCTTTTAAAGATTTTGACAGAATGGCATATGGATTCATGTCATATGAAGACATTATCTCCTTGGTGATCATTGAATGCTTGAATTTTTAAGACATGGATACTAGATTATTGTGGACAAACCACAATCCCGACCAGTACACTGAAACAAAAGCCCTGCTGATATAGAGCCATGGTTATTAATATTGTAAAATAATTACTGATGTTGTAAATAATTACTAAGATTGGTCATTTATTACCCAAAAGAATGATGATACATGTGCTCAACATGAAGCAATTGTGGGATAAGGACACCAAGTTAAATCCCTAACTGAAGTCATACCCATGACCTTCTGCACTCCAGCTACATGATTGTACTAATCTACAAGAAAACTGTTAGTGAAGTAGGTCATCTTACTAGGTTCATACTGTATCATGTCCTGCATAGTGCTAGAAAGGGCAGTGTTAAAGGCATCTGACTATATGGTGACCTTGTACTGTAAGTAATGCCCTACAGTACAGCTGTACACCTGTAGCTCACGTCTAGATTCCTATGTAATCTACATTCTGTACAATGTAGGTTACTGTACATGTAGTGGTTAGAACTCTGGGCTGGTATAGGGAACACCTCAGGTTCAGCTTCTCTTGGGGTCTCATTTCATTTCACTACATAACATCTACACCCAGTTACAACCACGTTAGACCACTAGAGGCCAACTGCTTGGGATAACAGGGTTAAAACTACAATAGCAGCATACATTGTATTTCCTTGCATCTGGGCTTTGAATTTCATGTCCACCATTTTCATTTTTCAGTCACTTGAGACCTCAACTTCTTATACCACCGTACATCCCCGCCAACACAATATTATAAAAAAAAACTAGCTGGTACCCATGAACAATTCACCACTCAACAATATGATATCTTGAAAACTGACATCAATTTGCGTAAGTAGTTGAAAGTAGTGACACATCAACAACCATGGCACAGTGTTGTACATCCCTGCCAGGAAAGTATAGAAGTGGTGTGGTTTTGGCTTTTTGTAACTAAGCCGTTTTTCCATGATGGGTGGACAACAGTTCTCTCTTAGTGTATTATATACGGTACAGATGTATTCCGAGTTGATGTGTGTAGGGCCAGGTGGGTGGATGCAAGCCAGTCTGGAAAAAGCCGTCCAGTCTTGCACACATCATTGGTTCATTCAACACGCGTGCACTTTAACATGCTTTGAGTATTTTTAAGCATAGTTTTGAAATTTTCCAAAAATACATGTATTTACATGTAGCATGAAATTGGTGGTATGATAAATGTGTATTGACAGAGTTAGGACAAGCCGGTTGTGGCACACAGACCTCGCTGTGCTCAGTCTGTACACCATGACCTTAAGCCAAATATTTTCCTGTCTAGTCCTCTCACTCGGTCAATAGGCACATCATTTTTGGAGATTTGTTGGAACCTCGTACATGAACATGTGAAAACCGGATCATCGTGAATTCACTGAGTACAATACATGCAAACAGGATGTGTTCTGTTATGGTGTACGAGAAAATTGTATTCTGATCAGGGCTATTAAGGTTTTGAAATGGACTATCACTGTAATGCTTACGATGTTTGTCGATGTCACTAAAGTGACAGTTTATTTTAAGAAATCTTTCTTATTTTGCTACTCCACAGCTTTGGAACCCAATACTTGACTAAAAGTCATTAAATTAATATTTACACCTTTTACTAATTTTGTTCACTGCTTGAACTGTATTCATAATGTTATTGTAAATTTACATGAACCTTTATATAATTATGTTATTGAAAATTAACATTACAACCTAATAATGTTGAGTGTATGACAGGCCTAGAACTTTTTTTTTAAATTTCTTCTCAATATTTTTTTCTAGGACCACGTCTACATGTATAAGGCCATAAGAGGACTGAACTCAGAAGATTGTTAACCGCAAGTGAAATGAAGGCAGCCAAAACAGATAAGACCGTAAATGTAAAATCAGTGAATGTGTATACTCCCTGTTACTCAATGATTCTTTTCATTTGGTTTTGCCTCATATGCACAGATACACTGTAAATATTTTAACTGATATTGGAGATTTGTTAAAAAATAGACATTCTGAGGTAAACTGAATGTGGCCACAAAGTGACTGGCATAGAATACAAAGCGTCATACAGTGTACATGTACATTTAATGTACACTGGGCTTGGGGTTTGCTGTAGTAGTCTTAAATGCAGGATAAACCTGGACAAATATTACTTTTTTTTATATTTTATCATTTCTCATTACAACCTACGATGTATACCTTGTACTTGAAGATTTTAGGTAGTATGCTGGTGCGGTATTGTTTAAAGAGCCAGTGTCACTCAGTGCTTTACGCGGTTGTGCTTTTGTTTTGATGTTTGGCTGGCGCATTTGCCGGACGTTTCGCAAATTATACCCTGCCACACTGGCCTTTCAGCAAGCTGATATTCACAGTAGTAGCCCCTGAAAATCATAATATCTTCCTTGCTAAATGTTACCGGAGAAAACAACTCTAGATCTGACTTTGTAGTCAACGCGTATGGAGCTTTTATAACAACCGATTGATTGTTCGATCGATTGATCATCGATCTCGATGGACGTAAAACCAGAGTAGCCACTTCCACTCGACATAAGAATAATAAGACAAAAACAAGTAGTAAGAATATTGACGTCTTCGTCGCTAGATGTCACTGGAGAAAACTACTCAAGATCTGAGTTTGCATTCAATGCATATACATGGATCTATTACAGTCCGATCGATTGATTGCACGATCAATCGCATCGACTGATGTCGATGGACGCAAAACCAGAATAGCCACTTATGCTTTTTGTAAAAATAAAACATAAACAGACAGTGAACACAAGTAATAATAATTAAGCAAAACAGCACAAGCTCATGACCATAAGCATTATTTTGGAGCAAGCCCGTAGCTACTGTTATTTTGTGGTAAATTATCGTTCCTTCTGTTTTCATTTGGCAATGAATGTAGCACTATTTCGGCAAACGCACTGTCAGTAGTATTGCTGAAACCCGTAGATGTTTTTCTTTCCCTCCGCTGCTGATACACGGACTCCTTCAGCCGTACAACCTTGGCAGAGCCCGGAAGACTCGGTCTTCCCCTCAACTTTCCTGAACCCTACGAGGCATCCAATTTAAAGATCTCCTTCCCCACTGCGAAAACACCTCAGAATTCGGAAATATACAACGAAATCGATACGGCGACACTTAAATGTCAAGTCAAAATTCACACTAGTGCTTTCGGATCGCTAACGGCAGTGATGGAAGAAGATACAAATCAGACTTCGCGACAATCAAGAAAATGGTGTATTTTTCATATATGAAAAATGTACCTCGGCGCGTAAAGCACTTTGGGTGACACTGGCTCTTTAAGTAATTGTGTGTGCACATGTTACATTTGGGCCTTTCATGATACATGTACTGTGTAACTCCTAGTATTTGCATTTAGTTCACAAGGGCCCGGCTCCATAAAGCAACTTAAGATTAAGTGCGAATTTTCTGCAACCATTTCCTTTGTTCTGGAGGACTTTTTGGCACAATATCACGGATAACTCGGCCAAGACAGATTAGTGAGTATAGAGTAGAGTACTTTAGGAAACACAAAGAGAACACGAAGAAATCCTCCAGAACAAAGGGAATTGTTGCAAAAAACCCTTTTAATCTCAAGTTGCTTTATGCAACTGGGCCCAGGACTATATCCATGTTATCCATAGTTAAGGATACTGTGCTTTTAGTCTTTTTGAACATTGGCTACAAACCTCAGTTTACTGGTTTCCAATGCTTTCTTGAAATTTCCCAACATCACCAGGCTTCTTAGAAAAACCAAGGTTACCGGGGTTAACCCAGATGTTATAGTAAAAAATAATGTACCTGGGTAACCCTGGTTATTCAGACAACCACGGTTACCGGGCTTACCAGGGAAACCGGGGTTAACCAGGCTTTTTTGCACATAGGGTCCGAGTCTGGTAAGCCTGGTTTTCAGTAAAATGTGCTAACCAGGTTTACCAGGGTTACCCTGGTCAACCCAGACCTTAAGAGCCTGGTTAAACCCGGGTAACCCTGGTAATTTAGAAAACCAGGGTCACCAGACTTACCAGGGTAACCAGGGTAACCTAGGTTAGCCCAGACTTCTCAGAGTCTGGTTAAACCCTGGTTACCCTGGTACGTCTGGTAACCCTGGTTTTCTAAATAACCAGGGTAACCAGGGTTACCAGACTTTTTTGCACATAGGGTTTGAGTATGGTAAGCCTGGTTTAAGAACCAGGGTACCCTGGTTTTTTAACAAGGCTTGGACCAGGGTAAAACCCTGGTTTTACCAGGCTCTTGGTGCAAGGGGGAAGCCTCAAGGTGTTTGCCGTGGAAATATTTTATCAGTCCCGTAAATGAAGTGAGTACTAAGTTATTTTTTACATGATGATTGTGATGGTATATGGAAGTATTTCTTTGGTCTCTTTTTAACTAGGTTTGGGCAAATATTTTTGCATATTCCTCACCTCCAAGGGTCTTTGTGCACCGGATATAAGAGCTGAATTTTAGTATAGGTGTTTTTGTGGATGGCATAAAATCCTCTTTCTTATAGATCGTTTTCACTCACGTGGTCAGCAGCTATGCAAATTTCTTGGAACAAAAGAAGGTTTTTACATAAGAAAAATCTCCAATCCCCACAGGATTTTCTTGGTACACCAACATGGCCGCTGTTTCATTGCTTTGGTACACCAATATGGCCACTGTGACGTCATGTGAAAACAATCTATAGGTCGTGTTTGTTGTGGTTATTGTCAGGTAAAATAATGTTGGAGACCTGGATGTCGGGCTAAACGTTTTGAATCATGAAACGTTTCTGTCTAAATCTGGAATCATTAAACCAACTTTTTGGTTTGTTGTAGTTTTTTCCTCCGCAGAGGTCTTCTACAGTAATGCCTTGACTGCACGCTTAAGAAAAAGTACGCAGAGGCTGTTTTTTTCTTTCCCTGTTGTCTATATTAGGAGCCTCTGTGGAAGAGAGACTCTGAGGTATATGTTGTAGCGATGTGTCTGTTCAAAGTTAATTGAGGGATTTGTGATGAAACCTTGCAAGTTTCAAAGGCCACAACAAAGGCGCTGCAATTTACATGTTCAAAGCACCACAACCGTGCACAATCACACACATACTATGGTTCTCACACACAATGGTTTACACACTATGGTTGAATAACTTAACAGTAACACTTGTATTGTTTAGCTGCTCATACAAAATTCAAAACCTATTGTTGTTTGTGCACGGTCAACGCTAAAAACCGTAACAAAAACACACAACAAAAGATCTTTTTGAGCTTCAAAAAGTGAAGAAACTCTGTGTCTTTCTAAGGAGGAAAGCCGTCCTTTCCGTGTACACGTGAGACAGTTCAAAGCTCACTCTTTCGATCCAAATTCTTCCTGGATGGATTGCATCACCGATGATTTTCTTTACAACAAAGGCTTGAAAGAGAGAGATTCTTGCAACGTCTGTAAGAAATCGGCAGAAACACTTGTCATCTTGGGATAGCTTGTTTTGGAATTGTCAACATGCGTGCTCCTTCCTGAGAGTCTGATTTGTCTGGCCTTAATTTTCTCTCATCCTTTTATCTTGGTTTTATTAATGGTAAATTCAATTTCCCTGCTTCTTTCTGTAAGTTTTATCGGTTCTGTACTGCGTCAGTTTTATTTGAATTTGTACACCTAATATTTTATCCAAAACAAATTCTTTAAACAAGCTAAGTGCCACTAGGTATTAATTCCTCGTTTGAAAGCTGTGGTCTTTAAGACATCACAGACCTTTTCAATTTCAGTTTTTATTGTAAGTAACAAATATATAAAGTAAAATTACATAATTAGTAGATTTATTTTTCTATTTGGATATTTTAAGTGATGTAACGTAATGTTAATAATGTTTATACAGCGGAATTCTGATTTTTCGAACCTCCAAGGGAAATGGAAATTGGTTCGAAAAATCGGGAGTTCGAAAAATCGAAGGTGGCATCAAATCACGTGTTTTACCGTGGTATTGTTTTGTAAGATCCAAGAAGGCAGACAACAACGGTATATCACTCTTGTTAATGTGTGAACCATCTTTATTTGCCAACAAAACGTGCATTTAAAACAAAACGAAAATTTAAGGATTTAAGCCAATTTCGGCAGAACAAAAACCAGTACTGTACTGTTTCATGTGTTTGTAATTTTGCGCGGACTCTTGACTGCATTTCCTTCCCCTTACTGTATCAGAAAAAAGTACCCTGTACTCCACGGTTTAAAGGAACAGCAAAATTTATTAATGTGCTACAGCAAGAGCTTGAAAAATGCAACTAAGCGAAGGAACTTTGATCACGTACAGTAATTCAAGAACCTAGATTGTGTAACAACGGCGTTATTATATTTTGTTATGACTTCAATGACAGGTTTGTCACTTGCTTTGTAATAAAAAATGCATGAAAACACCTTCTCCGGAACTTGTTAATTGCATTCATGTGTATATGTGGCTAAAACCCGTTTTTGTTGGTTACTGAATTTTCAAGGTTCGAGAAATCGAATGTAAATGTTTGAAAGGAAGAAAGAATTAGTTCGAAATATCGGGAGTTTCGAAAAGTCGAGCATTCGAAAAATCGGGGGTAAAATTATAGTGTTTGACTGAGGTAAATCCAAGGGAAACGACTTTTGGTTCGAAGAATCGGGAGTTTTGAATAATCGAGTATTTGAAGAATCGGGATTCCACTGTAGATGCAATGTCGTGTGGTTGGAATATAAGTTAAAAGTGGTAAATAAGAGGAGATACCATAGAAAAGTTTTAGTTTTAGTTTTTGTTGTTTGCTTTTCGCTTGCCGTATGCGGCATATGTCTTCGTCTATATCCGCTTTTGTAGTTTTAGTATTTTAATGGCCGCATTGGCGGGAGCTGCAAGCATTAGCCGAATATTTATGTACTTTGATAACTACACGGGCCCTAGGCTTTTCAACTCTTTCCTGGTATCCAGCCTGTTTTACGGGCCTTCAGTTTGGGTGTTTGTGTACTGAGATTTCAGTTATGAGTGTTGTGTCTTTTAGTAGAAATCTTAGGTCTTGTTAGTTTTGGGTGTTTAGTTTTGGGCTTTTTGAGTGTTGGGTGTGTTGGGGTTTAGGGTTTAGGCCAGGCGTTGATTGTTTTCGTTAGGCTGTTGCGACGGCTGGCTCCCATATCTCATCCTTTAAGCGTGGGGGAGAGCGTTGCAAATAGATTACTGTTGTGAAAACTGCAAAATTTAAAACGCTATTTCTCAAGTCTATTAAAACACTACAACTCCAGACCTGGGACACATGTAAAACTACTATTCTAGTTTCCTTCTATGTATATGGCTTTATATTACATTAAGGGTAAACAAAATAAACGGCGAATTAACTACACCGTGTTTCGGCCATTTTAATTCGTTAGTAAAACAAGCAGTACATTTTACATCAGTTCTAGAATTGAAACTACATAGTAGCTTACAACACTCATTGTAGTTACTATTAATCAGTAAAATTCTCAGCGGGGCGGGCTTATTTTGTTTTCAGGGCAATCAACTGAAAGAAACCATAAAAATGAGACTTCTTAAATTTTTCAAAATTAACATTCCGGGAATTTGCTGGAAAAATCGGAAGAAAGCTGAGACGACCTTAAGATTTAATGAAAATTGTTAGCTAAGTTCGATTTTGAAATCACGCGTATTATTTCAGACCAAATTGCACTCCACTCAGTTCAATTGACATTATAAATCATCAATTTTACTGAGTGGTACCGTACGTGTTTCATTAAGCATTCAGTTGACATATACCGTATTTTCTCAGTTAAACGTCCCTGGCGTTTATTTCAAACTTGGCACGGTGGACCCGGCGTTTCTTTAAATCAGCAGTTTATTTGAGCCCGCCATTTTTTAAGAAAGGGTTATTATTCGTTTTTCTTGGCAGCCGTGTATCTTAAGTTTATTATACAACAAATAAACGTCTTATTTACAATTCCCTCTTTTATACCCGGGTTTATTCGGGGCCCGGCGTTTCATGGGGAAAATACGGTAATAAGTAATTGTCTTGATGACTCAGTCTTTCTCTGAAAACACCAGCTGGTGTGAGGTATGTCTGCAGCTTTTAATGAGTCAAAGGACAAGAGACAGACTCAAACGTTTGAACCACCTTGCACAGCATAATAAACAGGACCACAGGAAAGTATTGCTCAGTAGCTTTCATTTGAATGGTCACACTTAAGGATACACAGACTTAAGAAAGTTGGAAGCAATTACGTGACATAAGATTTGACTGTACACTGAACTGAAAAGGCGAACATTAAATACAATTCTTCTTCAGCGAGATTTTGCTCGTTATTTTAAAATTGGCGGCATTTAATGATGTTTTATGTAAACGTTTTCTTTTTTAATAGAATAAACTGAGAAATAATACCTTAATATTTGGAAGAGGTCATGGGTTGTAATTTTCACCAAAAGAATTGTCTGAGTAATCCTGCCTTTAAAACGTCTTCTTTTAAAATTGTGAAGTGACTAAATCTCCTTGCTTTATTTGCTCGTCCGATTTCTTGATGCACCAAGTGCGACCTTGGCTAAGATTGAGCGTCAAGTGAGCAGTGAAACACGCGAGTACACGCGAAAGTTGACTGCCTCGAGAGGACACTCGACACGCGCTCTTCTTCCCTCTCTGAACCGAATTATGGCAGGCAATTCTTACTTTTGTACGGATACCCAACGTAAAAAGTTTTAATGGCTCAAAGTTTTAGGCTTAAAGTGAAGGATTTCCTATTTCTCTGAACTTTGTATTGCAAAATTATGGCGGAATTATGGCGTCACTTGTGTCACGGCACACTCCATAATGTGAACAACATCATTGGTTCTCCTAACCGCGAGTTTTTGGCCAACGGTATAAGACGACAGCATATATATCCACGCACTGCTCAAGAAGGATCAACTGCGCCTCCAACACCCGTAGGTTTTCACAGACAGCAAAGGAAAGGACGTATGGAGGGAGTCAAAGAGGAAAACCTGAATAAATCACAACCTGAAAAATCAGCCTACAAATGAAACTGCGGGACCCGTGATAAATTGGACCCAGTTTCTCAACACTCGGCAGGAAGGTGAAGATCAGTTGCTCTGGGAACTTAACCCCCAGAAATAAGCTATTTCTTGAAAAAATGGGTGTCGTGGGTGTAGGTCGTTCCCCTTCCCTTAGAACACTGTCGTTCTGAACGAATTTTTGGATCACTTTTCTCCGTGTACCTGTAAATAAAAAGAACACGTGGCAACCAGAAGGACGTGAAACCAAATTTTTGTTCAACTGTCCAATCTACCAATTTGTCACCTTTTAAGAGGGTCTGGGAGAATTAATCGCCTTTATAAAGGCCCCCGATCGACCTGCAAGTTATTATTTGTAAATTTCGACTTTTCTTTTTCTACCCCCATCTTACTCGGAATAAACGCAAGAGTATTTTTTTTTTATTGAAGAAAAATGTTGTCCAAATGTGCTGTCAAAAGTGTTTGCAACATGGACCTTGTACCTAGAAAGGTGCTTGTTAAATTGCTCTCTGCTGTTCTTTTACGGTGCATGAAAATAAAGTAGCCAGTTGATGAGTTAAACAACTTTATTTCAGTCAATCTAGCACTGTTAAGCAGTATTATACGTGTAGCTAGAAATTCTTTCACTTTTTATAGAAAATGTTACAGTTCTCATATAGCTTATTTTTACGACTCATCAAAGTGCAACAACAGTGTGAACTAGTGCGCAGGCTTCTGCACCAACTAATAACGATTTTAATCCTTGATATTCGATTGGTTAATCAACTAGCATTCTACATGTAGCTACGAAAAAATGTATCTCCTTACAGACTAAAAGCTATAGCAAGTTTTAAACAGCTCATAAATGCGACTTATCAAAGTCTGACAGAAGTATTTATAGATATGTACTACTTATAAGATTCCTGCACCTGCTAATAGCACTTCTGTACCTTGATCTGTGATAATAATTGCTAACTAGCATTTTATATGCAGCTATGAAAAAATGTAACTACCGTGAAAAACAGTTGAGAGTTCTCAAACTACTCATATCTGTGACTACTTTTGAACCTAATCCGTGATTACTGCTAGTTAAGAATCATCATCAATAAAATTGTAGCAGTGAAAAAAACTGAACTTGGGGGAGGGCAGGGGGTGCATAAGCTTCCCATTCCCTGGATCCTTCAGTGCAGTTCCTATTTTTCCGTCTGGGCGAATAACGCCTGTTTGTTCTTTTCCTATATGCAAATACCATGCACGCAATATTGCGATGTTTTTCACGCTTCTTGCCCTCACAAATGCAATGTTATCCCGGCTTCTGTCCCATATTTCCCCAATTTCCGCCCCGGTTTTATCCCTGACTCTCACGCTGCCCAGTCCCCCTCCACTAACCCCTTATTGACAAAGTTTTTGTTGTTCTCGCAAAACTCGTGTTTATGATATACACTGATCACAATATTTTGACCGAGTGTATAATCTGGGAGTTTTTGTTTTAATTTTCCTACTGTAATGAGGTATGTCTTATCAGTGACCCTATTTCCCCCCTTGAAAATTCCGATTCGACTGATCCCTAAAGAGCGTCAAGGTCCCACCCCTCTGATCCGTGATCCTTGATCCCAGCCCTTTCATCCATAACCGCACTCCATTGATACCTGCATGATCCCATCCCTCTAGTCCCTAATCCCACTCTTCTGATTCTTGACCCCACTCCTCAGATTCTTGATACCACTCCTCTGATCCCTAATCCCACCCGTCTGATTCTTGATCCCACCCCTCTGATCTCTGATCTCACCCCTCTGATCCTTGATCCCACCCCTCTGATCCCTAATCCCACCCGTCTGATTCTTGATCCCACCCCTCTGATCTCTGATCTCACCCCTCTGTTCCCTGATCCTGCCCCTCTGATCCCTGATCCCACCCCACTAATCCCTGATCACACCCTTCTGATCCCTGATCCCACCCCTCTGATCTCTGATCCCACCCCTCTGTTCCTTGATCCCACCCCTCTGATTCTTGATCCCACCCCTCTGATCTCTGATCTCACCCCTCTGTTCCCTGATCGTGCCCCTCTGATCCCTGATCCCACCCCACTAATCCCTGATCACACCCTTCTGATCCCTGATCCCACCCCTCTGATCTCTGATCCCACCCCTCTGTTCCTTGATCCCACCCCTCTGATTCTTGATCCCACCCCTCTGATCACTGATCCCATCCCTCAAATCCCTGATCCCCGATCCCACCCGTCTGATCTCTAATCGCACCCGTCTGATCCCTGATCCCTGATCCCACCCCTCTGATTCCTGATTCCACCCCTCTGATCCCTGATCCTGCCCCTCTGTTCCTCCTCTGTTCCGTTTTGCGAAAGAGAGCTTAAGCTTTCAATATGACTACAAACTGTGAGAAAATGAATTTCAATTTTTGTAAGATTCTTGCTATTCTCCGGGGAACCTCTCACCCATTAAGATACCTCTAGGGTGGGAAAAAGCGTTAGTAAAATTGAACATTGAAACAAACTAACTAACAAAAAAGACTAAGAAATACGTTTGTAAACAAAACCGATATTTCAGTTACTTCACGTTGCTGTTTACAAAACAAACTGCTAAAAATGGATCAAATGCAAGAAGGTGTTTTCATTCAAAAACCGTTCGTGTGATCTGATTTTCACTCCATGAAAACTGCCAACTGATAGTTAAGCTCCTTACTGCAGTGTGGACCGAGTACCTAACATGTTCCCAACCAATTACAGTCGCGATAACTGCGATGTCTACACTGATAATATGGATTGACTTGTTATACAAACTATAAACTATACTGCTAAAATTTAACCCTTGTATAATTCGGATACGTTTGTCACTACTATTTTGTCCAAGAACTTTAAAATTTAAATAATCTACAACAGCGTGCCTTGGCATGACAAAATCGCTTGAGATAGCGTTAGCTAATGAACTTTACCTTCTAACACAATTTGAGACATAATAAAAGGCGCTGTTCATACCACACGTACGCTGTCCAAAGAGGAAGTATTTCACTGTCATTCATAATGTGAGCTTCTACTTGTTAAAAACGTTCGTTGTGTATTTTAGACAACCAGTCCTCGAAAAGTGTTGTTGTCGTCAGTTCTGTTTCCACATCTAGCAAATGAAACATTCGAGCTTTTAGTTTTGTCACTATGCTTCTTGTAATTACGTTGGCAAAGTTAATTTGCTAGTTTTGATTTAGCGCAAGTCAATTTTAGACCCATTTATACAGTGCACTGTTGATGTTATATTCCCCATCATTGTTCCTGCCATTTGCAATTGTCAGGTAAGTGTGTCCTTTGTGCTCAAATGTCGTCATATCATCCGCTCCCTGAGTTGATATCTCTTGGTACTGAATGAACTGCTGTCCAGTGTATCGGTAAATAAGAGACTTTGTGTTGCGTCCCTGACTCTCATCCTTCACATTAGCCACACCCAGGAACGATTGACCACACATCACAAATGGATGCCATGCATAAGCTCCACGAGTGGGGATAGACTGAAACAGAACGAACTTGCTCCCATCCCACTTGTAAATGAACGAGTCGATGTTATAATTATTTCCATTGTAGGTGTTGGCAAAGGCGAGGAATGTGTCACCACTGATGTTGAAGGACTTCACGTCATGTGCTCCATATGTCTGAAGAGACTGCAGTTTGATAAAGCTGATTCCTGACCACTTGAATACAGTGGAGTGGGCAGCATTCCCCTGCTGGGAGTTCTCATAATTGGCAAAAGCAATGAAAGTTTCATTTTTTATTACAAACGCCGTGCTTGCAACACAGTATCCCTCTGTTCCTATCTCCTGAAACCTTTCAAACTGGTTGTCCTTCCATTTGTAGATGACTGCCGACTGTGCATACGCGTTTGTAACGGCGAGAAACCTTTCCCGTGGCATTTCAAAAAAATTAAAGTCTGTTGCTGAATTTGTTGGAAAAGTTTGTAAAGTGACAAACTCGTGTCCATCCCACTGGTAAATAACAGATTTCAGTTGGTGTGTAACTCCATTTCGGCGATTAGCAACAGCCAGGTAATGTTTATCACAGATCCTAAAATATTCGATGTCAAATGCTCCGGTAGTGTCTATGGTCTGGTAGAGGAAGAACTTTACAGTTGAATCGTTCAGTTTGTAGATAAAGGAGTGTGTGTTGTAGCCCTCAGTATCACCATAATGGTTGGCGAAGGCGAGAAACAGACTTCCATTGATGCTGAACTGTTCAACAGCGACAGCTCCTCTGGTTGGTAAATCTTGACGCTTTTGGAAGCGGTGCAAACTACTGGAACAATCTTCGATAGAAAAACAAACATGTTACATTTAACTTTAAAACATATCAATGCCACGCTGAAAGAAACCGATATCACTGCAACTGGAAAAGATAAGCATTTGATTATCACATTGAAAAGCATAATTGTGGCATCTCAACATGTAATATATCTTTTAAGTCCAGCACATTAAAAGGCTTTCTTTTTATAAGTACATGTGCATAGTTTAAGGTGCGTACAAAGTTGTTTTTGACCGAAATTCCTGTCATGAATTCGAAGCTCGCGTCGACTCAAAAAATAATTTTCAACTGCTTTAAAACGTTTTGCTAATCATTTTCAAAATATAAATGATGAGTCGAAGAAATGTTCTTTTTTTAAACAGTGTAAGATGTCCTTGCGTATTCCTCATATGCTTTGTACTGAGAACTATACGGTACTTGTTCTCAGTTTATCTTATTTGTCTGGATTATGAGCTGGCAACATACAGTTACTATCTAGTGTTTTTTGATAGTCTGTCAGGTTTAGTCCGATAAGTGTTCAGTCGGTTCCGTTTCCTCCAGCGCTTGTCTAGATTACGCTTTTACAATTGAAACCCCGTCTTACAACTTCCGGGAGGGACTCTCAGATAAAAGTGACGGAGGTCAGTTCGCCACACCTTTTAGGGATGATAGCTTTTGGTTTGGTACCGTACAGGGTGTTTATAAAAGCAAAACTTACTTTAACAGAATTCAACTGGCAGGGAGTAAAAACTAGATTCTGGTACTTTTAGGGTTCCTTTTATTTTTGTTGCTGCAGTTTTCGGGCAAATGCGTCGTGATCATACATGAAGCAAGTCAAAAAAGTGAAAAAGTTCTACAAACATTCTGACATTCACACTCGATCTATGAGTCGCGAGAACGGTTAGAATTTCGTCGTGTAAGGTTTGCAAAGAACGTTAGTTACTTTAAATCGAAACAGTTTCTTTTTCACTTCACTGGATTTTTATTAGATTTTCTGGCACTCTTACTATGTGTTTCCCCTTTCTTTTTTGTTATAAATCTGATTCGGATATTCAAACACTGTAATTAAGTGTCAAACACCTCCTCCAGGGAATATGGATTTGAGAACATTGCCATCACTTTGTTTGGGAGCTCCCAACGTTCCTCTCGGGCCCACAAGCATAACACTGTTAGGACGAGTTTTTGAAACCATTTTCCTATGAAACATTTTCCTATCTTAAGACCCAGTTCATGATCAACGACTAGATTTTCTTAAAGTCCGTTTTTCACATGGTCCAGTCAGCCGACTACATCGCTCGTTTTATCACTCATGTTTCATGATTCAGCAAACTAAGACACCAACTGAGGCAAGTATCAGTACAAAGCGACCATTGATTTCTTTAATTTATGGACTCTCACACTTTCTCGTGAACTGAACTTAACCCGATAATAAAACCTCGATGAAACATTTAGGCTCAACTCTTGGGTGGTGTGCGCGTATTTACATTGCTTTGAAGAGCAAAAAAGTCAAATGATCTTTTACGAGTGGTATACTGATGATAACTGTACACTGTATTTCGTTAGTTTCAATTATGTTTTGTCCACTTGTTTTTTGTCGCCTTTTTCTGTTTCTTGGGCTGACATACGCTACCATGTTCAAATGACCTCCTCAAGAAGACGGCCAAATTTGTATGGCGGTCGGTCCACGTATTCACTGAGTTCCACTATAGCTAAATTGAGAATTAAAATTTTCATTGCAGTCGTGGCCGCCATTTTGACGACTGCAATGAAAATGCAACATGTGTAAACACCGCCCGACCACTTTTATTGCTCCTGGAACAAGGGTTCAGCGGAGATGGAAAAACGTCTTCAGGTATAATTTATGTTCTACTCGCTCTATAACCAAGTTGACTTCGATTACTCTCAAATTTTATTTTTTTCTCAGGGGGGGATACATGGGAAGGGTTGAGGGGGTTGACCCCACCCACCTTTGTGAAGTCGAAAATACCGGTAATGAAGTTTTTAAAAAAGCCTTATTTCACAATCCATATTTTCAAAATTGTCTCGTGTAACTCGCTCCCTGACCCCCCGTGAGGATGGGCGCCGACTGACGACCCCCCTTTCCTAAAATCTTGGAACCCCCTGTTTCTGTATTATGTCCTTGCGTATTCCTCATATGCTTAGTACAAGAACTATACAGTACTTGTGCTCAGTTTATCCTATTTGTCTGGATTATGAACTGGCAACATACCATAGCCAACATAGCCATCGGAATGCAAATGAAGATGCTGGCAAAGGATGTTAATATTTTAGTCATCTATCGCCCACCTTTGTCTTCTACGAACAATTCAATGGATTATTTCATGGAGGAATTTAGCTCACTTCTTGAACAATATGATATCAAGTCTGGGTCGTTACTAATTGCTGGTGACTTTAATCTCCATATTGATAAAATTCGTGATGTTTCTACGGCTAATTTCATTAACCTTCTTGAAGCATTCAATTTACGGCCTCGTATGACTCAAGCTGCTCACCGGGCTGGTCATATTCTGGATCTGATTATTACCCGGTGTACATGTGATGACGAACGTTTTGTGCATTCTGTTGATGTTGATGTTCATGATTCCTCGATTTCTGACCACTTTACTATAATTATGTGTAACCTTGATATCGGAAAGCTGCGTTTTGAAAGGAAAGCTATCTCCTATCGCAATCTGAAATCAGTTGCTATCTATGTATTCAGAGATTGCATCGAACGATCTCCGTTGCTAACTGTCAGCTTAGAGGACATTTCTCGAAGTGTTGCTCTTTATCATTCAGAACGGTCGAGAATTTTGGATTGTTACGCTCCCCCTTCTACCCGTGTAGTTACCATTCGTCCAGCCGCACCATGGTATTCCAATGAAATCAACATCGAAAAAAGGCAAAGGCTGAAAAGACGATGGCGGAGAAGTCGAATTGAATTGGTTAACAGTTTTCTTACATTCTTCAATGAAAAGATTGCTACTATTCATCGAGACCTGGTTCAGCGATGCCCTAACGATTCTGACTTTTACCAAGATACACCAATATCTTCATGCTGCCTGGATCATTTTGATTAAGTGACTATTAGTGATCTGTGGCCTACAGTGCGACCTATAGCGAAGAAATTCTGTGATTTCGACCCTCTCCCGGCCTGTCTTCTGACTGAAAGTCTTGATGTCTTGATGCCGGGTATAACCAGAATTGTCAAATTGTCATTAGAATCTGGGTTTGTGCAAACTAATCTTAAAGGAACTGTGTCACGGCGTTTTCATTCATTTTTCTGATCTGACAAAATTATTTTCTCATTAACAGAAACCTCAAAATAATAGTTTCCTAAGTTAGAAAAACACCAAAGAAGTAATTAACCAAAACTAAACAATGATGGTTACGACTGAGGGAGATTAAGACGGATTACGAATGACAAACTTGAAAAAACTTGCCAGCTTTTTCAAGTTTAGTTATCCGTGACGTAGCTCATTTAAGGAAGCTGTTTTAAAACCATAACTGAAAAAAAAAACAAAAAAGACAAACAAACAAATCTGGATCAGCAGGAGTTTAAAAACTATCGTCCGGTTTCTAATTTGAGTTTTTTGTCTAAGGTAATTGAGAAGGTAGTTGCCCTTCAGCCAACCAGTTATCTGGAAAATGACCATCTTTATGAGCCTCTGCAGTCAGCATACAAACAATTTCATAGTACAGAGACTGCGCTAATTAAAGTTCATAATGACATTGTTACTGCCATCGATAATGGATATTCAGTTATCTTTGTTCTTCTTGATTTATCGGCAGCCTTTCACACCGTGGACCACAGGATTTTACTAAAGAGGTTATCAACAGGCTTTGGGATTTGTAATAAGGCTCTTGATTGGTTTGTTTCATATTTGTCTGATCGCACGCAATTTGTAAAAGTAAACGTCACCTCATCGCATTTATCACATCTCACACAAGGCGTCCCACAGGGCTCTGTTTCGGGACCAATATTATTTTTTCTATACACTTCTCCCTTGGGCGGTATTGCCAAGTGATTTAATTTCAATTGCCATTTCTATGTGGACGATTCACATTTTCACACATCTTTTAAAACATAACTTCAAAGATTGATTATTGCAACTCTTTGCTATATGGTGCTCCAAAATATTTACTACATAGGCTCCAGCGAGTGTTAAATTGTGCTGCAAGAATAGTATACCAGTCCAGAAATTAAAGTATGATCACATAACGCCTCTTTTCATGGAGCTGCATTGGCTTCCTATCGAACAGCGGATAAACTTTAAGATTCTTCTGATTACATTTAAAGCGCTACACAACCAAGCTCCTACTTATCTAACTGACTACTTATTATCAACCTCCAAGATTACTTCGTTAATCCGCAAAAAACTTGCTTTTGAATCCTACCTATGATCTTAAAGCCTTATGGTGGGCGTTCCTTTGCTGTTGCTACAGCATCGCTGTGGAATACCCTATCATCATCATCCTCTAGTGTTTTTTGATCGTCTGTCAGGTTTAGTCCGATAAGTGTTCAGTCAGTTCCATTGCCTCCAGCGCTTGTCTGGATTACGCTTTTACAATTGAACACCCTCCCCCCTCCCCTTTACAACTTCCAGGAGGAACTCTCACGTAAAAGAGACGTAAAAGTGACCTTTTAGGGATGAAAGCGTTTGGTTTGGTACCGTACGGGGTGTTTGTAACAGCGAAGTTAACCATAATGAAATTCAACTGAAAGGGGATAAAAATCTAAAGCCACGCCCACAAACTAGATTCTGGTACCTTTAGGGTTCCTTTTATTTTTGTTACTTTAGTGTTTGGGGAAATACATCGCGATCATACAAAAAGACAGTCCAACTAGTCGAGAAGTTCTGCAAACGTTCTAACATTCACAATCGATCTATGCATCGCAGGAACGGACTTTACACTACACGGTAACCGTTAGAATTTCGTCGTGTGTAAGGCTTGCAAAGAACGTGAGTTACTTTAAATCAAAACTTAAACAATTTCTTTATCACTTCGCCGGATTTCACGAGTTTTTGAAACCATTTTTCCAATAAAGGCTTAATTGAGCGCTAAACAAACTATTCGGAAATAAGGAAATACCGTGTTTTTGCAGTAATGTATGAAAACAATCACTTGCTAATTATGCAAATGTAGTCATTGAATGAACACTTCCCAGAAAGCCCTTGGGTCTCACATTTTATGGTTAATTCTTATAAATCGAGTGTATCACTATAATGAACAAGAGAAATCTTGACCGAGCACCAAGACCGTACTGCGAAAGAGAGCTAAATTTTTCAATATGAGCACAAACTGTACGCGTTAGAAAACGAATTTCAATTTTTCATAAGATTCTTGCGATTCTCTCAATCATTTAGATGCCTCTAGGTGTGGGAAAAAGCGAGTGTAAAGTTAAACATGCAAGCAAAAAAACTGCTGACTAAAAAAGACATAATAAGAAATACGTCTGTAAACGAAAGCAATACCTTAGTCACTTCACGTTGCTGTTTGCAAGCAAACTACTAAAAATGATGAAAAAGTTGTTTTCACTCAAAAACCTTTCGTGTGCTTGCAATGATTTTTAATTTACGCCATGAAAAACATTTGATGGTTAGCTCCTTACTGCAGTATGGACCGAGTGCCCAACAAGGTCCCCACCAATTACGGTCGCGATAACTGTAATTTTTACATTGATAATTTGGATTAACTTGTTATACGAGCTTATATAAGTCCGTTCCTTTTGTCACTACTATTTTGTCGAAGAACTTTCGGGCAAGCGGCCAGGCTGCTAAGTACGATTCAAAACGGCGGCCCGCGATGTTAAATTTTAGCCTTCTTTGAAGAGGAATTTCAGTTGCTTTAGATGCACTTCAGAAGCTAAAACCACGGTCAGTAACTCGACTTAATGTTATCTTTTTATTGGCGATTTCAAAAAATACACCGTTTCTGGAGTGACCTTCTCCTTTAAGGTTCCTATCATTTTTGTTGCTTAAGTGTTTGGGGAAATACGTCGTGCTCATACATGAAGCAAGTCCCACTAGTGGAAAAGTTTTGCAAATGTTCTGACATTCGCACTCGATCTATCGGTCGCAAGAACGGACTTTACATTACACGGTTAGAATTTCGCCGTGTAAGGCTTGCAAAGAACGTTAGTTACTTTAAATCGACACGGTTTCTTTTTCACTTCACTGGATGTTTTATTAAATTTTTCTGGCACTCTTACTATACATTTTCCTCTCTTTTCTTTTTCTTTTTTCCCTTCATTAATATTTTTTATTAGTCCCTTTTTAGGATTTTTTAAAAGTTGTTTAAGACCTGATTCGGATATTCAAACACTGTAATTAAGTGTCAAAAAGCTCTTCCAGGAAATATGGATGTACTAACATCCCCATCACTTTTATTTGGGAGCCCCAAACGTTTTCCCGGGCCCACAAGCATAACACTGTTAGGAGGAGTTTTTCAAACCATTTTCCTTTGAAACATTTTCCTATCTCAAGACCCAATTAATGATCAACGACTAGATTTTCTCAAAGCCGTTTTTCACGTGGTCCAGTTAGCCGACTACATCGCTAGTTTCATCGCTCATATTTCACGATTTAGAAAAGATGTCAACTGGAACAAGTCTGATTACGCGACCAGCGATCGCGTTTTGCAGCTCTCAAACTGTTTCTCATGAAATGAATTTACCCTGTTTCACGATTCAGCAAAGACGTGAACTGGGGCAAGTCTCAGAACAAAGCGACCAACGATCGCGTTTTTGATTCTCAAACCGTTTTTCGTGAACTGAACTCACCCCGATAATACAACCACGATGAAACATTTAGGCTCAATTGCGATTCTCTGTTGGGTGGTGAGCATGTATTTAGAATGTTTTGTAGAGGGAAAAAGTCAAATGATCTTTTACAAGTGGTACACTGATAACTGTGCACTGTATTTCGTTAGTTTCAATTATGTTTTGTCATCTTGTTTTTGTCGCCTTTCTTGGTTTCTTGGGCTGACATACGTTATCCTGTTCAAACGACCTGCCCAAGAAGACGGCCAAATTTGTATGGCCGGACAGTCCACGATTCAATGAGTTCCTCTGTACCTAAATTTGTTCTACACAGTGGCATACATTATTTTCTGGTACTTTTTATGTCTGATCACATAGGTATAAATGTCTGATAACTACTTTTGATCTTAGTTGAGTCATCCACAACTACAGTAAGTCTCAAATGTTGGTGCCCTTAATTTCAAGGCACATGATCTTAATTTTGTCGCGATTTAAATTATTTGTTTCAAGATAATCCAGAAAATTACCCGGTACTTCGTAAAACATGTAAGTTTTCCAAGAAATAGTTTCCCGCTAAATTGTACTCAGTTACAGTTGCGTATTAAGGCGTGTCATATATCTACCGCATGATTTTTCGCTTTGCGCTCTTCTAGGTCACTGAAAATTTGTTTAAGTTTTTGCTTAAATCACCATTTACACAAACTGATGAATATAAAGGAAAAATAATTAAATAATTAAATAAAAGATCATCTGGACTTTCTGTTCGAGAAACGGCGAAATTATTGGACCATGGCAAGCGAAGAAGCTACATATTAGGTAAAGTGAGAAGTTAAGAGACACAAAGGACCTTCATGAATAGCTCTTGAGACAGTTAAAAATTATTTCGAATTCAAGCTTCTTAGTGGTTGATCACCCGTTCTTAAAAGTGTCATTGTAAGAAGGAAGGTACTCGGGAATGAAGGCTTCTAAAAACATTTCTCCAATTGTTCAAACTTCTTTCGAAATGTGATATTAAAGATTTAAATAATGTTTCAATCTGCAGATGGGATACGAATTTTCAGGACAGCCTGTAAATATACCACTAGTTTCTCATAAAGAATGATTGTTGCTGAATTTCCTATTGGTTGATTTTAGCCCTGTTCTATGGCAAAGAGTTCTTCCAAGTCCTTTAGGGAACCAAAATATGTCTAAGGGTTTGAGATTTAAAGGTTGTTTGGTTTGATAAAAAGAAAGGAAAACTTCTCAATCTGGATCCAGGGGAGGTTTTAGTTTGCTGTCCAAACCAGTTTTACCCGGCATTAAAACCTGACAGCAAGGCGATGATAAAATGTTTTGATGTCTCTTCGCATTACCTACCTCCTAATCTATCTTCACAAAAAAAGAACTTGCGTTATGAAATGAAGACAAATTATACCTGAACACATTTTCCCATCTCCGGTGTAACCGGGGTTACAAGTGCATTTAAAGTGTCCAGCGGTGTTTACGCATGTTGCATTTTCATTGCAATCGTGGCTGCCATTTTGGCATTCATTGATATCTAGAAGAACAATGCAGAAATAAATAAAATCAGACTGCAATCAAGGGAAGTAGGTTAAAGAGTACAACATAAATTCTACCTGAACACGTTTTTCCATCTCCGCTGAAACCGTTGTTGCAGGAGTAATTAAAGTGTCCAGCGGTGTTTACACATGTTGCATTTTCATTGCAATCGTGGCTGCCATTTTGGCATTCATCGATATTCAGAAGGACAATGCAGATAAAAAAAAATAAAATCAGAGAGTTATCAATGTAACAGGGGCACCCAACGAGCAAATTTTAGCAAAATACTTGAATTATTTTCTGCTTTCTTAGATTGTTTCGGAGCTTTTTAAATTCGTATTTGTGTAAGCTAATACAGATTGAACTGTTCGGATATTTTAGCTGAACATTTAGGCCGCAGAAAGTTTTAGGAAACAGAATCCTATCCACTGAATTTCCGAGCTGCTGATGGCTCTCCGAAAATGCTAGCTGACGTCATTTTGCACTCTTGACGACCTTGCTACGAAAGTCCGACGTGGTGTTTCGCCGAAGAAATCTCTAGCTTTCAATGCAGTTAAATCCGAATATCTCACGGGATTGCAGGCCTTCCGAACAGATATTCCTCGAAACGAACCGTTGGATGCCCCTGATGGAAACTGTTATAGAGTAGAACATAAATTATACCTGAACATTTTTTTCCATCTCCGCTGAAACCGTTGTTGCAGGAGCAATTAAAGTGTCCAGCGGTGTTTACACATGTTGCATTTTCACTACAATCGTGGCTGCCATTTTGGCATTCATCGAGATCTAGACGAAAAATGCAGAAAGAAATAAAAATAAAATCAGAGAGTAATCAAAGTGTACTAGGTTATAGAGTAGAACGAAAATTATAGCCGATGACCAAACTGAAGGCTCCCATGTTTGTTTTAATTATCGACGAAGGAGGCCATGTTTAAAGCAATGTTCTGATTGTTATTCGGATGAAGCATAAGCAACTGTGTAGCGCCATAAAGTATCTGTTTAGTCCAGTACTGTAGCACCTCTCAAAAGCTTGTATTTTCATTGGACCGCTATATGTAGCAGCTCTATTGATTTTACGCCTCGTTCTTTGTTTCTTTTGTTTGTGCTATTGTTTAGCGGACCAATCGTGGAAGACCTTACGACAGCTGCTACACCACCCGTTTAGTCAGGAGAGAAAGGAGACAGCCAACAGCGGTCAGTATGTTAGCCACCTGACACCAATTCAAGACGCCAGAGATGTCAAATTGGTGGGGAAGGAGGTGCCTCGTTCAATTTCTTTTGAACAGTGTTAAAACTGAAGCATTATGGGATGCTGGTGCCCAGGTTTCCATAGTATCGAAAGACTGGATTGCTAAGAACCTGCTAACAACTAAGAGACGTCAAATGGAGGAATTACTTAATGGGAGAGAACCTAATCTAAAAGCAGCCACTTGCACTGAAATCCCTTACTAAGGCTGGATTCAGGTTTCGTTTAAACTAGCGACCTCTGATGACGAACTTGGTATGTCAGTACCCCTCCTGATCTCCGCAGATACTTTGGACCACCCCATCGTTGGATATAGCGTCATTGAAAAAATTGCGAAAAATTCTGGTAGTCAGTCTCCCAGCAACCATGAAGAGATGTTGGTCAATGTGTTCAGCTCAAGTCTTCCAAATGCTAAGCAAGAGAATGCTGCAGCCTTGATCAGTTTTATCAGGACAACCTTCCCAAGTGAACTATGTAGTGTGAAAGTAACGAAAAGATGCGTGGTGGTTTTCAAAGTATGAGACAGTGGTAGTCACTTGCCCTGCAATACTGGCCCGGTTGAATCAAGACTTCTGGCCTTGTTTGAGCCAGATATCGAATCACCTTGGCCAGCAGGCCTCTAGGTCCCAGAAACATTGGTTACCCTTCGAGGAGGCGCTTCATCGAGTGATACATACTACAGATCATGACATAAGCTTGCAAAATAGAATAGAGTTAGGCAAGCTACCGCTTGTGAACTCCGCTGTGACACCACTCGAACCGAGGAAGGGGGAGAATGAAGAAAGTTCAGAATACTGTGTTCTCTTTGCTGATAAGTCACCGGAGGAGGAGGAAAGTCACAGGACGCCTGATGTACTGACCAAGGAAGATCGGGGAACTTGTTGTTTATTCCCAGAAGTTGACTTAGGAGACCTGTCAGAAGACCAGAATATTCTGGTGATGAACATGTGGACAGAGGAAGCGGACTCCTTTCCAAAGACGATGATAATGAAGGGTATGCAAAAGGCCTACACCTCAATATATATCTCTCAGACAATCGTCCCGTCCAGAAAAAACTACACAGCTATTCCAAAGCCCTTGTATCCAGAAGCTAAACAATATTTTGAAGATCTGCTTAATCGTGGATGTGTGAGGAAAGTCCCGCTTAGCTTACCAGTGGTCTGTGTGCGGAAATAATCCACAATCCACAATGTCAACACATCACTGCATTTGTGACATCATGGGTTCTTCACGAGTGGGTGCGGATTCCATTTGGTTTATGAGACGCACCAGCATAATTTCAGAGAAACATGGAGAACTGTCTGGACGGTCTTAGAGATAACATCTCTGTACCCTACCAAGAAATGCAAATTATTCAAGAAGGAAGTCAATTACCTACAAAGGATTGTCTCTGCCAATCGATACCGGGTGTATTAATGGATCCAGGCCGTATTATCACTCAACGAGGCTAAACCATGAACCATGGGTGATGTGCGGGAAGATTCTGGGCTTGATAGGATATTATCGAAAGTACATTCAAGATTTCTCCAAGATTGTACAACCACTCTACGATCTCCTGAAAACATCTGGGGCTGACAGTGGAAGCCCTGCAGCTCAAAGAGGGAGGTGTACTCCAAAAGTGAACAGGGGAAAAATACAGTTTGGTCATGCAATCACTTGGACACATGAACACCAAGTAGTGTTAGAGAAATTAGTGGACTATCTTGTTAACCCACCATTCTTGGGTTACCCAGACTATAGTCTCCCATTCATTCTACATACAGATGCCTCAAATAAAGGACTGGGAGCCGTACTCTATCAACGAAAGTCTAGTGAAATGCGTGTAATAGGATATGGATCCAGGACACTAAACCCTGCTAAGAAAATTACCACCTTCACTCTGGGAAGCTTCAGTTCCTCGAGTTGAAATGGGGGATTTGCAAACAGCTGAGGGATTACCTATCCTGTGCGCCATCATTCGTAGTGTACACGGACAATAATCCGCTAACGTACATTTTGATCACCCCCAAACGTAACTCAACGGGACATCGCTGGGCGTCTGAACTAGCTGATTACAATTGTGAAATCAAGTACAGGCCGGGGAAAGTGAATCAGGCCGCCGACACTTTGTCAAGAATGCCATTAGATATTGACCGGTACATGAAGGCCTACATGCAGGAGACTTCGCAGGACGTAATCAGTGCAACTGTGTCTGGGATAATGGCACTTCAGAATAGTAGTTCCGTGTGGATTACAGCGGTCATTGATAGGACCGAAGCGCTTAACCTGGACTCTGACTTCCTGGATGCCAGCAAGTACCACAGGATTGAACTGCATGACATCCTGGCAGCTCAGAAACGAGATCCAAGCACAGCCAAAGTGGTAGCGTACAAAAAAGGCGGACAC